>OX393578.1:57842136-58269136 GCA_947652605.1 Elmis aenea | reverse complement strand
GAGAAAAATTTTCAAAATTTTTAATTTTTTGAATAACTTTGTAAATTAAATTTCAAAATAGTTGAGACAAACGGCATTATACTAAGAAAAATAAACTCTATAACATACTAAAATTTGAACAAAATCGTATGAGCCGTTTTCGAGAAAAATTTTCAAAATTTTTAATTTTTTGAATAATTTTGTAAATTAAATTTCAAAATAGTTGAGACAAACGGCATTATACTAAGAAAAATAAACTCTATAACATACTAAAATTTGAACAAAATCGTATGAGCCGTTTTCGAGAAAAATTTTCAAAATTTTAATTTTTTGAATAACTTTGTAAATTAAATTTCAAAATAGTTGAGACAAACGGCATTATACTAAGAAAAATAAACTCTATAACATACTAAAATTTGAACAAAATCGTATGAGCCGTTTTCGAGAAAAACTTTCAAAATTTTTAATTTTTTGTATAACTTTGTAAATTAAATTTCAAAATAGTTGAGACAAACGGCATTATACTAAGAAAAATAAACTCTATAACATACTAAAATTTGAACAAAATCGTATGAGCCGTTTTCGAGAAAAATTTTCAAAATTTTTAATTTTTTGAATAACTTTGTAAATTAAATTTCAAAATAGTTGAGACAAACGGCATTATACTAAGAAAAATAAACTCTATAACATACTAAAATTTGAACAAAATCGTATGAGCCGTTTTCGAGAAAAATTTTCAAAATTTTTAATTTTTTGAATAACTTTGTAAATTAAATTTCAAAATAGTTGAGACAATCGGCATTATACTAAGAAAAATAAACTCTATAACATACTAAAATTTGAACAAAATCGTATGAGCCGTTTTCGAGAAAAATTTTCAAAATTTTTTATTTTTTGAATAACTTTGTAAATTAAATTTCAAAATAGTTCAGACAAACGGCATTATACTAAGAAAAATAAACTCTATAACATACTAAAATTTGAACCAAATCGTATGAGCCGTTTTCGAGAAAAACTTTCAAAATTTTTAATTTTTTGTATAACTTTGTAAATTAAATTTCAAAATAGTTGAGACAAACGGCATTATACTAAGAAAAATAAACTCTATAACATACTAAAATTTGAACAAAATCGTATGAGCCGTTTTCGAGAAAAATTTTCAAAATTTTCAATTTTTTGAATAACTTTGTAAATTAAATTTCAAAATAGTTGAGACAAACGGCATTATACTAAGAAAAATTAACTCTATAACATACTAAAATTTGAACAAAATCGTATGAGCCGTTTTCGAGAAAAATTTTCAAAATTTTCAAAGTTTTTAATTTTTTGAATAACTTTGTAAATTAAATTTCAAAATAGTTGACACAAACGGCATTATACTAAGAAAAATAAACTCTATAACATACTAAAATTTGAACAAAATCGTATGAGCCGTTTTCGAGAAAAACTTTCAAAATTTTTAATTTTTTGTATAACTTTGTAAATTAAATTTCAAAATAGTTGAGACAAACGGCATTATACTAAGAAAAATAAACTCTATAACATACTAAAATTTGAACAAAATCGTATGAGCCGTTTTCGAGAAAAATTTTCAAAATTTTTAATTTTTTGAATAACTTTGTAAATTAAATTTCAAAATAGTTGAGACAAACGGCATTATACTAAGAAAAATAAACTCTATAACATACTAAAATTTGAACAAAATCGTATGAGCCGTTTTCGAGAAAAACTTTCAAAATTTTTAATTTTTTGTATAACTTTGTAAATTAAATTTCAAAATAGTTGAGACAAACGGCATTATACTAAGAAAAATAAACTCTATAACATACTAAAATTTGAACAAAATCGTATGAGCCGTTTTCGAGAAAAATTTTCAAAATTTTTAATTTTTTGAATAACTTTGTAAATTAAATTTCAAAATAGTTGAGACAAACGGCATTATACTAAGAAAAATAAACTCTATAACATACTAAAATTTGAACAAAATCGTATGAGCCGTTTTCGAGAAAAATTTTCAAAATTTTTAATTTTTTGAATAACTTTGTAAATTAAATTTCAAAATAGTTGAGACAATCGGCATTATACTAAGAAAAATAAACTCTATAACATACTAAAATTTGAACAAAATCGTATGAGCCGTTTTCGAGAAAAATTTTCAAAATTTTTTATTTTTTGAATAACTTTGTAAATTAAATTTCAAAATAGTTCAGACAAACGGCATTATACTAAGAAAAATAAACTCTATAACATACTAAAATTTGAACCAAATCGTATGAGCCGTTTTCGAGAAAAACTTTCAAAATTTTTAATTTTTTGTATAACTTTGTAAATTAAATTTCAAAATAGTTGAGACAAACGGCATTATACTAAGAAAAATAAACTCTATAACATACTAAAATTTGAACAAAATCGTATGAGCCGTTTTCGAGAAAAATTTTCAAAATTTTCAATTTTTTGAATAACTTTGTAAATTAAATTTCAAAATAGTTGAGACAAACGGCATTATACTAAGAAAAATTAACTCTATAACATACTAAAATTTGAACAAAATCGTATGAGCCGTTTTCGAGAAAAATTTTCAAAATTTTCAAAGTTTTTAATTTTTTGAATAACTTTGTAAATTAAATTTCAAAATAGTTGAGACAAACGGCATTATACTAAGAAAAATAAACTCTATAACATACTAAAATTTGAACAAAATCGTATGAGCCGTTTTCGAGAAAAACTTTCAAAATTTTTAATTTTTTGTATAACTTTGTAAATTAAATTTCAAAATAGTTGAGACAAACGGCATTATACTAAGAAAAATAAACTCTATAACATACTAAAATTTGAACAAAATCGTATGAGCCGTTTTCGAGAAAAATTTTCAAAATTTTTAATTTTTTGAATAACTTTGTAAATTAAATTTCAAAATAGTTGAGACAAACGGCATTATACTAAGAAAAATAAACTCTATAACATACTAAAATTTGAACAAAATCGTATGAGCCGTTTTCGAGAAAAATTTTCAAAATTTTTAATTTTTTGAATAACTTTGTAAATTAAATTTCAAAATAGTTGAGACAAACGGCATTATACTAAGAAAAATAAACTCTATAACATACTAAAATTTGAACAAAATCGTATGAGCCGTTTTCGAGAAAAATTTTCAAAATTTTTAATTTTTTGAATAACTTTGTAAATTAAATTTCAAAATAGTTGAGACAATCGGCATTATACTAAGAAAAATAAACTCTATAACATACTAAAATTTGAACAAAATCGTATGAGCCGTTTTCGAGAAAAATTTTCAAAATTTTTAATTTTTTGAATAACTTTGTAAATTAAATTTCAAAATAGTTGAGACAAACGGCATTATACTAAGAAAAATAAACTCTATAACATACTAAAATTTGAACAAAATCGTATGAGCCGTTTTCGAGAAAAATTTTCAAAATTTTTAATTTTTTGAATAACTTTGTAAATTAAATTTCAAAATAGTTGAGACAAACGGCATTATACTAAGAAAAATAAACTCTATAACATACTAAAATTTGAACAAAATCGTATGAACCGTTTTCGAGAAAAATTTTCAAAATTTTTAATTTTTTGAATAATTTTGTAAATTAAATTTCAAAATAGTTGAGACAAACGGCATTATACTAAGAAAAATAAACTCTATAACATACTAAAATTTGAACAAAATCGTATGAGCCGTTTTCGAGAAAAAGTTTCAAAATTTTTAATTTTTTGAATAACTTTGTAAATTAAATTTCAAAATAGTTGAGACAAACGGCATTATACTAAGAAAAATAAACTCTATAACATACTAAAATTTGAACAAAATCGTATGAGCCGTTTTCGAGAAAAACTTTCAAAATTTTTAATTTTTTGTATAACTTTGTAAATTAAATTTCAAAATAGTTGAGACAAACGGCATTATACTAAGAAAAATAAACTCTATAACATACTAAAATTTGAACAAAATCGTATGAGCCGTTTTCGAGAAAAATTTTCAAAATTTTTAATTTTTTGAATAACTTTGTAAATTAAATTTCAAAATAGTTGAGACAAACGGCATTATACTAAGAAAAATAAACTCTATAACATACTAAAATTTGAACAAAATCGTATGAGCCGTTTTCGAGAAAAATTTTCAAAATTTTTAATTTTTTGAATAACTTTGTAAATTAAATTTCAAAATAGTTGAGACAATCGGCATTATACTAAGAAAAATAAACTCTATAACATACTAAAATTTGAACAAAATCGTATGAGCCGTTTTCGAGAAAAATTTTCAAAATTTTTTATTTTTTGAATAACTTTGTAAATTAAATTTCAAAATAGTTCAGACAAACGGCATTATACTAAGAAAAATAAACTCTATAACATACTAAAATTTGAACCAAATCGTATGAGCCGTTTTCGAGAAAAACTTTCAAAATTTTTAATTTTTTGTATAACTTTGTAAATTAAATTTCAAAATAGTTGAGACAAACGGCATTATACTAAGAAAAATAAACTCTATAACATACTAAAATTTGAACAAAATCGTATGAGCCGTTTTCGAGAAAAATTTTCAAAATTTTCAATTTTTTGAATAACTTTGTAAATTAAATTTCAAAATAGTTGAGACAAACGGCATTATACTAAGAAAAATTAACTCTATAACATACTAAAATTTGAACAAAATCGTATGAGCCGTTTTCGAGAAAAATTTTCAAAATTTTCAAAGTTTTTAATTTTTTGAATAACTTTGTAAATTAAATTTCAAAATAGTTGAGACAAACGGCATTATACTAAGAAAAATAAACTCTATAACATACTAAAATTTGAACAAAATCGTATGAGCCGTTTTCGAGAAAAACTTTCAAAATTTTTAATTTTTTGTATAACTTTGTAAATTAAATTTCAAAATAGTTGAGACAAACGGCATTATACTAAGAAAAATAAACTCTATAACATACTAAAATTTGAACAAAATCGTATGAGCCGTTTTCGAGAAAAATTTTCAAAATTTTTAATTTTTTGAATAACTTTGTAAATTAAATTTCAAAATAGTTGAGACAAACGGCATTATACTAAGAAAAATTAACTCTATAACATACTAAAATTTGAACAAAATCGTATGAGCCGTTTTCGAGAAAAATTTTCAAAATTTTTAATTTTTTGAATAACTTTGTAAATTAAATTTCAAAATAGTTGAGACAAACGGCATTATACTAAGAAAAATAAACTCTATAATTTTCAAAATTTTTAATTTTTTGAATAACTTTGTAAATTAAATTTCAAAATAGTTGAGACAAACGGCATTATACTAAGAAAAATAAACTCTATAACATACTAAAATTTGAACAAAATCGTATGAGCCGTTTTCGAGAAAAATTTTCAAAATTTTTAATTTTTTGAATAACTTTGTAAATTAAATTTCAAAATAGTTGAGTTAAACGGCATTATACTAAGAAAAATAAACTCTATAACATACTAAAATTTGAACAAAATCGTATGAGCCGTTTTCGAGAAAAATTTTCAAAATTTTTAATTTTTTGAATAACTTTGTAAATTAAATTTCAAAATAGTTGAGACAAACGGCATTATACTAAGAAAAATAAACTCTATAACATACTAAAATTTGAACAAAATCGTATGAGCCGTTTTCGAGAAAAATTTTCAAAATTTTTAATTTTTTGAATAATTTTGTAAATTAAATTTCAAAATAGTTGAGACAAACGGCATTATACTAAGAAAAATAAACTCTATAACATACTAAAATTTGAACAAAATCGTATGAGCCGTTTTCGAGAAAAATTTTCAAAATTTTTAATTTTTTGAAGAACTTTGTAAATTAAATTTCAAAATAGTTGAGACAAACGGCATTATACTAAGAAAAATAAACTCTATAACATACTAAAATTTGAACAAAATCGTATGAGCCGTTTTCGAGAAAAACTTTCAAAATTTTTAATTTTTTGTATAACTTTGTAAATTAAATTTCAAAATAGTTGAGACAAACGGCATTATACTAAGAAAAATAAACTCTATAACATACTAAAATTTGAACAAAATCGTATGAGCCGTTTTCGAGAAAAATTTTCAAAATTTTTAATTTTTTGAATAACTTTGTAAATTAAATTTCAAAATAGTTGAGACAAACGGCATTATACTAAGAAAAATAAACTCTATAACATACTAAAATTTGAACAAAATCGTATGAGCCGTTTTCGAGAAAAATTTTCAAAATTTTTAATTTTTTGAATAACTTTGTAAATTAAATTTCAAAATAGTTGAGACAATCGGCATTATACTTAGAAAAATAAACTCTATAACATACTAAAATTTGAACAAAATCGTATGAGCCGTTTTCGAGAAAAATTTTCAAAATTTTTAATTTTTTGAATAACTTTGTAAATTAAATTTCAAAATAGTTCAGACAAACGGCATTATACTAAGAAAAATAAACTCTATAACATACTAAAATTTGAACCAAATCGTATGAGCCGTTTTCGAGAAAAACTTTCAAAATTTTTAATTTTTTGTATAACTTTGTAAATTAAATTTCAAAATAGTTGAGACAAACGGCATTATACTAAGAAAAATAAACTCTATAACATACTAAAATTTGAACAAAATCGTATGAGCCGTTTTCGAGAAAAATTTTCAAAATTTTTAATTTTTTGAATAACTTTGTAAATTAAATTTCAAAATAGTTGAGACAAACGGCATTATACTAAGAAAAATAAACTCTATAACATACTAAAATTTGAACAAAATCGTATGAGCCGTTTTCGAGAAAAATTTTCAAAATTTTCAATTTTTTGAATAACTTTGTAAATTAAATTTCAAAATAGTTGAGACAAACGGCATTATACTAAGAAAAATAAACTCTATAACATACTAAAATTTGAACAAAATCGTATGAGCCGTTTTCGAGAAAAATTTTCAAAATTTTTAATTTTTTGAATAATTTTGTAAATTAAATTTCAAAATAGTTGAGACAAACGGCATTATACTAAGAAAAATAAACTCTATAACATACTAAAATTTGAACAAAATCGTATGAGCCGTTTTCGAGAAAAATTTTCAAAATTTTTAATTTTTTGAATAACTTTGTAAATTAAATTTCAAAATAGTTGAGACAAACGGCATTATACTAAGAAAAATAAACTCTATAATTTTCAAAATTTTTAATTTTTTGAATAACTTTGTAAATTAAATTTCAAAATAGTTCAGACAAACGGCATTATACTAAGAAAAATAAACTCTATAACATACTAAAATTTGAACCAAATCGTATGAGCCGTTTTCGAGAAAAACTTTCAAAATTTTTAATTTTTTGTATAACTTTGTAAATTAAATTTCAAAATAGTTGAGACAAACGGCATTATACTAAGAAAAATAAACTCTATAACATACTAAAATTTGAACAAAATCGTATGAGCCGTTTTCGAGAAAAATTTTCAAAATTTTTAATTTTTTGAATAACTTTGTAAATTAAATTTCAAAATAGTTGAGACAAACGGCATTATACTAAGAAAAATAAACTCTATAACATACTAAAATTGGAACAAAATCGTATGAGCCGTTTTCGAGAAAAATTTTCAAAATTTTCAATTTTTTGAATAACTTTGTAAATTAAATTTCAAAATAGTTGAGACAAACGGCATTATACTAAGAAAAATAAACTCTATAACATACTAAAATTTGAACAAAATCGTATGAGCCGTTTTCGAGAAAAATTTTCAAAATTTTTAATTTTTTGAATAATTTTGTAAATTAAATTTCAAAATAGTTGAGACAAACGGCATTATACTAAGAAAAATAAACTCTATAACATACTAAAATTTGAACAAAATCGTATGAGCCGTTTTCGAGAAAAATTTTCAAAATTTTTAATTTTTTGAATAACTTTGTAAATTAAATTTCAAAATAGTTGAGACAAACGGCATTATACTAAGAAAAATAAACTCTATAACATACTAAAATTTGAACAAAATCGTATGAGCCGTTTTCGAGAAAAACTTTCAAAATTTTTAATTTTTTGTATAACTTTGTAAATTAAATTTCAAAATAGTTGAGACAAACGGCATTATACTAAGAAAAATAAACTCTATAACATACTAAAATTTGAACAAAATCGTATGAGCCGTTTTCGAGAAAAATTTTCAAAATTTTTAATTTTTTGAATAACTTTGTAAATTAAATTTCAAAATAGTTCAGACAAACGGCATTATACTAAGAAAAATAAACTCTATAACATACTAAAATTTGAACCAAATCGTATGAGCCGTTTTCGAGAAAAACTTTCAAAATTTTTAATTTTTTGTATAACTTTGTAAATTAAATTTCAAAATAGTTGAGACAAACGGCATTATACTAAGAAAAATAAACTCTATAACATACTAAAATTTGAACAAAATCGTATGAGCCGTTTTCGAGAAAAATTTTCAAAATTTTTAATTTTTTGAATAACTTTGTAAATTAAATTTCAAAATAGTTGAGACAAACGGCATTATACTAAGAAAAATAAACTCTATAACATACTAAAATTTGAACAAAATCGTATGAGCCGTTTTCGAGAAAAATTTTCAAAATTTTCAATTTTTTGAATAACTTTGTAAATTAAATTTCAAAATAGTTGAGACAAACGGCATTATACTAAGAAAAATAAACTCTATAACATACTAAAATTTGAACAAAATCGTATGAGCCGTTTTCGAGAAAAATTTTCAAAATTTTTAATTTTTTGAATAATTTTGTAAATTAAATTTCAAAATAGTTGAGACAAACGGCATTATACTAAGAAAAATAAACTCTATAACATACTAAAATTTGAACAAAATCGTATGAGCCGTTTTCGAGAAAAATTTTCAAAATTTTTAATTTTTTGAATAACTTTGTAAATTAAATTTCAAAATAGTTGAGACAAACGGCATTATACTAAGAAAAATAAACTCTATAATTTTCAAAATTTTTAATTTTTTGAATAACTTTGTAAATTAAATTTCAAAATAGTTCAGACAAACGGCATTATACTAAGAAAAATAAACTCTATAACATACTAAAATTTGAACCAAATCGTATGAGCCGTTTTCGAGAAAAACTTTCAAAATTTTTAATTTTTTGTATAACTTTGTAAATTAAATTTCAAAATAGTTGAGACAAACGGCATTATACTAAGAAAAATAAACTCTATAACATACTAAAATTTGAACAAAATCGTATGAGCCGTTTTCGAGAAAAATTTTCAAAATTTTTAATTTTTTGAATAACTTTGTAAATTAAATTTCAAAATAGTTGAGACAAACGGCATTATACTAAGAAAAATAAACTCTATAACATACTAAAATTGGAACAAAATCGTATGAGCCGTTTTCGAGAAAAATTTTCAAAATTTTCAATTTTTTGAATAACTTTGTAAATTAAATTTCAAAATAGTTGAGACAAACGGCATTATACTAAGAAAAATAAACTCTATAACATACTAAAATTTGAACAAAATCGTATGAGCCGTTTTCGAGAAAAATTTTCAAAATTTTTAATTTTTTGAATAATTTTGTAAATTAAATTTCAAAATAGTTGAGACAAACGGCATTATACTAAGAAAAATAAACTCTATAACATACTAAAATTTGAACAAAATCGTATGAGCCGTTTTCGAGAAAAATTTTCAAAATTTTTAATTTTTTGAATAACTTTGTAAATTAAATTTCAAAATAGTTGAGACAAACGGCATTATACTAAGAAAAATAAACTCTATAACATACTAAAATTTGAACAAAATCGTATGAGCCGTTTTCGAGAAAAACTTTCAAAATTTTTAATTTTTTGTATAACTTTGTAAATTAAATTTCAAAATAGTTGAGACAAACGGCATTATACTAAGAAAAATAAACTCTATAACATACTAAAATTTGAACAAAATCGTATGAGCCGTTTTCGAGAAAAATTTTCAAAATTTTTAATTTTTTGAATAACTTTGTAAATTAAATTTCAAAATAGTTGAGACAAACGGCATTATACTAAGAAAAATAAACTCTATAACATACTAAAATTTGAACAAAATCGTATGAGCCGTTTTCGAGAAAAATTTTCAAAATTTTTAATTTTTTGAATAACTTTGTAAATTAAATTTCAAAATAGTTGAGACAATCGGCATTATACTAAGAAAAATAAACTCTATAACATACTAAAATTTGAACAAAATCGTATGAGCCGTTTTCGAGAAAAATTTTCAAAATTTTTAATTTTTTGAATAACTTTGTAAATTAAATTTCAAAATAGTTCAGACAAACGGCATTATACTAAGAAAAATAAACTCTATAACATACTAAAATTTGAACCAAATCGTATGAGCCGTTTTCGAGAAAAACTTTCAAAATTTTTAATTTTTTGTATAACTTTGTAAATTAAATTTCAAAATAGTTGAGACAAACGGCATTATACTAAGAAAAATAAACTCTATAACATACTAAAATTTGAACAAAATCGTATGAGCCGTTTTCGAGAAAAATTTTCAAAATTTTTAATTTTTTGAATAACTTTGTAAATTAAATTTCAAAATAGTTGAGACAAACGGCATTATACTAAGAAAAATAAACTCTATAACATACTAAAATTTGAACAAAATCGTATGAGCCGTTTTCGAGAAAAATTTTCAAAATTTTCAATTTTTTGAATAACTTTGTAAATTAAATTTCAAAATAGTTGAGACAAACGGCATTATACTAAGAAAAATTAACTCTATAACATACTAAAATTTGAACAAAATCGTATGAGCCGTTTTCGAGAAAAATTTTCAAAATTTTTAATTTTTTGAATAATTTTGTAAATTAAATTTCAAAATAGTTGAGACAAACGGCATTATACTAAGAAAAATAAACTCTATAACATACTAAAATTTGAACAAAATCGTATGAGCCGTTTTCGAGAAAAATTTTCAAAATTTTTAATTTTTTGAATAACTTTGTAAATTAAATTTCAAAATAGTTGAGACAAACGGCATTATACTAAGAAAAATAAACTCTATAACATACTAAAATTTGAACAAAATCGTATGAGCCGTTTTCGAGAAAAACTTTCAAAATTTTTAATTTTTTGTATAACTTTGTAAATTAAATTTCAAAATAGTTGAGACAAACGGCATTATACTAAGAAAAATAAACTCTATAACATACTAAAATTTGAACAAAATCGTATGAGCCGTTTTCGAGAAAAATTTTCAAAATTTTTAATTTTTTGAATAACTTTGTAAATTAAATTTCAAAATAGTTGAGACAAACGGCATTATACTAAGAAAAATAAACTCTATAACATACTAAAATTTGAACAAAATCGTATGAGCCGTTTTCGAGAAAAATTTTCAAAATTTTTAATTTTTTGAATAACTTTGTAAATTAAATTTCAAAATAGTTGAGACAAACGGCATTATACTAAGAAAAATAAACTCTATAACATACTGAAATTTGAACAAAATCGTATGAGCCGTTTTCGAGAAAAATTTTCAAAATTTTTAATTTTTTGAATAACTTTGTAAATTAAATTTCAAAATAGTTGAGACAAACGGCATTATACTAAGAAAAATAAACTCTATAACATACTAAAATTTGAACAAAATCGTATGAGCCGTTTTCGAGAAAAATTTTCAAAGTTTTCAAAATTTTTAATTTTTTGAATAACTTTGTAAATTAAATTTCAAAATAGTTGAGACAAACGGAATTATACTAAGAAAAATAAACTCTATAACATACTAAAATTTGAACAAAATCGTATGAGCCGTTTTCGAGAAAAATTTTCAAAATTTTCAATTTTTTGAATAACTTTGTAAATTAAATTTCAAAATAGTTAAGACAAACGGCATTATACTAAGAAAAATAAACTCTATAACATACTAAAATTTGAACAAAATCGTAAGAGCCGTTTTCGAGAAAAATTTTCAAAATTTTTAATTTTTTGAATAACTTTGTAAATTAAATTTCAAAATAGTTGAGACAAACGGCAATATACTAAGAAAAATAAACTCTATAACATACTAAAATTTGAACAAAATCGTATGAGCCGTTTTCGAGAAAAATTTTCAAAATTTTTAATTTTTTGAATAACTTTGTAAATTAAATTTCAAAATAATTGAGACAAACGGCATTATACTAAGAAAAATAAACTCTATAACCTACTAAAATTTGAACAAAATCGTATGAGCCGTTTTCGAGAAAAATTTTCAAAATTTTTAATTTTTTGAATAACTTTGTAAATTAAATTTCAAAATAGTTGAGACAAACGGCATTATACTAAGAAAAATAAACTCTATAACATACTAAAATTTGAACAAAATCGTAAGAGCCGTTTTCGAGAAAAATTTTCAAAATTTTTAATTTTTTGAATAACTTTGTAAATTAAATTTCAAAATAGTTAAGACAAACGGCATTATACTAAGAAAAATAAACTCTATAACATACTAAAATTTGAACAAAATCGTAAGAGCCGTTTTCGAGAAAAATTTTCAAAATTTTTAATTTTTTGAATAACTTTGTAAATTAAATTTCAAAATAGTTGAGACAAACGGCATTATACTAAGAAAAATAAACTCTATAACATACTAAAATTTGAACAAAATCGTATGAGCCGTTTTCGAGAAAAATTTTCAAAATTTTTAATTTTTTGAATAACTTTGTAAATTAAATTTCAAAATAATTGAGACAAACGGCATTATACTAAGAAAAATAAACTCTATAACCTACTAAAATTTGAACAAAATCGTATGAGCCGTTTTCGAGAAAAATTTTCAAAATTTTTAATTTTTTGAATAACTTTGTAAATTAAATTTCAAAATAGTTGAGACAAACGGCATTATACTAAGAAAAATAAACTCTATAACATACTAAAATTTGAACAAAATCGTATGAGCCGTTTTCGAGAAAAATTTTCAAAATTTTCAATTTTTTGAATAACTTTGTAAATTAAATTTCAAAATAGTTGAGACAAACGGCATTATACTAAGAAAAATTAACTCTATAACATACTAAAATTTGAACAAAATCGTATGAGCCGTTTTCGAGAAAAATTTTCAAAATTTTCAAAATTTTTAATTTTTTGAATAACTTTGTAAATTTAATTTCAAAATAGTTGAGACAAACGGCATTATACTAAGAAAAATAAACTCTATAACATACTAAAATTTGAACAAAATCGTATGAGCCGTTTTCGAGAAAAATTTTCAAAATTTTTAATTTTTTGAATAATTTTGTAAATTAAATTTCAAAATAGTTGAGACAAACGGCATTATACTAAGAAAAATAAACTCTATAACATACTAAAATTTGAACAAAATCGTATGAGCCGTTTTCGAGAAAAATTTTCAAAATTTTTAATTTTTTGAATAACTTTGTAAATTACATTTCAAAATAGTTGAGACAAACGGCATTATACTAAGAAAAATAAACTTTATCTACACCATGTTTAGCTGAGATGCATAATTTTGAATGTAATTGCATTTTATTTTTAAAGTATTTATTACCCGGTGCATCCACCAAATTTTACAAAGTACAAGAACATTTAAATAACAATTATTTACCTTGGTTCTAATAAAGAAAAATTTATAAACCATACGGAGTTTTGAAGGAGTTTATCAGGGCTATCGAAAACGCGTTTAAACAAATTTTTATCATATATAGGGTGTTCAGAATTAAAGCTAACCTGGGATTTTCAAATACAACACCCTAAATATAATTAATTTTTAAAATCTTTTAGGCCATTATATCAAAAGTATTTAGATCACAGATCATGGGTCTAAAGTTTTGCATTAATTTTGTTGGGCATATACTTGGGATGAATAAAAACAAATTGAGGAAGAACGTTTGTGTTAAAACAATGGAGAAAACTATTCAGAAACTAAGTTTAAAACTGAAATCGTACACCAGAAAAGGTCAAAAGGTTGAGTATTACCTACGCAAGAAAATGGCTTACATTTCTGCAGACCGATGGACCAAAAAGTCTCTTTATAACTTTTGAGGAGGGATAAACTTGACTCTCTAAATTTTGCCTTGATTTTAATACGCCTTCGTGACAATTTACAACGCGCGCTAAATTAAATTTCCTACTATCCCAACTTGTATTTACCACAACCTGCTTGTACTATTAATTATTGTTCTTACCTTTGGATATCTCACTGTTTTTATTATCGGATATTTAGTTTTGGTATTCTTGCTGTCGTACCAAGGATAATTATATTCTCCAACGTTCGTATCGTTGAATGTTAGGTACATCAAATACTGCCCGTCAGGCGAGAACCACATCGTGTGGTCCGTTTTTAATATTTCGTTTTCGTACATCCAATCGGGCGCGCCGTTGTAGACCACGTTCTTCCGTCCCGTGTTCGTTATCCTGCACACCAGGTCCTTGTGCACTTTGGGCTTGTAGTAAATGTCGTTTTTGTGTACGAATGCTATTCCTGAACCGTCCGGGGACCATGTTGCGTATTGTAGGAATGGTGCGTTTTCATCGAGTTCTATTGGCGATAGAGGCTTTTTAAATCTGCAACCAGTGCCGTTAGGAACGCGTTTTGAATCAAAAAATAGCGACTTACCTAGTAGCAATTTCGTATATGTAATATTTCGCTAATTTGGTATACTTATATACGTAAGTCACATCGGTTATTAGAAGTACATATTTCAGATCGTTTGAAATTCTGAAATCACCTACATCATACTGCCTCTGCAATTAAACAGACAAAGCTCATGACCAAGCATGAAAAAACCCTAAATAACAGATACAGGGTGCGCCATTAGTGCGATAAAGTCCATTATTGCCCTTAATGTCAACTTAATAAAAAAAAGTTTTTAATGAAACTTATAGTATTTCTACACGTGCATGTTTTAAAATTAGTTTCAAGTATACAGGGGGTTTCATAAAAGTGGGGCGTCACTAAAGGTATTTTTTTTAAATTGAACACCCAGTATATTTTTGCATAATCGAATTCAGCAAGAAAATCTCCATATGACAGTATTTTGTTTTTTTCATTTTTTTGCGACGTTGCCAATTTATCTTAAAAAGTCTTTGAATTTCCAGAAAAACAGGGTACAATACTTGTCAAGAGCACAACCTTATGAATAATAATTGGCAAATGATATTTTGCACATACAAAGTCAAAAGGTGTAGTCACAGTCTAAATACATCAAAATTAATTTATATTATACAGGGGGTTTCTTATAGATGTGCCAACTTCCCAATTTTCAAACATCAATAACTTTATTTTTTCAAATGGAACACCCTGTATATTATTACGTCATTTTGTTGCATTTTTGTTTTTCTTCAACTTTTCTTAATAGGTACTTACCTATACCTAAAATGAATATTTTCTGAGATATTTACATTTTACTTATTCTTATAAGCGTTGTGTAGGAATTTCCTAGTTTTCTCGGAGTAGGCCCCGACTTTGACAATAGAAACAATAATTTCTGTAGTAACAAATGTCAGAGTTAATTGCTGTCAATTGTTAAAACATAAATAAATGAGTATAACATTTATGCAATATGAATTTTCCAAAAAAGAATTCATTGATACGGTCTATGTTCAGGGTGGCGTACTTTCGATGCCCATACAGGGGGGGTATTTCGGTAATGATCACTTTTAGTTTGTTGATTGGTTGTCATGGAAACAACATAAACTACAACGACCGGCCCACATGATTTATAATGGCTATTGTTTAAACTCCTTTTTTTAAATTGACAATGACAAAGAATAAAGAACTAAAATACCATGTGTATTACATCAATGAATTCAGAAAAGTAAATGCTATTTAATTATGTAAATGGCAAAAATTGCGCCCATAAGAAAAAAATAAGTTGGTTGTCATAAAACAAAAACTAATCGATCTGGGAAAAATTTGTGACCCCCATCCGATGCGGCTTAAAAAGTTGCTTCAGCAATGTTTTTACACATTTGAATAGTTCATACTTCAAAGGAGTTATAGACGATTTTTAAAAATCGTATTTTTCGGTTTTTCCTTATTTTCTCGGATACCGTTTGAGATATTTCCATTTTCTCTTTGGATTACCAATAAGCACAAAATTTAGCAACTTTGATGGAAAAATTTTGGCCATTATGCTCTTTCGTGAGACTTCGATACTCACTCATTTGTGTTGAGAAAAAATTGTAGACAACTCTTTAGACTCAATATAATTTAACAAAACTTTTCTCTTCAGGTTCAAAATATCACAGATATTTAACAGAATGACCATTTGCATTTTGGATGTTAATTTTCATGGCTAGGTAGATTACATAGAAATACGCCCTTTTGGCTAATTAACCAAAAGATACTGATTGCTTCAGAACAATACGAATTGTTTATATTCCCGATGGCTCTGTTAATTTGTGTATACAAAAAAAAGTACTTACAAAGGTAGAATTAGTCATGAGCTCCTTCGTCGTTAGATTGTCAGCATTGTAAAGTGTTATACCCCCGTGCGCATCTCTATACACAAACTCGGTATCTGTAACAAAAAAACCTTTAATCAAAAACTGTATTTTTTTATCAAAAAAGTCGTTCAATCCCAAAATATATTATCTGTATGAAAGAGGCGATTGAGTCAGTAAAATGTCGAGTTAAAATGTCCATTGAATAAAAGTCCATTTTAGCACCAATAACTTTATTATGGCTATCCTTGATGTACAGCTTGATGGATACAGCAGACTTGAATAAGAACATTCCATTATAGACGAGAAGGACTCTCATACGTTTTGAAGTCCTTTGGGAATAAAAAACGAATGAAGGGGCAGGTATAAAAAAGCTAGAGAAATATGTTTCAATGGTGCTGAAAATGTGTCAGGATTTTAATGCTTGCAAGAGGGAAAACTGATTGTTTATCTTGTTGAAAATGCGTTTCTTCATGAAGTTATTACAAAATTTAAAAGCGTTTTCATTTACCTTATTTAGGTTACCACGACATATAATTATAACCCATCAATTGTATTTCGCGTTGTTATAAGAACAATAATAATTAAATTCAAAGCTAAATTTATTAAGAATATTTTTCAAGATTAGATTTTATTATGTTCAAATATGTTCCAGTAGTAAGGCACTTCTCAATTCTTACTTTCAACACTTTTAAGCTTCCAACCTATCTTATTTCGAAATACTTGACAAATTTTATTTTTTATTATTTATGTTTTATAGATTTGGAAAAAGTAGGGATTATACAAACAATCAACATAATAGAAGCGAAGTATAAAATAACGATAAATATTGTAAGAGCACAGAACGAAAAATCAGCAAAGTTTGAAAAATGTTAGCTTAACATCCCCAGGTAATTTTAGAACTATGACTTCATCAATTTTCTAGTTATTGTATCTTATACTGGGCGTTGTCTTATGATATTATGTTTCTATCCATATATGCGGTATATATTGCAAAAGAGGTATCGACGCTTGGGCGTCTTTTGCTAAAACTGTAAAAAACTGCTTCGACTATGTTAGCTAAACATACCCAAGTCATTTTACAACCATGACTTTAATAATTTTCTAGTTATTGTATCTTATACGGGGTGTTGTCTTACGGTATTACTGTTTTCATTCATATATGCGTTATATATTGCAAAAGTTGTAGCGACGCTTGGGTGCCTTTTCCTCAAATTGACAAAAACGGCTTCGACTATGTCATCTAAACATGCCCAGGTAATTTCGAACTACGACTTTAATAATTTTCTAGTTATTGTATCTTGTACAGGGTGTTTTCTTACCAGTGATTTTTAACTCGTTTTCATTAACGAACCCCTTGGTCTCACTGTGAAGCGTCATGTAACTAACCCCTTGTCAGTTGGTTCACTTCATAAGAACTATATTTATGCATAGAACACAAATTGTAAAAATATTTAGTGCGAAAATTGTTGTTCTTGCCTCCCACCAATAAACTTTTCCGGACATTGTATTTGGCCCGCACTCCCTATAGAAGTATCACGTACTCGTAGGAGGTCCTTGGAGCTTTGGTTTAGAACCTGCATAAACAAATTTTGACTGAGCTTCGAAACTTGCGCCAATGAACCTATAATTAAATTAAATTCATCAAATCTTAAATTCCAAATTAAGGTAAATGAAAATTTGTATATCCCTAAACCGTTTAATAAACGAGTTAAAATTAAGCCATAGCATTTCGCAGGTCGTTTTAATAATGCTTCGTTATAGGTTCATTCAATTAACAGTTAATTTATTATGCTAGTCACACTTAGGCCAGCGTGTCGCCACATAACGCTACAACAGGAGCGTTTGTTCGGCCAATATGAAAGGGCTGATCGTCAAAATGCTCTGCACAATGACTTTAATAGGTATGAAGCGTTATTAAATGATAATATATCAGTGTATCACACGTCACACGGGATAAATCCAATCAAATAGTCGATGTCAGTGTGGTTTATGAACATGCAATATTAAATGAAGGTGATTGTACCAGCCAAAACATTAAATTATGTGCAGGATATTACAACAAGAAGTGGACATATTTTAATACGTTGAATTTAATAATATATACGGTAAAAAGACTCTAACTAAAGGTAGCCTTAACTCAGTTTTTTTTCTAAAATTTACTCACACCACTTTTAATAATAACGACTGAGTTATCGAATATCAGTTTTTGAAAATATCCACATTTAAAGTGAAAAATGCACAACATTTTCATTAATAACGAACTTTGCTTTGGGTGTGTAATCTGTCGTTAAGTAGCAGGGAAATACCTGAATTGAATAAGTTAATCGTGAAATCGGTGCTAGCAAGACGCTATCACGATATTGGATCGCGTGACAATGCTGTAGTTACGTTTATATAACAAACAGCTCCCAGATAGCATCGCAGCTATAAACGTTAGCAAAATTGCTTTATTACAGTACATCTGATTGTATTTAGATGTATCTGAGAAATGTACAATGTAGGCTAATACAGCATATATGGATGATAACATTAATATCGTAAGAACGTATAAGATACAATAACTAGAAAATTGATAAAGGCATGGTTCTAAAATTACCTGGGCATGTTTATCTAACATAATCGAAGCCGTTTTTGACAGTTTTAGCAAAAGACGCCCAAGCGTCGATACCTGTTTTGCAATATATACCGCATATATGGATAGAAACATAATATCATAAGACAACACCCAGTATAAGATACAATAACTAGAAAATTGATGAAGTCATAGTTCTAAAATTACCTGGGGATGTTAAGCTAACATAGTCGAAGCAGTTTTTGACAGTTTTAGCAAAAGACGCCCAAGCGTCGGTACCTCTTTTGCAATATTTACCGCATATATGGATAGAAACATTCATATCATAAGAACACCCAATATAAGATACAATAACTAGAAAATTTACAAAGTGTTGGTTCTAAAATTACCTGGGCATGTTAAGCTAACATAGTCGAAGCCGTTTTTGTCAATTTTAGCAAAAGACGCGCAAGCGTCGATACCGCTTTTGCAATATATATATGGATAGAAACATAATAAGACAACACCCAGTATAAGATACAATAACTAGAAAATTGATGAAGTCATAGTTCTAAAATTACCTGAGGATGTTAAGCTAACATAGTCGAAGCAGTGTTTGTCAATTTTAGCAAAAGACGCCCAAGCGTCGGTACCTCTTTTGCAATATTTACCGCATATATGGATAGAAACATTCATATCATAAGAACACCCAATATAAGATACAATAACTAGAAAATTTACAAAGTCTTGGTTCTAAAATTACCTGGGCATGTTAAGCTAACATAGTCGAAGCCGTTTTTGTCAATTTTAGCAAAAGACGCCCAAGCGTCGGTACCGCTTTTGCAATATATAGATAGAAACATAATAAGACAACACCCAGTATAAGAAACAATAACTAGAAAATTGATGAAGTCATAGTTCTAAAATTACCTGGGGATGTTAGGCTAACATAGTCGAAGCAGTTTTTGTCAATTTGAGCAAAAGACGCTCAATCGTCGGTACCTCATTTGCAATATTTACCGCATATATGGATAGAAACATTCATATCATAAGAACACCCAATATAAGATACAATAACTAGAAAATTGACAGTCATGGTTTTAAAATTACCTGGGCAGGTTTATCTAACATAATCGAAGCCGTTTCTGACAGTTTTAGCAAAAGACGCCCAAGCGTCGATACCTCTTTTGCAATATATACCGCATATATGGATAGAAACATAATATCATAAGACAACACCCAGTATAAGATACAATAACTAGAAAATTGATAAAGTCGTAGTTCTAAAATTACCTGGGGATGTTAAGCTAACATAGTCGAAGCAGTTTTTGACAGTTTTAGCAAAAGACGCCCAAGCGTCGGTACCTCTTTTGCAATATATACCGCATATTATGGTTAATAGCATTAATACCGTAAGACAATATCCTTCATAAGATACAATAACTAGAAAATTAATAAAGTCATGGTTTTAAAATAACCTGGGCATGTTTATCTAACATAATCGAAGCCGTTTTTGACAGTTTTAGCAAAAGACGCCCAAGCGTCGGTACTTCTTCTACAATATATACCGCAATATAGATGATAACATTAATACCATGAGACAATTTATTTTTAACACCTCCAACTGTTCCTTAGTTCGACTAATTCTACTGCCGTTAATACGATTTATCTAAAAACATGCACAGGTATACATTGGAAGTATCTTTTAAGGTACAATGTATAAATTTTGTAAGACTGAATCGATAGAGAATGGCTAAATTTCTTTCTTCCCACGTGCAAAGTCAACTGTGCTACGCTGAACGTGTTTTAGCTGAAAAGTGTATAGCTAGCGTTGCTTATAAGTGATTTATGTTTAGCAGGCACTTGCGTAACTTTTATAACTTTCGTTAGATGTCTTGCGTCGTTCTTCGCCGCTACATATTTATTTTGTAAGGTTTATTGGGTCTGAAAATACCAGGTGCTTCAAAAACGGTTTATACAAGTGATTGATCGTACAGTCCATGCAAGAATGTGAAGAAAAGTTTAGGTGCGGCGAAAGTTTTTTGATAGGCTTAGAAGATGGATTAGAATTATAAGCAGTTAGTTATAAATACATGTAAAAAACTCGTACTTTTTGACTTTAATTATGGAAAGTTCAAAATAGTACAGAAAAGCCACAAAATTATTAGTATTAAGCCCGCTTCTGTTTATAAGTGTCATTGATGAAGTCATAAAACAAAGCTGGAATCAAACGACTAAGTATACAGTAGGATTTCACAATATACAATAAGTCAAAGTACAAACTTGTGTATTCGCAGGTCATGTGGTGCTGGTAGTGGTAGCTAAGAACGAAAAAGAACTTGAAAAGAATATTAATGTGTGGGCTGCTCTAATGAAAGATTACAACTTAATAGTCAATAAGGAGAAACTAAGGTAATGATTATCTCCAATAAAGAAAACAAAATCAACATCAGACTTGGAGAAGAAATGTTAGAGCAAGTAGATGAATTGAAGTATCTTGGACACCTACGGGTAAAAGAGGACAACGATGATGACAATAATTTGTATAATTGTTTATAAATATTACCTCTGGATTAAGTGTACTTGTTAACCCTTTCACTTTGGGTTATTTTTGTATGCACAGGCCGTCTGTGTCTGGTTTTTTGTTTTTAAAAGAAAAATTCTGGTGGATGCGTCGGGTTAAAAATAAAGCAAATCGTAAGACAAATTATTTATTATCTTTGTTATTAGAAGAGTAACAAAAAAGTTTTTTTCACAAAATTAGTTAGAATTTATTAGCTATATAACCTACAATTATTTTTAAATGCACAGTGTATTTCGTTTTCGAGAATCAATATGTAACTTTACTATTTCAAATAGACCACCCTGTATATTTTTATGTTTTCTTGTAGATAAATTAATTGCAGTTAAAAAATATTATGCATGTTTTCGTCTTCAGTTAACATTTACAGAGTTATTATTCAGGTGGATGTGTAGGGTCAAAAATCAAGCTAATTGTAAGACAAATTATTTGTTATCTTTATTATTAGGGTAGTTACAAAAAAAATTTCTTTTCCAAAAACTGTTGGAAATCATTAGTTACATAATATAATTAAACATTTGTTAAATCTTCATAAAACAAATTGCATAGAACTTTTCTACAAATCACGGTGACTTTGAAAACCCAACGACAACTTTTTTTCGATTATCTTCTGTTTTGTCTTTGACCGTATGAATTGTTTTTTTTTTGTAATTAATTAGGAAGTATGTGATTTTTTTAAATAATTTACATCTGATGGGCAGCCAATAACACATGCTTTGGTTACCAGCACTTTACGACGATATTTGTGATATAAATTTATATACAGGGTGTCCCAGATAACATTTTCAGTATGGATCTCGCTTATTACAAGAGATACAGGTTTGCTTAAATTAGATGAATTATTCTTTAGTATGAGAGGAGCTATAACGGGTGGGCTTAAAGTAAGTGGAATTATTTTATTGTCGTTTATAGATAATATAACAAAACCGCAATGAAAAATTCCGTTTTCCGACGACCACTATGTAAAGCGAGTAATTTCGCACGACTTACTACTACTGAAAATGACAAATTGCGCATGACACCGGAAATTGTGTGCAAAGTGCACTTTGCGTGTGTAAAGTGACGATTTCCGCTACATTACACACGCTAAACGCGCTGTCAAGTTAACGTGAAGAAAATCTAACCTCACAAATGTCAAGTGTCACCAACGTCAAAAAAATGTTATTTTCACAATTTTTTTTGCAGAATTAATGATTATGTCTAAATGGTCGTCGGAAAAGCATAGTGTACAACTCGTGCTGAAAGAATATTTCACACTCGTATGACTGAGCCACTCGCCTGACGGCTCGTGGCTCAACTGTCATACTCGTGTGAAATATTCAGCTTTCAGCACTAGTTGTACAATATACTATTACAGTCAAAAATAAACAGTTACACTATTATTTCATTTAATTTATAAAATGGCAAATGGACCTCCCTCTTCGATTTTTCTTAACTTAGATTTAACCTTCGCCATCATGTTCTGGACAACATCAAGGCTAACGTTTTTGATTTGCTTTTTGATTCTAGTTTGCAGTTGTTTCACCGATTTAGCCTCCCAACCTTCACTATAAACAAGTCTTGACAGTATTGACCAAAAATCCTCAATAGGTCTTGCTTTGGGTATATTTGGAGGGTTAGCTTCTTTGGCTACAAAATTGATGTTTTTTTCTTTTAACCAATTTTGAGTTGTAGCAGCATAATGACTGCTAGTGGGTCAGACCAAAAGACATATTCTCCATCCTTATGGTATGTTCTTACAAATTTCTCAACAATAGGTAAACACTCACGCTGATACGCCTGAGCGTTAATAGCAGGACCAGTCGAAGGTCTGATGACTGGTTGAGAAATGCTTTTATCCGAGATGACCACCCAGACCAAGACTTTTTGTTCAAATTTCGATTTTGGTTTATATTTGACGTTGTTTGGAACATATTCTTTGTTGCTAGTGTAATACCCTCGTTTCCTGGCAGATTGGTGTTTGTGAAAGAAAAATATTTTTCATCGTCCATAACGATGGAAATTTTTCCTGTTAAAAACTCTCTTCGTAATTTTCTACATTTCTTGGGTATTTCTTCTAATTGCTTTGCCGTGTATTTAGGATTCTGCTTCCGTTTGTAATATCTAAGGTTGTTTTTTCTTAAAATATTTCGTATGCAACCCCTAGAAATGCCATATTTCACCGCCAACTTGCGTTGTGATGCTCCAACTTTATTTTCAGCCCTTTATGTTACACCTCTTTGTTGTCTATTATTCAAACGGGGTGGTCTACCACTTTTTGGTTTTTCCTCAATAGAAATTCCCATTTTCCATCGTTTGATGATTTTATATAAAGTGGATCTTGCAACAATTTCTATTTTAAAATGGTTTATTACCTCTTTTTTTGATAGTTGTCCAGGAAGTTTGTACACACGACGACGAAAATCAACTCGCTTTTCCATTGGACATACAAACACAATAATTAACTGCACCAAAATACACACACTGACATTCGGTGTCTCAGTTACACTTGTCAAACATCACATGCAATTGTTTGAGAAACAGTGCACTTGATTTTTAAAAAATCCACTTACTTTAAGCCCACCCGTTAATCTATTTTATAGAACTGTTTTGTAATTCGATACTTTGTAGCAAATTTGTTATCATACAATTTTGGGCAGATTTACAACTAATGAAAATTTTGACATGTTGAGATGCCACATATTTTTGCCATAGAAACTTTGTAAAAACGGATAGTTTTTATTCTTGGATCTGTTTTGGATTTTTGGTTGTTTCTCAGCGAAACCACATTCTTTTAAATTTATTTTCATATTTCTGTAATTACTCGCAAAATGTAGCCTTCTCTAGGGATGTGTATTTATTTACAAAACGAACATCCTATGCGAACTGTTCATTATGTCCCGAGAAATATTAACTTTAGACATAAGACTTACTAAATATTTTTTTAACGGCAAATAATGTATCTACAAGAAAACGTAAAAATAGGTATGGGTAGAGGGTGCTCCATTTGAAATAGTAAAGTTACATATTGATTCTCGAAAACTAAATACTCTGTGCATTTAAAAATAATTGCACGTTGTATAGCTAATAAATTCCAACAACTTTTGTGGTAAAAACTATTTTCTTACTACCCCAATAACAGAGATAACAATTATTTGTCTTACAATTAGCTTAATTTTGACCCTACGCATCCACCAGAATAATAACTCTGGAAATGTTAACTCAAGACAAAAACATGCTTAATATTTTTTAAAGGCAATTAATTTATCCACAAGAAAACGTAAAAATATACAGGGTGTTCTATTTGAAATAGTAAAGTTGCATATTGATTCTCGAAAACTAAATACTCTGTGCATTTAAAAATAGTTGTAGGTTATACAGCTAATAAATTCTAACAAATTTTGTGAAAAAAACTTTTTTGTTACTTCGCTAATAACAAAGATAATAAATAATTTGTCTTACGATTAGCCAAATTTTTTAACCCGGCGCATTCACCAGAATTTCAACTCTGAGGGGCAAAATAACGTATATTTACGGGTTTGACAATGGCAACATGTTATTGCACAACGTATATTTACGGGTTTGACTTTCAAAGGGTTAAAATAATTGTGTTTGTTGCGTGTTAAAGACAAAATATCTAATAATTAACACGTTTTCATGAAAAACTTGGGTACATAGCCTAAGTAACACAGAAAAATGTCTTTAACTGAGTGACGTTTTGCTTCTAATATCAATAGAATTTTTTGGTATTTTTTTAAATTTGCAATTCATTTAATGTTCTGTGCTATTATTTTAGATTTTAAAACGCCACAAATTTCTCCTATTGGCAAATAGCGACAGTGTAAAATTTACACGAAATTTAACATACAATTGACTCCACAGGTTTGTCCAAGTACACGAAGCCGATTAAAACCGGTGAAATTTTTAACTGTGCTGTCTCAGAACAATTTTTTTGCACTGTGCCGAACATGCCTTTCACAAACCTTAATTTATATTTACTACAAAAGGGGTCGCTAACGAATACCCAAGTAATTTACCTCAACAATCCTTTTACTCGATAAAAAAAACCCAACTACAACAAAAACGAAATGATTTACTACAACCAGGGCTTTTTTTTGTCTGAGAGAAAGCAACTAAATAAATTTATCCCTGATTGCAGAGCTTGCCGAGTTGTTTCCTTTAGCACGTAGGGCGTCGACCTACTTAAACTCATTGTAAGGGGATACTTAATTCGGTTGAGTTACATAAAAAAATACTTTCCGGTTTTTAAACGCAAGACGCCGCTTAACTTGCAGACGTTATGAAGTTTAACGACTTAATAAAGCGCACCCATCGAAGCGTTGCGTTTAAAATATTGTAAATGCGTGATTGCTATTTTAAAATCGGAATAATCACACAAATGAACACTTTTTTTTACTGGTTAGAAAGTAAATTCAATTAAATAAAATTGATGATACACTCAAATCAAATAATAACGCCGAAATAATGTTAAACGTAGCCCAAATACATTAAAAGAATGATCGTTAATACAGTAAAACTACAGTTATGATCATTTTTTAGATAGCATTTATACAGGGTGTTCCAGATTACATTTCCAGCATGGGGATCTCGCTTTTTATAATAGATACAGGTTTGTTTAAATTAGATGAATTATTCCTTAGTATGGGAGGAACCACAATCAATTTTTAAAAGTACGCAATTGCTTGTGCTTCAGATGTAGCAAAAAATATAAAAATGTCGAATCAATTTTTTTTACAACTTTTTTGGCTTCATTTTTTTAAAACTTTGAAAAGTATAAAAAATATTTTTAATCGGTTTCTAAACAAAAAAATACGCGTTGCGCATTGCATAAACGTGGCTTAACACTTCTACAAACAATTAGGCCCATAACAAAATATTTGATTTTTTTGAATATAAGATGTGAAGGGTTATAACCTTGGAAAATGGAAATTTTTTAAAAACCTTATTTAAACAGCTATAAAAAACATTTTTAATCGTTTTCTTAACAAAATTATACGCATTGCATAAACGTTGTTTAAACGCAAGACGCAAATTTTTACATTGAATTTCAAAATTTCTCACCCCTTTTTAACAGTAAAAAATGTTGCGATCCGACAAAACGCTTATCAGAAACGATATTTAAACAATAAACACACGTTTCAAGTCTTACGGCGCCCCTGTGAAGCGGCGCCCTGAGGCAGGCTGCCTCAATGCTACACCCTGTCGACGGCCCTGCCCATAAGAAAAAATCAAGTTAGGGGTAATATCTCAAAAATGAGTGACAAAAAAATCTAAGATAATAGTTACATTCCACCAATAACGTTAAATAACCAAACGCTTCCGCAAAACACCAGCGCAAAGTATCTTGGTATACACCTAGATCGACGACTAACATGGAAGCCCCACATCGTTGCCAAACGCAAACAACTTAATTTAAAGTTCAAACAGCTCTACTGGCTCCTTGGTCAAAATTCGCAACTGACCACAGAAAACAAGCTTCTGGTGTACAAAACTATACTTAAGCCCATCTGGACATGTGTAATTCAGCTTTGAGGATCAACAAGTTCATCAAATATCGAAATACTGCAAAAGTTTCAGTGGAAAACTCTACGCACTATAGCCAAAGCTCCGTGATATGTATCGAACAAACTCATTCATAGTGACTTTAATATAAGTACAGTGCGCGAAGAAATTACAAACTATAGTAAAAAATACCAACACCGTTTGGAAGTGCATCCTAATTTAAGTGCTTTAAATCTGCTAGACAATGGTAGTGAAGTGCGTCGGTTAAAACGTTTTAAACCATTGGATTTAAGTTTTAGATTTACCTAATTTCAGTAATTTAAGTGACTTTTAGCTAGTAACTAGCTCTTAACTATTAAGGTAGTTATAAGTTAGTTAAGTAAAATATATTAGGTTGCTGTCACTGGACAGTAAATCTTCTCATGTCTATATTGTCAACAAATTTGCCTATTGCTTCATGGTAAGCAGATTGCAAATTAATATAACTTGGGAAGTTTAACACTCCGTTGCTCGCGCTCACTTTTGTTAGGTTAGTGCTCGCGTGGGATACTATGGTATCCCACTCGCAAAAATAGATTTTAACGACATTTAAAAAATTATTTTAGGTTGTTTGATATATTTAACATGAATATTACAATTATGACAGAGATGCATTACCAAAAAAAGTTGCGTTAATGTTTATTACAATTTTCTAAATAGGTAGTCGCATTTTTCGCCTCACTCCTGGTTTCTGGCAATTCAGTGATTATATAACGTGCAGCTGTTCTTTTATTTTTTTGAAAACATTCTTTCTCCAGTGAGTAAAGTTATTTTGTAGGTAAAAACAAAAATAACATGAAAATTACCTTACGAACAAAACTCGAGCTGTAAAAATAAAAATCACGTTAGTGATCGCGCGGGATACTGAGGTATCCCAAGCGTAATTTTTTTAAGTTGTCAGCTTTTATAGCACTGGTCACTGATAAGCAATAAGGCTAACTAAGTCTACAAAGTAAAATGAAAAGGTACTGAAATGACGAAGCCATAATATTGTGCCATTTGACAAAAATTTGCAGAAATACATCACTGGGATACTATAGTATCCCGCGCGAGCACTGGAGTGTTAAAAAAAATAGTAGTTTTATTCTACATAAAAAAGTACCTTAAGAAGGTACAAATGAAATTTTTTTAATGATTAAGACAAAAAAGAAATTCGACATTTTCATATTTTTTGCTATAACATTTGAAGCACGAGCAATGTTGTACTTTTAAAACTTGATAGTGGCTCCTCTCATACTAAGGAACAATTAATGTAATTGAAACCCACTTGTATCTCTTATATTAAGCCCGATCGCCATGCTGGAAATGTAATCTGGGACACCCTGTATAGTAAAGCTACAAATATTTTTTAAAAAAAGTAACGTAAATTGCAGTAATGGCAGTTATCAAAATTATAAATTATTGACCTGACTTTAAATACTGTAAATGGGAAAGAGGATGTAGCAGTGATGGAGTTAATGAATTTTCCTGTTCTCCAGTGAAGCAGGTTTGCTAAAATTATGCCAGAAATTAAATTACACTCTCATACTAGGTGTACAAAAAAAAGCTATGCAGTACAAAAATATATTAATTTGTTGCAATCAGTAAAAACAGGTTTGCATTTTTTTAAGACGCCGGATAATAATAAGTTTGCCAAATTTTACCTTTGAGGGTTAATTAAACCCCGACCAACATTTCTGTAAGAGGATTTTCGACTTGAAAATATGCAGGTATTAAAATTGTCCACTAATTTGCGTACACCCTTTATGAAACAGACTAAAATATCCTAAATTTTTACCACTTAAAAATTACATTTAGGATTCATCCACAGCATTTGAGAGCAATCATCACAGCCCATTAAAAATTATTGAAGGACACGTTGCCACACTCGAGTTTAACGGCCAACATAAATTTTAATTTTTGCAAATATTAAAATTATCATATTAAAGCAATTTCGCTGTATGTAACGGCAACTTTATCGTGTATATACAGCTCGTGGTCGCCATGGAAACGATATCGATCGGCCGCTTATTACTAGGAAAGCCGAACACAGAATCTTCCGTCAATTTTAAGAAATTGCTAATTGTCAGTGCTTTTAAACGCGATGAAGAATTAAAGAAAAAATCGATTACGTGCTACAAAAAATTAAACACTCAATTGATTTTTGTACTGCTATCGAAATATTGATTGACTATATTTTTAAACGATCATTTACAGGTGACAATAAAGACCTACCACAACAATATTTACCACTGACCCTATTTGAAATATATCTAAACAGAGCGCCAGCAAAGTGGATAATAAAATGCAGAAAGATCGAAGCCAAAACGAACAACGGCATCCTTTGCAGATGACCACGTGAGGACAGGGCAGATCTGTGCTACACGATAAGAGCTGAACGAGGCATATCAACAAGCTGGACTTGGGACGATCATGAACAAATGCAGGTGCTTAGTATGCTCAAGTGGCGCACAGAAATTAATCTTCAAGAATAGCTACATCTATTTTTATGGACAAGATTGTTAAACGAATTAAAGAAAAACATTACACTGGAATTGGATACAGAAATCTAGAACTAATTAAATTGAGTAGCCTATTAAACGCAAGTGACGTGGTACTAATAGCAGATACTAGAAACAAAATGCAAAAGTTAGTGTACGCATGGACCGAAGAAATCAAGGACATGAAAATGGAAATGAACATAAACAAAATAAAAACCATGATCGTAAACGAAAAACAAAAAGACAATCAGAACAACAAAAATTAAATGTAAAAACGATATACTTGAAAGAGTATTGGAGAAATAACAAAACAAGAACCGATAATGGAAAAAAATAAAAAGAAACAACTAAACTGGTATGGCCATATAGTAAGAATGAAAGCTGACAGAATCGCAAGAAAAATAATGAAAATTGGAAAACCAGCCAAAAAATAGAGATGGACCAAATAAGGTAAAAGGAAATTAAAAAAAAGAAAAACAGTAATAGAAATGAGAAATGGATTCAGGACGTGAAACCCCCCTCTGACTCCTGAAAAGGCAAGAGGAGTTTGAGAAAGAGAAGAAGAAGAATAGATACATGGTAGGGGCGAAGAAATGCAAGATCCCGAAGTGTTCTTTAACAAAAATGAAAGCAGTGATGAAGAGATCAACGAAACAATTAAAAACGGTAAGTGTCATGAATTTAATCCTTTGTGCAAAAAAAAGGAAAACATATATCAAAGCACTGTTTGAAATGTGGGACATAAGCAGACAATACAGAGAAAAATTACTCCACATAAATTGACTGATTAAGAAGAAATTGTATTGTATAAGATCTTGACTGGAAAGGGCTAGAACCGAAAAAATAAGACATGGCATGGCATAGATAGAAATATTGTAGAAAGTAACAATTGACATGGTTTGGACTTTGGACATACAAAAAGGATCCAAAAACTAGATGACCAGAAAAAATATTAGAAGCGGTATCTCCGGAGAAGCAAAAGAAGGGATGCCCTTCAAGAAGCTGGAGAGATGACATTGGTGAGACGAAGCAAGCAAGATATTTAAAAGAAGAAGATAACCACAGCGGTAAATAATGGAAGCTGGGTTCGAAGAAACGGCTGCACAGAAATCTGTTATGTATCGTATACCCGTATTTAAACGACTTATTTTTTTTTGGTTTGAAACTAAACATATTCGTTCAGCTTTCCAATTTAATTATTAAACAATAAATTTCAATTAACGAAGTCAACAGGGTTACGATCGAAAATCCGTCCATAAATATTAATAATAATAAATTAACGTGCCCCACCGGAGTCCCGAGGTAGAAATAAGTCAAAGATTAGAGCACAATCAATATGGAGCGAATACCTATTATGAGAGTTCAATTGCTTAAAAGCTTAACGAATTAATCTAAGGCACAATCTTATTAAGCAAAATTTAGGCTGTTAATTATATTGGCAACGAAGCATAACACACGATAATTATTGTATTTTACTAACAGGAATCAATTTTTTTCCTTTTATCGTTAAGAACAGAAATATAAATAGGAGCACCAACTTGGAATTTTGTAAACTATTTGATTTTTTATTCTATATTATTGGTGGTTACGATATTTTCCAAATTGTGTACGTACTTCTAGATGATATAACATTAATTAATTAAATTATTCAATCGTTTGCCGTTTATGTTCCAGAATTGAGAGATATTAAATTCACAATTTTATACTGATCTCACTGAACCTCTGAAGTTATAACAGTTTTTAATTCGTTGTCCGTTCTGTGCGTACGTAACTTTAATGATAAACCGTTTTTAATAAAGCCATACACAGGAATTTTATTCTCCCAAGCCATTAACTATTAAACTGTTGAAGATATTGAGATAAAATTTAGCGAAAATGTTTCTGTATATCCGAATATATTGCATCATATTCTCATTGATCCTTCTGTCGGTTTCTGCATAACTTTTATATACAACTTCATAAATCATGCTTCCCTTATAAAACTAATAATTTGTTATTTTAACGAAAAATAACTCCTAGATTATTGCAGGTTTTATTAAGGAAAATTAACAGAATTCGTTGGCTTTACTTGTGAGATGCGGCTTTAAAAGTTTTACTACAATCTTTTAATTTATCAGTAAGTAATTTCAACAATTAAGCCTGTACATTATGATTTTTTCAAGATACTTCAAACACGTATTTATTGATAATAATATTTTTTACAATAGAAGATATTAAACTAAAATGTTCATAAAAAGTTTATCCATGTTCTTTTACTGTAGTCCTCCAATATTTTTATACTGAACCCTATACGACAATGTTCCTTCTATTAACTCTTTCATTTTTTTTTTTCGAAAGAAAAGACAGAAGAAATGCTCAGGATGAGCAGAGTAGACATCAGAGCAACCACAGGACTCGCCACAGGACACTGTGGGCTAAACAAACACATACATAAGAGGGCTCTCGGAGGCCGATATATGTAGAGGATGTGGTGAAGAAGAAGAAACTCCTCTTCACGTAATATGCCAGTGTGAAGGATTCACTCTATCGGCGTTGACTTCTAGGGATGGAAAAGGCCAACCAAGAAGAGTTAAGAAAAACACCCTTAAAGAAAATCCTGAAGTTTTTTAAAAACACAGGACTTCTTTAAGGGGCTATTACCAGAGGGTACAAGAGACCAACAGGTCGCAGTACAGAAACCCGAAAGGGTACCACCTCCGCGAAAAAAAAACTCTTTCATTTAAGTCAAATATCGCATAATAACGTTTAGGCTACTGGATATATTGAATTTAAATTGATATTACTTGTTTCTTTTGCACATTTAAAGCTACAAAAACAGTTCTAATATGATCATTCAATCTCTTTAGGTAATTTTAAAAATATACAACACAACTGTTCCTCTTAACTTTACTCATTTAAAACACACATTACTAAATATTTTTTAAATTCTTAGCCACATAAATTGAAATTGTTAGGACGTATTCCTGCTGCAAGTCTAATATTAAATATCAATTTCAGTCATGAAACAGACTTTTTTATGTCAACTTATCTTAACATCAACACCAATCAGTTCCCCAGTGAACTACTACCACACTATTTAGCGACCAGGTGGGCAATTTCATCGCGATTAAACGTCCAAAACGTAACTTCTTGAAAAGTGCAAGCTTTTTATATGAGTGGGATGACATTACAGCAATTTCCTTGACACTTAACGTCACGAATTAAGGGTATTCGTTAAGCGGATGACGGAGAGAGGTTCTAGCGCATCCGAGACATAAATCATTTTACTAATTCATAGGAATATGGGACGAACGAGGATAGAAGAAAAAATTAAAGTTACCAGACTGTACTTAATTTTTTCCATGAATTTTCATCGATTTTTATGCATAAGCTAGAAGATTACTGTAGAACTATGACACGAAAAAGTTAATAAATCAAACCTGGGTGTGGTTTTGCATATAAAAAGGATTTTTGTACATTTTATGTGGACCAAAGGTTTTCTAACGTTCCAGTTAATAGTAAATGAACAAAATCTGGAAGTATTTGTGTGTCTAAAGCGATTTTTGTGCATTTTACGCTATGTAAAACTTTTCTAACGTTACAATCTAAGCACCAAGGTATCAAAAAGTTATTTTTTTAACGGTTTTCAGCCCTAAACTTTACTTTTGATAACTCAATTTTGTATCCCGGTCCTGTCGAAACTTTTACAGCTAATACCGTAACAAGAGGCAGTCATTATTGTCCCATAATCCCACGCCAGTTTTCTATGGACGCATAAAAAGCAGATGCTCGAGATGACAAATTGGTTTTAGATATTTATAAAGCCAGCGACATACAACATAATCATTGTGTTGACTCGAAATATATAAAACAAATTAAACAGTATTTTGTTTTTGTTGTAGATGGAGATTGAGTGCTAAGTTAAATATGGGGTTTTAAATCGCTTGCAGGTTGATCGATTATACGATTGGGGACGTGTCCAATTGACCTATAATGGTTTGCAATTTGTTTAACGGTTAACGATTTTTGATTTGTATTCAAAAATAGAAGCAAACTCAGCCCGATTCAAAACTTAAAAAAAAGTATTCAAGAGATTTATAAGAGAATGTCTTAATAAAAAGGAAATAAATTTTAGTAACAATTATATTGTAGAGAAAACAACTAATTTCTAACTTAAAACCAGCGTTAGTTAAATTTTTTAAACCTTCTTAATAAGTTTCGGGTGTATTTGCCCCAAAAAGCATTTCAATTGCTTACATTTTCTTTTAAATTTATCGTCTTAACACAATTTTGTTCCTTAATTGTGTTCCTAAAGCGATTAAAACCAATTATTGAAAGCAAGAATCTAATTCCTAATCACCAGTTTGGATTTAGGAACAGGCACTCGAAAATCGATCAGGTTCATATATACAGGGTGTCCCCATTATACACGGCAAAAAAGTATGTGCATATTCCTGAGTGAAAATGATGACCATTTGTCAAATATTTTGTTATCCGAAAATGCTTCCTTTCAAAGTTAGAGACCTCCAAAGTTGCAAGAAAAAAAATTCAAAAAATCGATTACGTCCTAGCCGTTTAAGCTAGAGCTATCAAACTTGGCCGAAATGTTTGGGTGTTTCCCATTGACTTTGCCTACAAATTAGAAAGAAAACACGTAATTGGAAGTATGATTTATAGTCAGGTCATCCGCTTACCATCTTCAGAATTTTTTTCTCTGGAATAAAATTGAAAATGTCATTCGTCCATAAGAAAGTACGACTTAAGAGGAAAAAATTCGCCCCTCTTTGTTTTTTGCTGTAAACGTAGCCGTTTTCGAGAAAATTAGCGCTAAAGATGCATCGACAAACTCTGTTTATACACCTCAAATATTTTTTTTAACGAAACTTAGTTGGCTAATGTCATGCTTGACTTAAGGCTTGTTCATAATAAACTAAGTGAATGTCGGCTTTCGTTTAGAGTATACAAGTTTGTGTATGACATTTTTAGAAAAAGGTTAGGTTATGAACAAGCCTTAAGTCAAGCATGACATTAGCCAACTAAATTTAGTAAAAAAAATATTTGAGCTGTATAAACAGAGTTTGTCGATGCATCTTTAGCGCTAATTTTCTCGAAAACGGCTACGTTTGCAGCAAAAAACAAAGAGGGACGAATTTTTTCCTCTTAAGTCGTACTTTCTTATGGACGAATGACATTTTCAATTTTATTCCAGAGAAAAAAATTCTGAAGATGGTAAGCGGACGACCTGACTATAAATCATACTTCCAATTACGTGTTTTCTTTCTAATTATCCCACAAAGTCAATGGGAAACACCCAAACATTTCGGCCAAGTTTGATAGCTCTAGCTTAAACGGCTAGGACGTAATCGATTTTTTGAATTTTTTTTCTTGCAACTTTGGAGGTCTCTAACTTTGAAAGGAAGCATTTTCGGATAACAAAATATTTGACAAATGGTCATCATTTTCACTCAGGAATATGCACATACTTTTTTGCCGTGTATAATGGGGACACCCTGTATAATCAAATTCCCTTCTACCCGTAGGTTCATAACGGACATTAATGAAAGAGCGTATGAAGAAAAGAAAAAAATGTTTGGCCATATTCCTAGACGTAGCCCAGGCGTTTGACGAAGTCTGGCATGAAGGACTAGAGTATAAGCAATGTTGCCAAAACAATATGTCAAAATATTAAAATCTTACATATCCGATCGAATGTTTCGTTTCAAGCAAGAGAGAGAGAGAGTACTCGAACATGAGAAATATAAATGCAGGAGTACCCCAAGGCAGTGTTTCGGGACCTATTTTATACTTGCTGTACACTTGCGACACTAAAATCAACTATGGTTTGCATTTAAAAAAATGCAAGTTTATGCTGTATCTCGTAAAGTATGCAATATTTGAAAAAAATATTGCCACCATTTTATAGCGATCAAAAATATCTACCACTTTTGTAAGAAACTTTTTTGCTATATCTCATAGCAACTGAGATAAATCCATGTAAAGAAATGACACATTTTTGGTTTTTCATCAATACCAAATTAGCCTTAATTTTTTTTATGAAGTAACTTTTGTCCCATTTAACCGACCTTGTATCTATTACGGTTTAAAAGTTATCTATAGTGAGCCTCGAATTCTGGACACACTGTATATGTATACAACTATGAATAAAATCGCGGCATAATTATTTTACTGCAAAAAATTTTGTTTACCTGATATCCAAGTCCCATTAAATTTGGCTGGTGGCGGTAGTTTACCAAACACTTCCTCTAAAGTTGGCTTCCTTCCTGTAACTCTTGGACCTTCTTCAGGAGGTGACACCAATACAATGCTGAACACAATAAGTCCTAAGACAGCTACAATGACTAAAAGTGCTATAAAGATTCCCCTCCAGTTGCGTTCACTTGGGGAACTCACAACCAGTTCCTGAAAATAACAAACGACCACATTACAAAAGATTAGGAAATACATTTCGTGGCTGAAAGAATTTGCGCAAAAAAATTCATTGCTGTACGAATTAATTAGCAAATAATTTCAAGTTGCTTTACAAAAGAATCACAACACAAAAATTAGACTTAATTTAAGATTAAACTGATTGATTATGTATTTCATCTGTTAAAGTCTGCAAATATTGTACTATTTGGGGTACAAAACCCTTTTTTTTTACTACTACTATTGTAAATGACTCTTACCGTACAGCCTGCATGCATACTACTTACAGTATGTAAGTGAGTTATAACACACGGTAAGCAAAACGCACACTTGTCTAGAATTGCCAAAATAGGCTTACGCCAAAATTGACAAGACAGCGTAATAACATGTGTATATTAGCCAAAAAAACCGTTAAAATCGTAGGTATTATGTGATCGTAGAAAAAGTACGCTACATAACGCGAGTTGTAAAGTAATTACGCACTCGCCGCTACGCGGCTCCGCGCGCAACTTTTCCATTCGTGCGTAATATGCTTCTTACAACTCTTGTTCTGCAATATACTATTATGGAACCCTAAGATTTGATAACAGATCGTAAAATTCTCCACGTGCACAAAATACATAAAAAAAAGTATAAGACCTTTTTAACCAAAGTAAGTGTTACAAAGTACATTACACAAAAAGTTTTAGTTAATTTTCTTCGAAAGAAAGTAAAATTACAATGAAACTTCACCTCAGTGTTATGAAAAAGTTTGAATACTTCTTTTAAAGCAGAACATTGTGTCCATTTTGATACTCATATCCTGAAATATGGAAGGATATATAAAGCTAAATGCGAATTTTATGTCTCGTAAGGATGAAGAAGGCATAGTTATGTAAAATGGACAATATAAAGTAGTTTTAACGATACTATTTGAATGAACGCGCATGCATCCGTGTATAAATTTGTATCTAACGTTGCAAAATTCTGCCCTAAAGCTGATTTGTCGTAAAAACTTTGAAAATTTTCATTAAGAACCCAATTCTTGCTGTACATTTATATTAAAACACTTACCAGTGATATTTACCAACAAAATTGTAAAACAATTTCGGTAATATTGCAATTAAAATTGTTCAATCAAGTCAACAATGATTGTTTTGTAAACATGTTAAAAATAGTATCAATTGAATACGTAGGTATAAATTATAGTACCATCTTCCTACTGAAAAGTTCACCGATTTCTTTTTTCTTGCTTACGACTACTTAAAGATAATTGCCACAATTTGTTTCAGCTAAGCCGATCTAATAGCCTTCTGACGTATAAGGGATTTGCAGTAAAAGCTTAAAAATGAGAACGATATGCATAAAAACCTGTTCGAAACGAATTGCTTAAAATAAAATAACTGATGACCGATCTAGATGGGATTTTATTTCAGTCAATTGCCCCTTTATTTAATGATGTAATAAAAGAGCAAAATTCTAAAGGGTTATTTAAAAATGAAGGCAAAAGTAATAGCGTTTTGAGTTTAATGGCCAAGTTTAATGCACTTTTAAAATATTGGCTATAATCTTTTATTATAAAATTTACTGTTAACAGCACAGCAGGGTCAAATACTCTTATTAAATAAATATATTACACTTAAAAACCTATCAGTCCAAATGTTATACTAAATTACAAAAAAATAAATAGATCTTAAGGAAATAATAATTTTTGTGATATAAAAAATTGTAGATTTGACAAAAACTTTCTAGTATTTACTTAAGTATAAGGTAATTAAGTAAAGTAAACTTTAATAAGTACATCATATAAAACACTGTCTAAGTTTTTTATACGAATGACTAATTTTTAATACTTAATTAATTAATGTTATAGGCATTTTTAGTAAACTATTGTAAAATATACCTAAAATAATTATCATTTTAAATATTAGCATGGTATTTTGGGCACTCGAATATGTAGAAAACATTAGTTTTTAATGAGTAGTTACCGAGCATGGAGTAAAAGCTCTCTAACCGAAGAAATTTGTAGGGTCGGGAGCTTTTATGCACTAGGCAATTTCCGTAGTACGTAAAAACTTCTAGACAAAAAAAAAATATTTCCAACATACACGCAAACTTTCTGCTTTTATTTTTGTCAATAGTTTTGGTAAATTAACCACTACGAATACGGCTAGCATTTTTTTAATTCTCAAATACATTTTACATTAATATAGTATTCGGTTTTCTATATTATTTTTTCAGTAAAAATCTATCAAGGTAAGTTTTTCAAAAATAAAGTATAAAGTGCCCTAATATGGAATACTTTTTTGTATTCGGCAATAATATTCACATTTATTCAACAAAATTTTGCAAAAAAAATTGTAAGGAATTTGTAATGAATACGCAACACATTACTCGAATTCTGGTACGATATTACGGTAGATATTTCTTATATAGCTATTTTTTTAAAATGTTACTACTATTCCATATTAAGCTTCCGGGGAACCTAATATGGAATACTAGGGGTTCTTAATATGGAATACTAGGGGTTCTTAATATGGAATATAGAATTATATAGGAAATATACATTAAAATAAACAACTGCTTATAGATTAATCTTTTATTTCTTTCTGATTTGCATTATTACTTAAACCAAACCAAAACTCTGTTATTTATGTAAATTAAATTATAATTCAAGTGTCATTCGAAGTAAATGTTGATAATTTATTTATTTTTTACAGGTAGGACAATTTTTTTGGGTATTTTGCACATTTTTCGTCTGCCCATTTCTGACACTTTTGACACTGAACTCATATTGCTGTAGTTAGTGACCATGGTCATATTCAGTATAAGGCACCTCTATGTATTCCAAGGCATCAATGTGACATTTCAAAAATCGGTATATGTAAAACATGAAATGGCTCCAATCAAAATTTTGGTCTATTTCATTGAAATGTAAAGGATCATGCTAAATAAACATGCAATAATATATTTTATATCATTTACCTTAGCATATAATATTTTGCACTGAAAGATTTAGCCTAAAAGCTCAGTAGCACGTCAAAAATATATTTGAATCTGTTATGTAATCTAGTGAATATTTTTTAACTATTTTACATTTGGGAATGTGTGACCAATGCACAAATAGGTACATATACTTTTCAACAGATATCGCTTATTCATTGTCATAAAACTGATGTATTCCATAATAAGTATCTGTTCCATATTAGGACACTTTACTCTATTTTGTTTAATTTCCATGTTACTTTTATGTTTAAAAAAAACATGACAAAACTTAGATAAGATACTTAAAAAAATATGTTATTTTAATATTGTTTTAATTATTTAATTCCAGTTTTATGAGCTCGAATTTATAGACTATGCTACATATGATTCTATTATTGTTAAATTACGTGCTAATAATAATAGGAATGTGTGAAGACGTTTGTAAGCAGTAATGACGTACAGAAAAAAGCTCTGTAATCGACAATTTTCGCAAATAAAGAGCTGTAACGCACTAAACAAAACCCGGATCATTTTAAACTATTTAAGTGGAAATCAGCTTTTTTAGATTATAGTGTTTTCTATAAAAAAACATTAATTAAAGCTATTTCATTCTCGAGAGCATTCGATTTGGATTTAAAAGAAAAGCATGATATAAAAGTCTGTGAGTATTGGCGGAAGCTTCATATAGTTCACGCCAAACTTTTCTTAGAACTGGATGTATAAAATCATAAGTTACAAATTCGTCAATGGCTCCACTAAAACCTACACAAACAAACCAAAACAGTAGGCCGAAAACACTCGCCAGCTGTGTTTCAGAAATACCCACACTCAACTTAAACAAGAACTCCCAGAAGACGTGCGTATTATCAGCGATCAGGACACTGTTGACGACGAAGAACAATAAATACACCCTGGGCGACAAGTCAACCTCCTACACCCCCTCACAAACAACTGAACTCCGACAAGCCAACTATAAATAATCGCAAGATGCTGAACTAGTTCACCTTCAACCGAAAAAGAGTATATTTATCAGTGAAGCACGCATACGTCATCCGGTGACCACAAGCTTACACAAGTGAATAAAAACAAAATTTTATCGACTGGTTTCTTTTTGCTTAAGCGCGATTTTATAACGGGCGCATTGTTGAAGCTTTAATGTGGACAAATATAGCGGGATTAAATCGATATAAACTCTTATTTGTTTGCTTTTAATTAACCGTGCCAATAACAAGTTCCAGTACCGACAAACAAAAAGCGAATTCTCAGTTGAACATAATGTATTTTGAGAACTGTAACAACGAGTCGATTATTTAGCTTGCTATTCTTATAAAAAAGGCAAATAAAATTGTACTCCTATAACACACGTAGGGTTCGCCAAATGTTTCTGAACCGTTAAATTATAGCTGCGCATTTCCTGGGCCAACACGTTCGCCTGACCTCGCCGCACAAGTTTTTTTTTTGTGGGTATTTAAAGGAGATAATGATTGGCAATAAGTTAAGGAAAATATTCGCCAGAAAAATCAAGCGATAGAGAACACCTGGGTGTTCTGCAAAAAGGAATGTACGGGGCCATGGAAAAAGCTCGGGTTTGTGACAGTGAAAACAAGAATGATCGAAAACGGTATTGAGAATAACAGTTTTGTCATTTTCAAACGCAACAATTACGAAGAGAAATCATGAAAATACAAAACGAATCTGTCAATACATACTTATGTGAATTAACGGACGACCAAAGCACCGACTACTCACCTTGAAAGGCTGCTAAAAAAATAAACACACCAATAAAACATATCCCACCATTCCGCAGAAAGACAGAACATGGGCAAGGGATGCTAAACAAAAAGTGGAAGCCTTTGCCGAATACTTAGAACAGACTGAAATCGATTATCCAGATGAAATTAATGAAAACATAAAATTAACTACTTTAAAAGAAGTAAAAGAAGCATTAAAGAAACATATCAATCCCAAAAAAGCCCCTGGATTCGACTTGATTACTGGAGAGATCGTAACGCGATTACCAAAAAATGGTATTGTAAAACTTACAAATCTAATAAATGCCGCTTTCCGACTACAATATGTTCCTATTATATGGAAAACAGCCTAAGTAATAATGTTACCAAAACCGGGGAAACCGATCTTTTAGGCCAATTTCACTTCTACCTACAACATCAAAGCTTTTTGAAAGCTGCTGTTAAAAAGTATGAACATCATAATCAAGAGAAAACAACTTATTTCACCACGTCAGTTTGGATGTCGTGGCAAACACTCCACCGTAGACCAGGTTCATCGAATAATAAACGACATAGAGAAGTCCTTAGAAGAAAAGAACAGTTTTTCGGCAACACTCCTCAATGTTGCTAAAGTATTTGACAAAGTCTGGCATAAAGGATTACTAATGAAATTGAAGAAAATGCTTCCTGTTCAATATAGTCAGCTCCTGGAGTCATATCTATTTCAGCGAACGTTTAAGGTCAAAATGGAAAACGAATACTAAGAACTTAAGTTTATAAGAGCGGGTGAACCTCAAGGAAGTGTCCTTGGACAGGTATTGTACCTGCTGTATACACATGACATTCCAAACACACAAAACGTAAAACTCACCACACTTGCTGACGACACCGCAGTTATAACTACAGGAGCAACCGTAGAAAAAACAACAGAAAATCTCCAAAGAGTAATTAATAAAATATATGCATTGACAAAACAGTGGCATATAAAAATTAGCGAAGAAAAGTCTGTTCACGTTAATTTCACCAAAAAAAGAATAAACTACCTACCAGTGTATCTAGATAATATAATCCCTTGCAAAAAGACTGCTAAATATCTTGGCCTAAACTTAGACGTCAAGTTAAAATGGAAGAAACACGCCAAAAAGAAAACTGAACAGCTGAAGATAAAGTATAGAGACGTATTGTTTGATATGAAGATATTGCCAGCTTTCTATCCAAAACAATCTGCTCCTATACAAACAGGTGCTCAAGTCTGTTAGGACATATGGCCTACAATTATGGGGCTGTGCCAAAAAAAGCAACTACAGCTCTCTTCAAAAATTCCAAAACCGTGTACTAAGGAGCATAGTAAATGCTCCTTGGTATGTTCAGAACAGCGATTTGCACCGGGAACTGCAGGTTGAATCTGTTTAGGAAGAACTTAAAAAAAGCTGCCAAAAGCCATGAGGAGAGGCTCCACAGACATTCCAACATTGAAGTGCTCCAACTTCTCGATAATCAAAAACTAGTGCGTAGGCTCAAAAGGATTAAACCCTTTGAACTTGTGTAGATAGAAAGTGTACAAAAGCAGAGTACAGTGCTATGTAGCCACAGTAGTGTAGTGATTAGATTGTAATCGTGACTAGGATTGACCATTGGCGACATCCAGACTCAAAAATAAACGTAGCAAATTAGGTTAAAGTTAAAGTGTTTACTAATCTATAGGATTAGGTACATTGCAAATTTTAAATTTAAAAAAAAAATCAAAATGCATGTTACTATTTTCTCTAAAATAAAAAAAAAGAAAGGTAATACACACGAATTTTGTTCAAATGCGTATTCAATAAGACCCAAAGAGCATATCAAACAGAAAACGTATCAACTGCTGAGTATTTTCTGTCGCTATATCCACTACAGTATAAATATTGGCGTTAGTTTCACAAGGTTGGTTCAATTAACTAAGTCTACTGCCAAGTATTTTCGTTCGATCAATGAAATTGCTCTAGCCGAAGCCTAAAAAAACTAAACACGTAAATTTTAGCCCATCTGAACTTCTAAAACGTTGTCTCATGGTAATTACTACAGACTATACAAAAAATAGTTTAAGTTTATGGCGGTGAAATCTATTATCATTCGCGTGCCAATGTTTCGATTACACAATCTTTTGAACACAGGCATTTAACAACACTATAAAATTGCGAAACTTTCCTAACAGCTTTAATTTTACTCCTGTTTGTCAAGTTTTAATAGCGGTTGCTATGGAATTACAGTGACAAAAAGCGATACAGCTTCGGTGTCATAAACTGTACCGCTAAACGTGAGGAAAATATTTCTGCTAAATTAATGTCAAACTTACTAAGTTATATAACTGATATACAATTTTATTTTGTCCCAATCTTGACACGACAAAGTTGTATGTGATATTATATTACGCGAAAACAATGTCGTTTTAACTTTTAGGCGTGTTTATCGCGTCTTTCTGAAAGCTACCTAAAATGTTTAATTAAAGTTTGAAATTTTAGCGGCGTATGTAAAGGGCAAATAATGTTTCGTTTTATATGGCTTACGAGACGAATTTCGCTTTGAAATTCTAGATTTATTTTGTTTGTTAAACCAGAGGGTCGCGTCTCCGAAAAATTATTGGGGTGTGTATATTGCAAACACAGCCATTTTTGTCGAAATGTATCAAGCACAATCAGTTAACCCGGAATATGTTTCTGTGTCAGTTGTTCGGTGAAAAGACAGACTTGATACAATCAAAATTCGAGTGAAATTACTCTAGAGTTATTAAATCAAGCATGAAAATAAAATTTTAACTGACTTACTGTGTTAGGTACATATGAGCCGTTAATTTTGAATTTGGACAGGTCCATTTGTTTTTGTTATAACGAGATATTTAAGAGCGATTCATAAAATAAAAATTGGAGAACCAGCAGGTCATGATGGGTTTTTACCTGAAATGATTAAGTACATGGGAGAAGATAAAAAAAACATCTGCTAAGAATAGTACATAAAGCTTGGCAGGAAAAAGATATTCCAAAGGACTGGGAGGTTTCTGCAGTATTACCAATATTTGACTCGCGATAGTAAAAAATGCGAAAACTATAGAGGCATATCTCTTCCTAGTGTAGTAATTAATTATATGAAAGAATTTTAGAGGAGAGATTAAGGAGACATTTCGAAAGAAATTTGGAAGAGGCGCAATGTGGCTTTAGACCGGGTAGAAGCACGCAGGATCTAATTTTTACGTTGACAGTTGAGTGAAAAAATAATGGACCATTCAAAGATGGTGTACCTGTGCTTTATCGATCTGTCTAAAACCTTCGATAGAGTGCCAAGAGAAAAGATCTGGAAGATATTGAAACAAAGTAGAGTGGGAGAAGGATCATTAAACGCCATCAAGAGTTTATATAAGAATAGTAGAAATTATGTGCGAACCCATAACAGCAGTTCCCAGGATTTTATAACAACAGTGAAAATAACACAAGGAGGCACCTTAAGTCCACTGCTCTTTATAATTCTTAAGGATAAAATAATTAAAGAATGTAAGCAAAACACAAAGAAAGCCTACTGGGGGTGGAATAAACTAAAACCAATACCCTTAACAGAATTAGCCTTTGCAGATGATGTGGTACTATTAGCTACAAGCGTAAAGGACTTGCAATTCAATCTAGACGTATGGGCAGATACATTAAGTAGATATAATATGAACGTTGTTCTATAACTCGGAAATCGAGAGTGCTATGAAAATTCCGTTAACATATTTAAAATCTACGTAAAAACATCTATAAGAGCCAATTTTTATTTTGGTTCTAACTCATATGGTTACGGAATTATTCAAGTTTGAAAAAATCGACATTTTTCAGTTTTTTCAAAATATTTCAAAAAGTTGATGACGTAGGTCAAATTTGAAAATGGCATCAGATTTCCCTTAAAATTCTGCACAAATTTGCTAATTTAAACGTTTCTGTATCTCTAATATTAACGGAGTTACCCATACAACAGGTTAGAAAAATGGGCACCCTGTATATGTGTATTATTATTATCATTATTGTGACATGTTCTATGCCTTTTTGAATTTTTTAAAACAAATAAAGACTACTACTATTATAATTATACTTAAAGTATTATTTATGATTTAACATTTTAAGTTATTCGTATTGGACAGGGGGTATATGAGCCGCTTATTCTGAAAGTGGCTTAATCACTATTTGCGATAAATGAGTTAAGCTCTTTACGATTATAAAAATGTATGGTATTTTTAACTCTAAGTATTTTACTAGCAATATCATTTAAAAATCATTAGGAACAAAAAAAGATTACCAAAATAACTTTATCGAAATTTTGATAACAAAATTTGGAAACATATGCAATTATAAGTTATAAAATACCTTGTTCAAGAAAATTACAGCATGAAACGTTAGGAACGCAAATCGATAATTGAATTATAACACCCAAATGACAAATGATTGAGTCGAATAACAAACGAACGACATAATAATTTATAAGGCACCTGTAACTTGATGCAGTGTTTACGCATTATTAATGTTCAGATATTGGCTTGAGGGACTGGCAGTCCAAAACTAGGTTACGATCACTAAAAACAAATCTAAGAATAATTGATTGATTGATGTAGGTAAACATTAATGACTCACTCCTTAAACAATTAGTGCAATAACTTTTGTTTTTGAAAACACTTGGGATATTGTTTTTAAAAAATAACTGCAATAATTTTTGTTTATGAAAAAAATTGTAAACAGCGAGTAGGAGTGAACCTGCCAAAATGAACTGTAAGTGCAATATTTATACGTTTTAGTAATACACAAACTTCCTGGAAATAGACGCTAACCGTGAACAATTTTTGTTTGTGTACACTTCATACTTGCGTCAGACTATTGAAAAATAAATTTTGATGTAATCAACAAGATTCAAAAAATAGTAGTTCGATCATAGACTTGATTAGCAAGATCACGACATTGGTACTGTTTTCAAGCCATTGCATACTAAAATTCTATGCTGAAAGGGCATGTGTGACAACGAAACGAGGTAATAATAACAAGGAACAAAATGCCTGGTGTACGGGAGAAGTCAAAACAGAGGCGAAGGAAAAGAATATCTGACAACAAGCAAACCAAAAGATTACGAAAAATATAAACAACAAACGTTCATTTTTTCTCGAAAATATCAAGTATTTAAGAAATGTGTGTTGACAACAGAAAATCGTTTGGAAGTTATACTTCCGAAAACTTTATACACGATTTCTTTTATTTAACATTTTGAAATTTTGTACAGGGCGTTTGTTAATTCTGATCGAATTAAATGAATTTAGAATATCTACGTCTCTGTTTTTTTAAACGATAAATTTTAATTATTTTTGCGTACTCTGATACAAATATTCACGACGAGAAAAATACAAGAAACAAGGCTACGTCTAGTATTTATACACATCCAGTATTACGTGTCTTACGTAACTGTTCCTCATCATTAGCAAAGCCAATCACTATACTTTTTAACAAGTCGTTGTCAGAGTGCCGATTTCCTTTAATTTGGAAACAAGCTCACGTGGTCCCAATATTTAAATCCGGAAACAAAACTCAAGCAGAAAACTATAGACCTGTTTCTATCCTCTGCTGCACAGCAAAGTTATTCGAGTCTGTAATGTATGATAAAATTTTTACTATATTTCAACCTTATATCTCCAGTCAACAACATGGCTTCACCCCAGGTCGTTCAGTTGAGACTAATCTGGTATCATTTACTGAATATGTTCTTAAGTCATTAGATAAAAGACTACAGGCCGATGCTATATATACGGATTTTAGTAAGGCATTCGACCGGTTAGATCATTCAATTTTAATAGTCAAATTACACGACATAGGCATCTGTGGAGATCTTTTAAGATGGATAAAATCATACATATCTAATAGATCACAGGCTGTAAAATTAAATGGTTTCATTTCTACATTTGTCAAAGTAACATCCGGAGTCCCTCAGGGCAGTCTCTTAGCACCATTGCTATTTAATATTTACGTCAATGACATACAGCATTGCTTTTTAAATTGTGAATACCTACAATACGGTGATGATTTAAAAATATTTAGAACAATAACAAATACTACCGATTGTCTACTGCTACAAGAGGATCTCAACAGATTAGGAAAATACTGTCAAATAAACAAACTTGCCTTGAATGTCAGTAAGTGCTATAAAATTAATTTTACACGAAACAAAAATATAATCCTATATAACTATTCTTTGAATAATGCAACTCTGATGAACACCACATTGGTAAAAGAATTTTATTAGACTGTAAACTCGTTTTTGCGGAACATATCGAATACATTCAGAATAAATCTCTTAAAATGCTTGGCTTTATCATACGCTCCTCAAAACATTTCAATAATGTTAATGCTATTAGAACACTTTATTATTCCTATGTTAATAGTATTTTAAATTTTGCTTCTATCATATGGAACCCACAATATGACACCTACGATAGTAAAATCGAGGGAATTCAAAAGAAATTCATATCATTTTTGCAAAAAAAATACAAACTTCCAGAGAAATCATATGAACAACATTGTAAAGACCTAAACATGCTCTCCTTAAAATCTCGTAGAACACTTAGTGATATAATATTTCTTTGCAAAATTATTAACTACAAAATAGATTGTCCTAATATTTTATCATAAATAAATTTTAACGTACCGAGATTAGGCATACGACACCATTCTCTCTTTTATATAACACCTTGTAGCACAAATGCCTTTTTTAACTCGCCAATCAACAGAATTCTTTACTCATATAACCAAACATTCATAAAGAATGATATATTCAGTCTATCATTTCATTCATTTAAACATTACTCTAAAGTAATCTTATTTTAATTTAATCACACTTTACAACCGACGTATTCTATTATTAACGAGAACATAATTTGGGCTTGGCCTGTTTTGTTCTGTCCTTTGTAAATAAATAAATAAATAAATAAATAAATTAAACGCGAAACTTGGAAATTTGTTCAAAAAGGATTTTTGAAAGTTTCAAAAGCAATAAAATAATAAAACGACCCGATAAATGTAATAAAAAAGAAGGTATTCTTGCTCATTAGCCCTCTAAATATTTCGCAATACACCTAAAACCTCCTAAAATGCAGAAGTACAGTCCTAGCAAGCTTTGTGCTAAGCACCCTGTACAAATAAAAGCCTGTTTTAAGGCTTTCCTTTTCACACGCACAATTTGACGTGTTTACTGCCATTTCCCCGAAACATTTTAACCCATTTTAACGTAAACATAACGGAAAACATAATGATAAAAGCTTCCAGGGTCAAAAGCTTCCAGGGTCTCAAATTTACATTTTGAGTATCATCAATTGCCTCCGTACATTTACTAACATCCTGAGATTCTCCTAGCTGCCATGTCTATCAAAATGGGGTCATTAAATTTTTTTTTGGCAGCTACGTGAGAGTTTCTAGTCGGGCACTTATTTAAACATTCATAAAAGCAATTAGTTATGGTAATTAACTAATTGTAGCTCATTAATTCTTGTGTTTATGCAAGGATTAAGTGATGGCCGCATATCACTTTGCACTTGGCTCGTATATTAAAGTTTCTCGTCTTTAAAACCTGCCCTCTCCTATAATTCCGCTTTTAAAGAGAGTACTTTGACTGTAAGAGCTACTTCTTGGCGTACACCGGGATTTATAGTACGAAATAAGTCGCTTTAATGTGGTTTTGTCTCTCCAAATCGGCCACGTTACTGTCACAATAATGTCATATTCGACATGATGTTCGCAAACAGCTCTTATTGTAACTGCATCAAAGTTGCTGTGTGTCAATAATGACTCGACAACAGCCATTCCAGAAGCTTTTATTTCTGTATTAGAATCGGCTTTATCTGCTATTAACTCGACCGCGTTTCTTATGTTTCTGTTTTAAAGAAACTGCGCGACAGGCTAGGTTTTTACAGGGCGTGGTTACCTTAATTGAGCGTTAAGTTAGTTATCCGATTTTTAATATCGTTAACGGCTTTCAGTTTTCAGCTACTCATGTAAACGTGATGATCTTGAGGGGTTGTTTTTGTGGATTTATGCTGATATTGGGAAGCTTATACAGGGTGTTGCGTGACTAAACGCGTTTAATTATACTAGATGTGTATAAATACTAGGAGTAGCGTTGTTCCTTGTATTTTTCTAAATCGAAAACCTAATCACGAGTGTTGGCTAAGGACTAAGGGATACTTACCCAGTGTATGTCACTGAATTATGCAATTATAAAAAATAAATATTCCGTTTCTCCCAAACTTATCGATCTTAAAAGCTGGCAGTCATACACCAGAAAACTTGTGGAATATCGTCGTTCTGCAATTCAAGAACTAACCGAGATCAAATTAATTTTTGTGTGTCTTTAAATTGCAAAATTATATGTGGTAATCGTGTGCATTTTTGGCTTAAGCTAATTAACAGTAACGTGAGTGTTTGCGTTATTACGTAAAGTTTACAACACATTTAAATGCAACGAAAGATGTCCTAGAGGCACTAATTACAGATATAACCACATATAAGCCCATAACCTTATAAAATCTTATCTCTCGGAAAGGAACCTATATGTTGCCTGAAAAGACTCGTCAAAAATCAAAAAAGGAGTCCCGCAAGGATCAATCTTAGGCCCCTCTTCCTCTTATACATACTGTACCACTAATGATTTCCAGATTTTGCCAAAACTTCCCTTATACAATTTACCGATGAGACACATCTGCTATAATTAGTGTCTCGAATTCCAAAAATTCTGAACAAAAACATTTTGACTGCTTAGGCCAACTACAACATTGGTTCACATTAAACAATTTAACCCTAAACGTCAATAAAACTCAAGTAATAAACTTTTCAATAAACTCAGACTTAAAACTTCAAAATAATTTCGCAACTATAAATGTTGTTAATAAAATATCGTTTCTTGGTTTAGGTATTGACTCTAGACTGGTCATAACACATCGAAGGCCTGTCACAAAAGCCTGTCACGGTATCCTTTGGCACTAAAAAACCTAAAAAAATTGGTCAGTACAAACACGGTCAAAACTGCATAATATCATGCATTAAGTTGAATGTAGGTTACGCTATGCTGTAATTTTTTGGGGTAACGCTAGTGACTCTGAACGCCTCTTTATTGTACAAAAGCGATGTATAAGAAATATTTTTGGTCGAAACTACCGAGATCACTGTAAAGACACTTTTTGTGACAAAGAAATATTAACTTTTTACGGTCTATTCATTCTCGAAGCCATCCTTTTCGTAAGAAATAATTTTGATCTGTTCGAAGTGAATATAAGAAACCATGCAGCCAATACTCGACATAAAAAAAATATAAAGCCCGATTGCTTTAAATGCACCTAACTTCAAAAAAATATTGCCTATAATTATTGCAGTATATAACAAATTTACCACATCACCTGAGAGTATGAAAAATCTAACCACCCCCGACTTGAAGAAAAAATTAAGAAATGTTCTAATTTCTAAAGCTTACTATGGAGTTAGTGAATACCTTAATAACGCTTATTTTAAAAACCCTGTTAAGTTATTGTGATTTTGTGTTGTTTATATGCGTATATATGTGTACTATCATTGTGACATGTTCTACGCCTTTTTGGATATTCAGAACAAATAAAGACTACTACTATAGAAAATAAAATAGTTATCAACATAAATAAAGGCTTGGGGTGCGCAAGAAACCCTGTTGTCCAACGACCCCAAAAAAAAAAAAAAATTTAGGCTTAAATACCTAATGCAATTTGTTGTTAAATACATAAAAACGTATCTTAAGAATAGAGTTTTACAGAATTATCTAACACAAATCTATTTTAAATCATATAAACACAAATCTTCTAAAACGGTACCATTATGTTTGTTATGACAGAACAGAGAACAGAGAACACATTTATATCCATTAGATATGAAATAAAAATTACCTCGACATACGGTGCGACGATTTTCACTCGGTTAACTGCCTTGGCTGTGTTTTTGTAGTTACTAACTTCAATTTTGAATTTTTGCGGTTTCGATACCGTCTCAGTTGCCATTTTTCAAAAGTCCACGTTTCCTCACAGTTAAATCTTAGAGCGATATTTGTATAATTTGTGCTAATTGAACATTTACAACAATTGCAGCGTACTACTAATCAACATTTGTATAAAAATATACAGGAATTTATTGCTTCTTCGTTAAATACGCCGGTAAAAATTTGTTTAATCTAATTTGCATTCACGCTAAATACTGGAGTTCATGCAATTGTAAATAGTTTTACCAAAAATACGAACATTTATCAACAACGCGCGCTAATTGTTGCATCTAACATTGACCATTTAATTTGATTATATAGACACGATTTTTTAAACGCGTAGCTACTACACAATATTTTTGTAATATAGGAACAACAATTAATAAATTTATTTTAGGTATTAGTTTACAGTTTTGAGCTAGTTGTGTATTAATTTGTTTACTTTTCTCTTTATTTCATGCACTCGAATAATCACAGAACACGTGTTTAATTTTCGGTTTTTCGCTTCGGGTGTTGTCACGTTTGTTTAAATAAAAAATTGTGTGTGATTTAGGTGACCGTTTCGGCGGAGTAAAGCGTTTAGGTGGTAACAACGTACAGCTGACACTGAGCGTCTGAAACTGTTCGGTTTAATGCAAAGCTTTCAGGAAAAGCCAATAGAATCCCGACTTACACCAGCGAACGTGTGCATTCCTTCAGTGCAGCGCGCGATTTTTAGTGATTAAAATTGACTTTTGCTGATCAAAACGAATAGACAGGACTTGATCAGGTTGTTAACAATAAAACAATCGCGAGTTTAGGCAGGTTCGACTAAAAAATTGTGAAAAAGTTGGAAGGTTTAAGTAAAATCATGCAGACAAACTTGTATACGGACCTTACAAACGACAAAAAAAATTAATAGGCTCCTTGAAATATTTTTTAAATAATTGCTTTACTGTTTTTTACGATTATTAATAATTTTGAACCAAAATTACGATCAAACAATAATTGTAAAGGATAAGGGGATAGTAGTCATGAGGTTTATAAAGAAAACTCTTTACATCATTTTATCATTGTATTTATACAGGGTGATTGATTGAGACAGGAAATTAAAAAATATATGAAGAATGAAAAAGGGTATTGATCTGAAATTTTGGTTATAATTATAATAGCATCTGATCTGTTTATTAAAAATATTTTTAATATGGCGACACTTCCGGAAATACCGGAAGTTGACGTCTACTTCCTTATTTCAAATACAATGGTCCATTTTTTATTGCGTCATTTTTTAGATTTTTGGACTTTTTTGAAAATTTTTTGATTTTCATCGTCATGCTTAATATTATCTAAGGCCGCCATTTTTGAAGAAAAAACGCTTAAATATAGACCATGCCTAGAAAAAACCTTGGAGTACATCCTGGATTGTTTGCAATCGATGCATTACTTATAGGGTGTCCAAAATTTAATTTTCTTTTAATACAACTTCAGACCACTCAAACTCGTTTTTTTCAAACCCAATGCCCAATCTGTTTTTTCATTTTCTGATGCAAAATTACATTCTTTATCAATCTGTATTTGCGTTTCCTTAACCTACCTGCAACAGTTTTTGAGTTATTTAGAATTTTTGATAAAGTTAAGAAAAATTGCAACACTTTCAAATAGTAAGCTTTGGAAATGACTACAAATGCCATTATTAATAACTGTAAACCTTTTTTATTCCATTTGTCTGAAGTGTCCATAAAAATAAAAAATCAAGACAAAAACAATTCAATACGATAAAAATGGCATCTTTAACTTATTTTTTTCCAAAAACATGTTTTGTAAAATTAAATTGAAAATAAATGCAAAAACATTGTGCCGATTAATTTTAAAAAACCATGAAATTCAATGCTTCTCTAAAAATATTTAATATAACTGAAGTAAATACAATGTTGTGTTGTAATAATTTATATAGTTTCTAGGAGATTACTATTATACCCATAATTTTTGGAAATTAGCCCAAAAAATTGGCGAAAAGATACATGTAATGAAATAGAAATATTTAGAGCATGTTTTAAGTATTTTTAAAGAACGCCAATCAAATTATTTTGCAAATGGCACTATTTCTTTGATGTTTATTAAAAACAAGTTAAAACTTTTTAAATTTAGAGTGTATTATACAGGGTGTGTAAAAAATTGGCGGAAGCGCAGCACGTGGCGATGTTCTTCGTAAAATTTTAAGTCGAAAATCTTAATACGAAAATATTGTACCATGCTTGCTGTGTCTGCAAGAGGTCCTTAAAGTTTTGACATTTAGTCCTTTAATAAGCGTTATTATTTAATACTTGCAAATGAAAAAGCTGCAATTTGGAATAAAAATAAATTTCGAATAGTATTTTTTCCTTGATATTGTGTTCTTCCTTTCAAAAATTTGAATGAAAATAATACATATGGCAACATTGTCATTAGCTGTCATCTCTGTTTTTCTCGTAATTATTTCTAGTTTGTGTTTGCAGCTATGTTTACGAACTGAAGGCTTTCAGTTAGAACAAAAATTATAAATACCTAATTCAAAATTGCTGATAAAAAAATGTCCAAACGCAAATCAATGTATGCAATGTTGCCATTTTTTTTTTCTTTGAATGGTTCCTGAGGCCATAAGAAGCATGGTACAACATTTTTGTATCAAGATTTTCGACTTAGAATTTTACGAAGAACATCGTCACGTGTAGCGCTTCCGCCAATTTTTACACACCCTGTATAACAAGAGTTGCTAGAAGCATATTACGAAAGAGTGCGTAATTGATTTAAAACTCGTGTTATGTAGCTAACTTTTTCTACGATCACATAATACCTACGATTGTAACGGCTTTTTAGCTAATATGCACACGTAATTACGTTGTCAATTTTGACGTAAGCCGAATTTGACATGTCTAGACGTGTGCGTTTTGCTTACCGTCCGTTATGACTCACTTACTAGGCATGCAGGAAGTGTTTGACGTTAGTCTACTTTGATCATTTCTTTAAAAAAAACTGTGCTTTTTGCTTACCGTGCGTTAGGAGGTTAGGACCCACTTACTATGCATACAGGATGTACGGTAAGAGTAATTTACATTAGTGGTTGTAGAAAAAATAATTAAGAAGTCAATATTATCGTTTAATTCCTTTCAAAAACATATATCTCACTGGATTTTTTGCAAGAATGCATTAATTACTCTCAATATAACCAATTTTGTACGTCCGAAGATGAGCCAACTAGCAACAGAATAAAAAACAAATGTATCACATTAAAAATGTATTAAAAAGTAATTTCATTTACTGTAGCACGTAATATATAATTGAATTTATCTTGTAAATTAATTATAAGCAGAAGCAACAAGCTCATAAAAATGAACTTTTACGGACATGCAAAAGAAGCAAGCTTTATTGTTTCTAAGCACGCCATGGTAAAAGAAACGAAACCTTTTAAATTGAAAAATGAATAAATTTTGTGTTATAAAACCGTTTACTGTTAATTAAAACGCGTAAAAATTCTGTTGATGTGTGTTTTAAAAATAAAAACGTCCATTCGCATTTTTGATTACAAAACCATTTGCTGTTCATAGCTTTTTTATCCGAAAATTTTCGCCGTTTTAATTTGGTAGTGCAAACTTAATCATCATATATAAAATTAAAAACGGGATTACAAAATGGTGAACGTGGTCTAGACCAGGGGTGCGCAAACTTTTTATGCCACGCCCCCATTTTTTTCAGCATGTCAACTTGCGCCCCTTCAATTTTTTTTTCGCTTTGAAGTTAGCAGGCATCAATAATTTTCGATCAACCGATACGAAATATTACAGAAATACAACATTGCAAACAGAAAACATACTATTTGAAATGTAAAAAAACTACATTTTTTCTTTTAAATTTATATTATGGCTGTCATTGCCCCCCGCATCGTTCTTCGCGCCCCCATCTGGGGGCGCGCCCCCTAGTTTGCGCACCCCTGGTCTAGACTACGCAATTAATGGGATTAACATGGTGCTCTTAATTAAAATTTATTTATTTATCCTTGTATACACTTTGCGCGTGTAAAAAATTTGGACTAATAATTACTTTTGATATTATAACAGCCATTTATGTAATGTGAGCTTGTATTGATCAAAAACATTGGGTGGAAACAACTGACTGACCAATAGATTTAGAGGGCTTCACTAATGAACTTTAGATTACAAATTGAATTGAAATTATCGGTATTTTCACAGCCTAGAAGCGTTAGGAATTTTTTCGCACAACATTTATTGGGAAGTTGTTGATAATTTATAAACATCGAAGTTCTTAAAGATTGGGCCTCTATAACTGTAAACTTTTTACGTTTCTGTAGACTTACGTTATAAAATTTTAAACAAATAATTTAAAAATGGGAACAAACAATTAGTTGAATTGGATTTTGAAAAATTATTACAAATTCAAAGATTTGTGTTTTTTAAAAAAGCTGCCTTTCGTATTATAATCAGGGACTAAAAACGAAAAAAATTCCGTTCGTTTCTGTTCGGAACGAAAACGAAATATATCGTTTTCGTTCTTTTCGTTCTAACCGAAAAAATTCTTTTTTCGTTTTCGTGAACCGAAATAATAACGGTTAAAACCGGTTTTACAATATTTTTTTGTCGTCAAAAAAATCATTTTTTTTTTCTAGTCACCACAACCCTCTATAAATACGATAACAATATTTGCGTCTCAACTAAAATATAAACGATGACGATGGCGTTTGATGCTCACGGACAGCATATTTTAGACTGGCGAACCATCGCCATATTAAATTTACCAAATCGTTAAACACATTAACATTTAACCATTTTATTAAGTTTAACACCCGTAAGGTGCAAAAACACAACGTGATTAGGTTAAATTAGACGCACGATCTTTATCTAAAAATATGAAAATATAGCAAGTGCTGTTTCAAATTTGTTTTAGTACTAAAAATCTATGCATTTGAATTAAATAAGATCCTGCTGTTCTTTTAATCATATTTTTCATGACATTCTCGCACGTTTCGCGTGTTATTTCCGCAATTTCATGTCGAATATTGTCCTGAGCATTGGAATTGTTGTTGGTTTATTAGCGTAGACTTTTTCTTTCAGGTATTCCCACAGAAAATAGTCGGGTGACGTTAAATCCGGTGATCGCGGGGGCCATTTGACATTTAGTAATTGGCAGTCTTAAAGAGTAGTCAATTACAATTTATTATGGAGCATCTGACGCCTCAACAATGTGTTGAAGTCATTAAAACATTTTATCTAAATAATCGTTCAACTGTGAATACGCGAAGAAAACTGCGTGATTTTTTTGGACTTCATCTTGTGCCATGCAAGTCAACGATTCAACGTATAGTAGACTGGCCCCCGCGATCACCCGATTTAACATCACCCGACTATTTTCTGTGGGGGTACCTGAAAGGAATAAATAAACCAACAACAATTCTAATGCTTCAGGACAATATTTGACATGAAATTGCGGAAATAACATGCGAAACGTGCGACAATGTCATGAAAAATATGACTAAAATAACAGGCATTTGTAACGCTGCCAGAGGTGGTCACTTGAGCGATGTCATATTCCATACATAATTGTCATAAGCCTACTGTTGAATAAAAAAATCTAATTAAAAAAAAAAGTGATTAATTTCCGAGTTATTCAAAAACAACATCGGCCTGGAACATAATATTCACCCTGTATTTATAGGACATTATGGGTGAGGTAAATAACCACTTAAAAGCAAAATTTTACAGAAATAAGACAAGCATATTTATACTTACTATCGGAAAGCCGCAGGTAATAAAGATGGCATTACACCGGAAATGATAAAATACACGAAAGAATTAGGGAAAGAAGCACTAAGGGCTCTATTGAACGAAGTAATAAAATCAAGGAAAGTACCAAGGGATCGGAACCTTGGAATAATCCCACCGTTATACAAGAAAGGGGACAAAAGGGATTGTTCCAACTATAGAGGAATAACATTAGGTAATGAGTGTACCCGGGAAAATACTGGGAAGAGTAATGGAAGGCAGATTAAAAGAAAAAATAAAAAACACACTAGAAGAATCCCAATACGGTTTTAGAAGAGGAAGGAGTACACAAGACCCAGTCTTTATATTAAGACAAACAATGGAAAAGAGCTTAACAAAAAACAAGGAAATACATTTATGTTTTATAGACTTGGAATAAGCATTGGTTAAAATCAAAAAGAAAGACGTATGGATGGACCTAAGAAGGAAGGGAATAGAAATAGAAACAATCTATAAAATAAAAGCAATGTACGAAAAAACGGTAAATATTGTAAGAACCCAAAATGAAGAATCGGAAGAGTTTGAAACAAAAGAGGGCTTAAAACAAGGATGCGTGCTCAGCCCATTATTATTTTCAGTAGTCATTGATGGGGTAATTAAAGAAGTAAAACAAAAAATGAGACCAGAGTGAAACTGACGGCCAGTTCCAGCGGCCACTTGCGTAGCGTAGCGTAGCGTAACGTCAGCCTTAGAATTAACTACGCCCACCTAGTACTATACTCTTCCCACCTACTAGGGAGCGATAGCGCCGTCATTCTCGATTCGAAACGGTCCTCGCGCTTCTGTTATAATTAATATTATTAAATTCATAGCTTTTCTCCTACAGATTGCCTCAGAAAATTCTTTTTAGAAATTAGTTTATCATACTTACATCCATCTACAAAACAAGTTTCAGATAGAATTATTATTCGGCGGCGAAGTTATTGAATTAAAATCGCCCACGCTATTATAGGTAACTTATTAAAAAAAATCATAACTAGTCTGATAAAGATTGCCTCAGAAAAATCTTTTCAGAAATGACTTTATCATACTTACATCCATCTACATATGTAGATGGGCGATTTTAATTCAATAACTTCGCCACCGAATAATAATTCTATCTGAAACTTGTTTTGTAGATGGATGTAAGTATGATAAAGTCATTTCTGAAAAGATTTTTCTGAGGCAATCTTTATCAGACTAGTTATGATTTTTTTTAATAAGTTACCTATAATAGCGTGGGCGATTTTAATTCAATAACTTCGCCGCCGAATAATAATTCTATCTGAAACTTGTTTTGTAGATGGATGTAAGTATGATAAAGTCATTTCTGAAAAGATTTTTCTGAGGCAATCTTTATCAGACTAGTTATGATTTTTTTTTAATAAGTTACCTATAATAGCGTGGGCGATTTTAATTCAATAAATTCGCCGCCGAATAATAATTCTATCTGAAACTTGTTTTGTAGATGGATGTAAGTATGATAAAGTCATTTCTGAAAAGATTTTTCTGAGGCAATCTTTATCAGACTAGTTATGATTTTTTTTAATAAGTTACCTTTAATAGCGTGGGCGATTTTAATTCAATAACTTCGCCGTCGAATAATAATTCTATCTGAAACTTGTTTTGTAGATGGATGTAAGTATGATAAAGTCATTTCTGAAAAGATTTTTCTGAGGCAATCTTTATCAGACTAGTTATGATTTTTTTTAATAAGTTACCTATAATAGCGTGGGCGATTTTAATTCAATAACTTCGCCGCCGAATAATAATTCTATCTGAAACTTGTTTTGTAGATGGATGTAAGTATGATAAAGTCATTTCTGAAAAGATTTTTCTGAGGCAATCTTTATCAGACTAGTTATGATTTTTTTTTAATAAGTTACCTATAATAGCGTGGGCGATTTTAATTCAATAACTTCGCCGCCGAATAATAATTCTATCTGAAACTTGTTTTGTAGATGGATGTAAGTATGATAAAGTCATTTCTGAAAAGATTTTTCTGAGGCAATCTCTATCAGACTAGTTATGATTTTTTTTAATAAGTTACCTATAATAGCGTGGGCGATTTTAATTCAATAACTTCGCCGTCGAATAATAATTCTATCTGAAACTTGTTTTGTAGATGGATGTAAGTATGATAAAGTCATTTCTGAAAAGATTTTTCTGAGGCAATCTTTATCAGACTAGTTATGATTTTTTTTTAATAAGTTACCTATAATAGCGTGGGCGATTTTAATTCAATAACTTCGCCGCCGAATAATAATTCTATCTGAAACTTGTTTTGTAGATGGATGTAAGTATGATAAAGTCATTTCTGAAAAGATTTTTTTGAGGCAATCTTTATCAGACTAGTTATGATTTTTTTTAATAAGTTACCTATAATAGCGTGGGCGATTTTAATTCAATAACTTCGCCGCCGAATAATAATTCTATCTGAAACTTGTTTTGTAGATGGATGTAAGTATGATAAAGTCATTTCTGAAAAGATTTTTCTGAGGCAATCTTCATCAGACTAGTTATGATTTTTTTTTAATAAGTTACCTATAATAGCGTGGGCGATTTTAATTCAATAACTTCGCCGCCGAATAATAATTCTATCTGAAGCTTGTTTTGTAGATGGATGTAAGTATGATAAAGTCATTTCTGAAAAGATTTTTCTGAGGCAATCTCTATCAGACTAGTTATGATTTTTTTTAATAAGTTACCTATAATAGCGTGGGCGATTTTAATTCAATAACTTCGCCGTCGAATAATAATTCTATCTGAAACTTGTTTTGTAGATGGATGTAAGTATGATAAAGTCATTTCTGAAAAGATTTTTCTGAGGCAATCTTTATCAGACTAGTTATGATTTTTTTTAATAAGTTACCTTTAATAGCGTGGGCGATTTTAATTCAATAACTTCGCCGCCGAATAATAATTCTATCTGAAACTTGTTTTGTAGATGGATGTAAGTATGATAAAGTCATTTCTGAAAAGATTTTTCTGAGGCAATCTTTATCAGACTAGTTATGATTTTTTTTTAATAAGTTACCTATAATAGCGTGGGCGATTTTAATTCAATAACTTCGCCGCCGAATAATAATTCTATCTGAAACTTGTTTTGTAGATGGATGTAAGTATGATAAACTAATTTCTAAAAAGAATTTTCTGAGGCAATCCGTAGGAGAAAAGCTATGAATTTAATAATATTAATTATAACAGAAGCGCGCGGACCGTTTCGAATCGAGAATGACGGCGCTATCGCTCCCTAGTAGGTGGGAAGAGTATAGTACTAGGTGGGCGTAGTTAATTCTAAGGCTGACGTTACGCTACGCTACGCTACGCAAGTGGCCGCTGGAACTGGCCGTCAGTTTCACTCTGGTAAAATGAGACCGTTTCACCTAGGCAACTGGAAAATGGAAAAAATAAACATAACTGAGCTAATGTTCGCAGACGACATGGTCTAAGTCGCGAAAACAGAAAAAAAAACCTGCAAAATAATCTAGAAACTCTAAACCAGAAATTGGAAAAAATTTGAATGAAAATAAATACCGAAAAAACTATAACTATGATCGTTACAACAGAGAACAAAGGGCATAACATCACTTTAAATAGGCTTAGGTTGGAACAGGTAGAAAGCTTTGAAAATTTAGGAGTGGTCATAGAGAAAAATGGAGGAATGGACAAGGAAATAAGCGAAACGATAGGAAATGTGGGAAGAATATGTAACAGTTAAAGAAAAATATTTTTGGAAATAGAGAAGTCCCAAAACGCACAAAAGTGGAAGTGGTCAAAAGGTAGTAACTCCGGCACTTTTATACGGAAGTGAAACGTGTACACTCACAAATAAAAATAGTAGTCGAGTGAATGCAGCAGAAATGAGATTTCTAAGAAAAACCCAAGGAAAAACCAAAAAAGATAGAATCAGAAATGAAACATATAAAGAAACAAATAAAGATAAAATCATTGAATTGAAAACACAAGAAAGACAGCTGGGATGGTTGGGTCACATTTGTAGGATGAAAGAAGAAAGGTTAACCATAAAGCCTCTGAAGCAAGATCACAGGGAAAAAACAAAAGAGGTAGACCGAGAAAAACCTGGCAAGACGAAGTTAAAAAAGCAGCAACGGACAGAAACATCAAATAGAAAAACATAAAAAGCTAGCACAAGACAGAAAAACATGGAAAAAAGTCAGCACAACACAACTCAACAGCTCTACACCTAACAGTAGAAGGACTCATGACTAAATAATTAATAACATTTACACTTGTTTACCAAAAGACACATATTTTAATTACGAATTGTTAGTTTCAAGAATTATTACTACGTGTGGATACAGAAACTGTTTTTAGCAAATAGTATTTAACAAAATCTATCCTAAATTAACGGGCATTTGGTCTTTTTTTAAACGATATGGCATTATTTGTAAACATGGAGCTGATTAAAATATTATTATCGACAATAAATATCGTAGGATAAGCTAATAACTTCATCAAATGAACTTAAAAAAAGGCGATTTCATCACCGCAACGTAATTGATAGTTATTTTCCATGGAGAGCAAATAAGTTCGTACATTCATCGCGAATCCATCCAATAATTGGATCCTCAGGGAACGGTAAAATATAGCAGGCTACATCGGACGGTGTTTTCAACGATTCTGCTACTAGTATTATTAATTGTTTTTTGCTTTTACCGAAAGCAAATAAATTGAGTTAGCGTTTCATCGATAAAGAACGTAACTACGTACATTGCTCTTTTTTTTCCATTCATTTAAAACTGTTTCCTTCGGTTTTTAAATCATAATGTGACGTATCAATAGATTGTAACTTATTGGTTACACAATAGTTGCAAATATCACTCAAACTATTTAATCCACGGAGTTTCTGTGCACGCCCACAAATGAACGTGCTTTGATTTATTTCAAAACTTTAGAACGTTGCTAAGCGCCATCTGCTGGAAAGCTTTGAGACAGAAAAGTTCGTGCTGTCTGCCGGTTAAGGGCGCTTTATTCCGGTTGAAAGTGAGCTTTACTATTTGAAACTGTTTTAAAGCTTTCTTCTGTTTGAAAACGATACTTGTATAATATTACTTTTTTGAAGTTGTTTGCAAACTCTTTAAGATGTGCAATATTGCAGGCGTTGAAATACGTATCGTTTGCTGATGTTTTAATTTATGATTTGTAGTTGTGACATAACAAAAGATTGAGTACGTAACAATTAATTGCTTTTCAAGAAGAAAAAGCTTGTTAATCCAGAATTAATATGTCCCTCAGTTTAAAATGCGTATTGGTCTAACTAAAATTTAAAGTTTAATTTCTGAATGAAGGAGTTTTTTTTTATAATTGTGGGATAGAAGATTAACTCTTGAAATGGCTGATTTTAAATCTATAATAGATAGATCGGTTACTATGATAGTGGTGTAAGTCTATTAAAAAAACAATGAGAAGACGAATAATTTACAAATACTTTGGTATGAACTTTTTATTTGTAGAAAGTTTGCAGTTCATAATTTATACTTTTCACATACGTTGGGCGACTGAAATTTTGTTAGTAAATTGACTATGCGGTTTAGGTTTATTTCCCGAAGTCTAACTGAACACTGGGTAAGAGCTAATCTGTAAGTATGTGCCATTTAACAATCAATTTTGCCATGAAAAACAAAAATCGACGACTTCATTGAAGAACATTTATAAGCATAATATAGTTTGCAAGAAGCAAACACATATTGAGATAAAACAATAGTATTTTGTTGCTAGTTATTATTTATGAATCAATTTGGACTAAAACAGTTTAATTCATGTGAAAACTAATTTGAAAAAATAAAAATTTTATGATTTTTGCAAATCAATAGTTAATGGATATTGTGTAAGTTTATTTATGGCTAAAAAAAAATTGGTTTAGTGACATTTCAAAGAAATTCTGTAGTTAAATGAGTTTACTTTCAGGGTGTAAAATTGGATCATGCACATAGTTATTTTAATGGTAAACTTTTAAAACTTGTATATCTCCCCTAATTATTTTAGACAAAAAGTGCATGGAGGTTTTTTGTAGAGAAAGACATTCTGTGTCTACGAATGTATTTTTTATTAATTTTTAGTTTTCCAATAACTGAAAATTGAGAAAATTAAAAACACCGTTTTGACAAAAATCTGTAGTGCCTTGGAATTATGCTGTGACAACTGTATTGTAAATAAGTATAAGTAATTTATCTAACGTATTTCATTGAAAAATTTATTTATATATTGAATCGTTGTCATTAATAGGAATAAAGTCTCCGGACATTTTTAAAATAACTGAGGTAAATTGAGGGTACATAGAGAAACAAATCCATCACAAATTATATTACCATTTTCTAAATAATTGTTTGTACAGGGTGGTCCAAATTCGATGGGATTACATGGGTATCTCGCTTAATAGTCAAGATAGAGAAATAGTTAAATTACCAAAAATGTGCCGTTTTTTGGGACACATTCAGAACAGTTGTCAAATATATTCTATCATTTCCTGTTTTTCTTGTTTTTTTTTTGTTTTCAAAGCCTACTTGTTTTTTCATCTTAAATTTTCAATTGAAAAGCTTTTGTATCTTGCGTATTATTGAAAATAAATAGACCAACCCTTATATATTTGGAATGGAAAAAAATAAGGAATTTAATTAGGTCATAGCCGACTACAGCTTCGATTTTAAAATAGGTACGTTTGTGTCATAACTTTTTAACGGCGAGCGTATTTTTTTTTGTAATAGTAATTTGTAAATTACATAAAAATATCTAAAAATAATCTTTATAATTTTTATCGATATTTACAACAATATAAGAGATATGACACATTATAAATATAACAAAAAAACAGTTTTTCTATAATATATCAGAAACGGGAAATGATAGAATATTTTTAGAAACGGTTCTGAGTTTGTCCCAAAAAACTGCACATTTTTGGTAATTTAACCGTTTCTCTATCTTGTCTATTAAGCGAGATACCCCTGCAATCCCATTGAATTTGGACCACCATGTACTTCTGTTCAACAATAAAATTTCTATTGACAAAAACCGTACCGATTTTGAAAGAAATTGCAAGTAAAAAGCTTACAGATAAAAATACCACACATTTTTGTAATCGTAAACAGCTTTAACTGATTTTTCGCAAAAATTGCTTAAGCTTTTTTCGAAATAAACTGCTCATATATCTCATATTTGTCTGACAGTAAATATAGAGAGTAAATATAAAACAATCGAATGTTATTATACATATTTGATATTTACGTTATACAACATCCGCTCAGACATGAATATTTCAAATTTAAAATCGTCTATTTCACTCTTCACTTTCCGAACATTCGCACATTTTAGCACGACGAATCCCCAAATTAATAGAAATACATATTCATCGTTACAGAGACATTATTATATCGAAAACGAATCGATGGTTAAGCCGTTTATAAAGCATTTGTCCAACAAAATAGGTTTTAAGAGCCATTGTCATCGCACCAAAATGGATGTACAAAATTGTTGTAAACATGTTATGCCTGAATGATTCCATAGATTTCCGTTTCATGGCCTTTAGTACAAGTTCATTAATAACATCATTAGCCGAGTCTTTAATGTGGCTAACAGCCAAGTTTTAATAAAGTGTTAATTTATGAAGCTTTAAGCCAAAATTCGTTCGAGATTAAAAGTTGTGCTAAGATATAATCGATGGAAGCAGATTTTAATTAAAAAGAATATAAAACATGTACTAAACGTTGCTTTTTAACTTTTACTGGTTGTTAGTTGTTAGACATAAAAGCTAATAGAACCAAGGGATTTATATGCATTTCTTATTAATTGTGTTGGTTTGTTTCGCGAAAATGGCTCTGTGACTTATAAAAACTGTGCTGGTACAGTTTAGTACAGAAGAAGTTGTTAACGACTTTCGTCAACGTATGGAACAAGAGTCTACAAAACCTTTGTAACGTCTCTCTCAAGAAATTCTTATGGAACATGCCGGAAAATTGTAAAGAAGGACTTGGACATGCATCCATATAAGATTCAGTCATGTTAAGCCCTTTTGTCGGCAGACCACCCCAGACGCCTTGCGTACTGCCAGTGGTTGGTCAATAATTTAATGAATGACAACCTGCTAAACTCAACATTTTTTCTGACGAAGCGTGGTTTCATCCAAAATCCATCCATATGCAGATGTGGAGCACTGATAATTTTTTTAACACCTATGGTGTTTGACTTATTAATACTGGTCTAATAGACCAACCATCCATTTTTTTCTAATAAATATTAAAATTAAATACTTAACATCCATTCATGTCTTCAAGATTGTTTTGACTATATTGTATGCACTCTCACTCGCGCACTATGCTCTAATTTTTAGACAAAACAAAAGATAGCAACGATCTTAAAAACTGGAATCATCTCAACCATTCTATAAAACTATTTCAAGTTTGCAATCAAAGCATACAAGACATTTATTCCTGGCATCGCGAACGAAAAAACTCGAGCTAGGTACCAGGTACCAATCTTGGATGATTCCCTTAAATTACCTTATAATTACATAACCCTTAAATTACAACGTATTAGATATAATTTACGAGGTCTTACACTGTAATTAAGACCGAAAGTAGCAGCGCTTCTGAATTAGTTTAGTCTCCAGCAAATTTACGCGAATAGTTACAATTTATTAAAATTAATGCTTCCTTGCGAACAAAAGGGAAGGTAGCGCTTACGGCCTTGCGACTTTTATTCTTAATTATTGAAAAAGAAAAGCACAAAACAATTTAGCAACTTTTTTTGGGTTCAAAGTTACATCAGATATAATTACAGGCGTTCAATTCAATGCGTTTAATTAAAGAAATTATTTATCCTATTAAACTTTGCTCTGATTAAAATTTTAGCCCAGTTTAAATTACTCAAATAAAAACGGAGTGTGACAAAAAAAATTATTTCAAGAGGATACAATAATAAATAGTGTAATAAAGGTGTAACAAGTGTATTGTGCGAATATACCTATGTCAGAAGATCTGAAAAAAAAATAGATATGCTTACGAACATGATTAAAGAAACAATGAAAGATATGAAAGATAGGAATGAAACAAAAACATCTCGAGAGCGACGAGTATACGTCGGAGGATTCAAAAAGAAAAAGAGAAGAGGACATAGAAGATATCAAAAGGGAATAAAATGAGTAAAAAGATTAACAGGACACCTCAAAAAGATAAAGAAGATAAAACTTATGAACTTGATTAAAGAAGTAATGAGAGATATAAAAGAAATAAAACATGACCAGAGGACATATCAAGAGGAACTGAAGCAACTGAAACAGAAAAATGAAAACAAGATACTAAGAGAGAAGATGAAATCCGTAGAAGATAGAGTTAGAAGACTGGAAAAAGATAGAACCAAAAATAATATCGTTGTGACAGGTTTGGAGATAAAAACTGATAACAAAGCCGACCTTATACATGAATTCCAACACCTTATTGAAAGAGGAACAGGTATAAAAGTTCAGATTAAAAACGCCACACAGATAGGAACAAAAGCATGTCAGTTAAAACTAGTCAAATCACTAAAAAAAGAAAAGGTAATGAAAAACAAGTATAAACTAAAACAAATCCAAGAAACAATATATTTAAACAACCTAATGACAAAGAAGGAACTGGAAATTCAGAAGAAGCTAAAAAAATGGCGGAAGAAGAGAGACAGAAAGGAAGAACAACAAAAATAGGATATCAAAAGGTCACAACTAGGGTTTCTTTCCCGGGATCCCGGGATCCCGGGATCCCGGGATCCCGGTCCATTTTAAGCTATTTTATATTTCCCGGGAAATGCTTTTTGTCCCGGGAATTCCCGGGATTTAAAAAAAGTGTTGTTTTCGTTTATTTTGTGCTAAGATCTTTGTAATAACAGTAAATTATGAAAAAACTTCAAAATAATTTTTCTCGTTTAGTATGGCGCAAAGAAGCCCGGTCTCCGTTGCAAAGTTAATATCTTCAAAATACTTTTACAGTTTTATTTTTGTGTACCCTGATAATTCAAAGCAAAATAGCTTATAAATGAAAATTTATTGATAATAACGATGTTTCTTTGCTGCTAGATGCTCTCAAAACAATTTCACCTACATCAATAGAGACTGAGAGAGCATTTTATGCAGCAGGACTTTTTGTTAATAAATTAAGAAAAAGACTAAATGACTGAAGCACAGATCACCTTTGTTTTCTTAAATCACATTACAAAAATTCATTGTAAAAAATATATTATTGTATTCATAAATATGAAATTGCAATAGAAAGGTTATAATTCCCAAATGTATGTTTCTCTCACCAATATTATTGAATTATTTGTAATAATCATGGAGCAAAATGCATTACATATATGACTTGGAGTCAGTTTTAAGTAATAAACCGCTCCCTTAATTTTTTGGGTTATTAATTTTAAAATATTGACATAATTTATTACATCCCGGGATCCCGGGAAATCCCGGGACAAAGGCCGATTTCTTCCCGGAATCCCGGGACAAGCAAAATGGTCAAATATGAGAAACCCTAGTCACAACTGATGGAAAAGAATGGAGATGAGACAGGGAACAGGAAACGTTGAAAGAAAATAAAACAACAACAAACCATCAATCTCCAAAAAAACTGATAGTAAAGAATAACAGAAATATTAGGACAACGATACAGGTAATGAAAAACGCCACGAGAAAAAAAAATTTAAAAAAAAAACAAGAAATAAGGAAATATAGCAAGAGGACATGGGAAATGACCAAAGCAATAAAAAACTACATGCGAAAGGAAATAAAAAGAAAAGAGGAAAACACAAAAAGAAGTCAATTCCAGAAGGAACGCCAGAAAAAAAAAGAACGCCTTACACCTTCATAGGTAGATAGGCTTAGGATTAAGTCAATAAGTAAGTTAAATTACTATTTTAATTTACTAAAAATGATTTACAAACCAATAATTGCCATCCCTTATTTTCTTTAGTAGCTTTAAAGATATTTAAACTACATGTATTTCAGTATAAAATGCCCGAGTGATGTCCGCAAAAGTTTATTCTTTGCTTAGGATGAGTTAGAAGGAAACTAACAGATACACTCGTAAATCATACCTCTCGGATTAATTGAAAAATGATTTAGTTGATGCTACAATGATTAAAGCGACTTGTAACTATTCTGATGAAATATTACTGACATTTTCCTATAAAGGATACCGCAAACCTGTCGTTATAAGCTACCGACATTTACTTTATTTATTAGCTCCATATATAATCTCTACAAATACTATAAACACAGAATATTTAACAAAATGTATCTATATTAAGTCAAACAATAAGAAATGCTGCAGCTAAATTATAGCCAAGTAAGTTTAGTGAAATAAAATGAACTTTATTGCATTTTGTGAAATAAAATAAGTTTGGTTCACTACATTTTTCACTGTTTATTAAGGATGTTTATCATACGATAGTCTTTTTAAATGCCACAAGAGATGATTATCAAAAGAATTGCTTATCTTTTATTCACGAAAGCTTTGACTAGTATCATAAAAAAAAAGACGTTTTGTAAAACAAAATTTTTAAATATGTCCTATTTAACGATTAAAAGCTTTCCAAAAGTGTTTCTTTTTGTGCTTTAAGGCTTGAATATGACTACAAGGCTGTGAAGACTAACACATTTTTAAGAAAATGGGTGTTTATGTTGTTAAACTTCAAACTTTAATGACCCCATGATTGGGGTTGCATTTTTAAAAGCAAAAAATTGGAAAGTTTTGCAAGTCGTCATATTTTCCAAAAAGGTTAAAGACATTCTGAGTAATGCATTTTCATCTTTAGTTTATTTGAAAACGGCCTAAAACTATTTTTTTACAGCTTCTCAAAATTTTGAAAAGAGTTTTAAACGTGAAAGTTTGGATTTTTGTCTGGTAAAATTTTTACAATGGTCTTTGTATTTCTTACAAATGCTTAATACACCCTACGCAATGCATTACAACCTTTATTTGGTCAAAAATGGCCTAAAATAATTTTTTGCAGCTCCTCAAAATTTTGAAAAAAGTTTTAAATGTTAAAGTTTGGATTTTTGTCTTGTAAAAATTTTACAATGGTCTTTATATTTCTTACAAATGCTCAAAACACCCTACGCAATGCATTTCAACCTTTATTTGGTCAAAAACGGCCTAAAACTATTTTTTACAGCTCCTCGAAATTTTGAAAAAGTTCCTTGGGCCAACATTTTTTTCTAAAAGCTTCTCGATTTGAAATTATGCAAGAAATAAGGCTGCATTAAGATTGTCCACCAAATTTTTGCACACCCTGTTCATTAACATACCGTAAAAATTAAAGTACAAAAAATTAAGCGGACATCATTTTAATCCAGAATTTGTTCTAGGTAAAAGTAAAAACACCCTCCGTGGCTTCCCCCAAGATAAACAAACAATTCTAAAACTTCTTTCATTCGACAAGCGTCAAGTTTCAAAAACTTTTTGTTTGCAACAGATCATAGCATGCTCAAAGATACTTGATAGCCTCTTCACCTATTTTTGCCGCAATAAATAAAATCCATAACTTTGTTGGGGAAGTTCGACTTTCTCTATGCGTCCGTCATCTTGATGTAAGGAAAAAACTTATAATGTCGCTGTATTATGCGGAAGTGTTGACCTTTCGAGTTTTGTCAACCCAAATACAGCATCAAATGAATAATTTCGCAGGATTCAAGTTATTCTTTTTTTTTAAAGCATACTTTAAATAGAAATCCCTTAAGATAGACATTGTTCAAAAGATATTGGAAAATAATAACTAATAAAAAAAAGTTATGAGCGAACAATGGACTTTGGTTAGTGTTATGATAACTCCTTAAAAAGGCATTTGCTAAAATGTAAAATACTACCTACGATTTTTTTGAAACAAATTTAAGTAAGACTATAAAGTGGCAATAAAATTATTTCAATTTATGGTTATTTTTATTTCAAGGTTTAAATACATTAATAATTTACGTGAGTTGCAACTTTATATACAATAATTTTGATTGCATTTTCGCCCCTTTTATTGATCAAGTTAATTTTAATATTCAAAAGTCAGCAACATCTATTTGCTTAAGGCTTATTAGGTTATATTGCTGCTTAATCGAATATGAAACTAGCCTTCAAACTCAAAAAAAAAATAAAAAAATGCGAAGGGTAGTTTTTAGTTGACACTAAATTGAATCTTTAACATCAAAAACTACAGGAAAAATTATTGTATAGAAAGCAATAATTAGTAGGCAATAAAATTTAAAGCAAAAACATTTTATAGTTCAAGCCTAAGAAAACCTCTCCCAGAAAAATCATTGCATAAAATAACGTACCACAGTGTGCACAAAATAAAATTTAAAGCAACATTTTACAACTACTGATTATCAGCTGACAAAACATAAATTTTAATTGCAAACCAACATTTCGCACAAATGGGCCATGTTCTGCCTACATGAAGTTTAATAATTAACAACTCAATCACCAAATTGACACAGGTAACTTGATTAGTTTTTCGATTAGCGTAATGGCAGAGTTTCATTTGTCCAATTAGGAATTTCACGTTTTTGGCTCAAATTCAAACAAACCGTAATTTTCCGACAAAAAAGAAAATTACAATTTTATTGACATATTTAAATGATTTTTGGTGGAGGAGCCGGGCTAGCATTAATAGTTTTTAAAATTTTAAGGTTTCTGAACCACCACAGATTATAATTTGATGGATATGAAATTTCACAGTTTACAGGTAATTTTATACAACCTTTAAAATTTTATTTTACACTTTTACGATTTGGTAGTCATTTAAAACAAATATAAGTTGCTGTAAACTTTAAAATACGATATCTTTCGAATTGAGTCAATTTTTTTATCACGATTAAAATTACGTATAATAAAAATTATGTCGTAAACGATTTAAGTTTAGTTTTCCCACTGCTGCATTAACATTTTCGCGAAAAATTTCAAGGAAACCTATGCCGCAGGTAGCAATACGAGCTGTGGAAATCTGCTCCATACGCATTTATTCCGCACAAGCGCCTGTTTTCATGATATATTGCTCATTTTTTTGGTACAGTAATTTATGGATACGTAAAAAATTTCGTAACTATAAGGAAGATAAATCAGTGGAATAAAAAACGCTTTTGCATCACATACGTGCGCGTTTTTTCGAAATTAGTTCAATTAAAACGGAGGCAAGCTGATACGAAACATAGGCGATTCATAATTCCCTACAAAACAATTTCGGTATGTACAATTTTTGTGCTATATTATGATTAATGCACAACAAGAAGTTTAATTTTTTATTTGTTCGTAAACTTTGCAGAGGATGCATTTTAAGGACAGTGGAGAGTTTATTAGTGGTGTATGTCCACTTTTGGAAATAATAGAAATACACTTCCGCCAAAAAGTTTGAGTTATTCTAAAAAAGTGAAGTGAAACACAAAAAATATTCTTTAAATATAAAGGAAATTTAAACTGAATAACGTAAAACCAATGTCGGAATGCAAGTTGAGCTGAAAAAAAACACGAGTGCACGAGGTGCACGAGTGATTTTTTTCTGATTCAACTTGCATGAGTGAAAATTTGTCAAAAATTATGGATTATTTGCAATGTACGAGTTACATTTTGTCAGAAAATTTTCTTTACCTAACCTACCTGACAAATTAAATGTACGTTATGTCAAATTTTAAAAGTACTGTCAGAGTGGTGCGTCAGGGGTGTGGTTTAATCTATATTAACGTAACGCTACTGGTCGCCGAAATTCGTCAAAAAAATTATCAAGACCAAAATGTTTCATTCCCTCTCCAAATTTATATTTTCCACCGATCACAAACTCAGATTTCTTAGAAACGACCAATAAACTCATGGAAATCTGTTAATTGTGAAAAGGATATTATCAGTGTATGATTATGTTTATTGGCCGTTTCTAGGAAATCCGAGTTTGTTATTGGTCGAAAACGCAAATTTGACAGGAGGATCAACATCTGACAGGGAAATGTAAAATTATTACCGTGTAATAATGCTCCTATTGGTAGTCTCTAGTAGATTTAAGATGAGTGATTGGTTGAAAACGCAAATTTGACAGGTGTAAGAAATTTTCCCATTTATATTGTGAGTAATTTTTGAGAAAAATTTTTAAATAAAACTAATTTATGTTGTAAACTGTACTTATCTAATTACTCAATCCAGATGTATTAATTAATTTAAAGCTTTTAATACAACTTTTAAAAACTACATGTGAAAAATTGTTGCCTAGTGTACATAATTATTGAAAGTAATATCCAGCATACTACGAGCATAGTTTAGTGTGCAATTTTAATAAAACATTATATAAAATACAGACGCAATAAACTGTGCAAACATAAGCTTTAGTGCTAAACTCGTTTAGGCAATAAAAGTGAAAAAGCACAACATAACGCAAATGGCAACATGAAAATTTTATGATATATTAAAATGACAATTGCCATGGTACCTTGCACTGCCGGCAAACATATCGAAAAGTTTAAAACTAAACAAAACTAAAGCTATAAACTTTACCTCTTGTTGTTCCTTTTTGGAAACTCCATGTCCGCCTGTACCAGTGCTTTGGACGGTATTCATTGCGTAGAAAGATAAATTTAGACTCGTGTGACGATGGTCAGTGACCGAAAAGTTTGTCAAAAAAAACTTCCGCCGTTGTTTAGATATATTTTAAGGATTTATGAAGTTACAGTCTTGTAAGAAGTCTTTTAAATTAATACAGTTGTTATATTCTTTGTGGTAAAGTTACAGGAAGCTTTTGCAGTTGTGTGACAATTTTGTAAAGCGCCGAAATTTTTTTTTTACAGAGATGGTTGACTAGTCTGCTAAAAATTAACTTTTAATATATAAATACGTTTTTTATTTATTCCTTTGTTAATTGGAAACTTTTCAAGTAATTATAGTACGTATTCTTAGCTGGGTATTTTGATGGTTTACTTAAAGCTACACAAGATTTTATATTTCTACAAAGCTAGCGAAAAATTGTAAATCCCTTTAATGATTCTGCTGGCCTGTCCAACAATTACAGGATTGTGATTTTCCGTTTTCGCTAACAAAGGAGCTATTAGAGACTTGATTCAGAACTGATCTGACAAAACGTCTTTACCGAAAGATGTTTCCGAAGACTATCTTTCGATCGAAAAAGAAAACTTATTTGCGATTGAGGGTATTTTTAAGAGAAGACTTTAATTCAATAACGTATGTTTACATGAAAGTAATTGAACGAACTCAAGATGAATAATTGTTATTAACGGTGTACATACCTAATACCATAATAGTCCTACTTTATTAATTTTTTCATGATGTGCATCAAGTGATGTTAGATGGCGCTTTTGAAAAATTTTGCACAATTTCCAAAATTTTATTTAAAATTCCCACATTTGCTTAAAATTTAAGATTACCAAATTTCTTTAAACAAAATTTTGAAATAGGATCATCCACATCTTCTCTAAAATATTCAATCAAAAAATAATAATTTCTAATTATTGCTTCGAGTGAAAAAAGAAATCTTTTTGAATTTTAATATTACTGTGCGCGAATTTATTATCTTTGTGCGCTGATTTTTTAAACCCTGTGCGCGCGCACTAGTGCACACCCTATAAGGAACACTGTTTGAGTCGCCTAGATGCAAACTCGGTTATATCCATTTTGGGTGCAAATTAAACTGACAGTGCCATCTTGTAGAGAATTGAATTCTCTGTGAATATAGACATACCCTGACATTCAAAACCGACTAAAACATGTGCTTCACACCGTTTAAATGCAAAGGTCCAATGCAAAACCGGGCAATTCCTATTTTACATAGTAGCAGAAACGACTAAATCAATATCGATGCAAAATCGGTTATATCCAATGGCAAAATTTATCTTTAGCTACAAATACGGTTAAATCCATTTTCATAGGTTTTACGAATTATTTTAAGCTTAAAACAAGTTCGATTTGTTGTGTACAAGCACGTGTTTGAAAGAAGATGAATCCAGAGCGATTTGTAAGTTTAAAGTTCCCAAAGGAAAGCCCGTTCTAAAGCCTTCTTTGGGCTTCTAAAGGAAGAGAGGAAAGATTTACTCACCATTTCGTCAGAAAAATTTAGTGCTCCCAAAAATACCTGACCAAATTACATATTATAAGTGTCAATTTTATATTTACAATTTTTACGGTTGTTGTGGGATCGTCAAAAAGCAAATTGTCTCCCCAAAATGTTTTCATCTACACTTGGTTTGAACACGAAAGTTCAAATTCTTCTAATGAAATTGTATCAGCAGTGTATGACAACATTATTAAAATTGAAATTGATGATGATACGAGGGAGATTCGTTTAATGGCCGACGGGTGTACTGGACAAAATAAGAACAAATGTATGATTGCAATGGCTTGTAATTGGTTTTCGTAAGCGCCAAAACAAATTAATACAATACAGCTAATTTTCCCTGTCACTCGGCACTCATGTCTACCATCAGATCGCGTATTTGCTCAGATAGAGAAACAGGTTCGTAAAAAAGATACCATAATAGATCCAGAAGACTATATCAACATTTTCAAAGTTCATGGTACTGTGAAGAGACTCGCAGAAGATTGGACGGTATTTGACTGGAGGAACGCTATAAAAAATGTGATGAAACCAACAAGCTGTTTGCCTTTTAAGCTATCCTCTTGTAAAAGATTTGTTCTAAGCAGAAGTAAAAAAGGAAAAATTTTTGTGAAAGGTAAAATTAATTATAAAAATGACTGCAGTGGCTCAATCAATTTGTAAAAGGGGAAAAACCCTTTAGATGATCGCTCCAAAGTTTTTACCAGTAGGCAATCGGCCCATCAAGCAACAAAAAAAAAGACAATGTAAATGAGTTGCCAATCAAACATTTTGGAAAAGATTGGCTCTCAAAGTCAGAAGAATATAAATTAAATTTTTATAAAGACATTATAAATTCTGTTACCGATAACAATGGTACAGATGAAGTAAACGGTTTATGATATCATTAAATGAATCCGATGTTTTTAATTCAAATCCGGGCAAATCCTGAATTAGCTGCAAAAGTGGCTAAATGCGTGCTTAATTTTCATTTTTCTCTTGAACGATTTGAGTTTGTTTTTTGAGGTTCCGGTGGATTATTCTTAATATTTTTCCTTAATTTTGTCAACAAAAACAATAATTTTAACTAAACTGTGCAAGTCGTTATAGTTTTTCTCAATTATCTCATTTCCAATAGAAGTGGAGATTGTCAGTTTTGCATCTAGGCGACTCGTTTATAGAAGATTCCTCTTAAAAGAACAAAGTTATTAGAGTGCGACAGTAAAACAATTACCCTGTGTGTCTAAGATTTTATAAACCTTTAGTTCAAATTTTCACAAAAAGTTTTAATTCTAACTAACTGAGAGTAAATTGTCATATAAAGTGTAAATGACAAATCTGTGAAGTTTCAACGCTATCTTAAAATGAAGTTAATTAATCTAGAAATACGCAGTAGGCTCCACGGTACTTAGCAATTGTTATAACTTCATTTCACTCCGTACTTTATCAAAAAAATCCGTACTGAAATAAAACCCGACAAAACCGTTTATTTACACGGCCTACCATTATTTCGCTTGCGTTTTATCAAGACACATAACGCACCAAAATTCAATCAGTTTTCGCCAACCGACTTAATCCGCTTAAGTAATTTACTTCCCAAAATTAGATCGTTCCAACTAATGTTCGGTTAAATTAAATGTGGTTTATCAGATGCTGCAATTACAGCAAAATTTGTGGTAACATTTCGCGCTGCTAATAACATAGAAACTACTAAAGCGCACAGTAACAAACTTATTATAACACAAATTATTGTGTGAAATTGCTTTGAATTGTTTGTACTCCTAAACAAACCTTAGAAATCAGTTTCCTCTAGTCCTAGTCAATTACTGTGAAAATCTGTTAAAATAGAGTGAAGATGAATAAAAATGCGCAGTTGATAAAAACACGCATTGTATTTTTAAGCACTAAGAAGTTTGCTTATCTCAGTAAAATGTGTATTTTTTTACAAAACCTTCTTGAACATAATTTAGCGAAAATTAAACACTTTGCTGTTGTAGGTGCTCAAACAAAAAAAATCAGTTTTAAAGTACAATTTCAGTCAATTTCATATTTTTAGCATAAAGAAACCGTGATAACTACAGGGTGTTAGGTGTTAGGTGAAAACAAGGAATGTATTTTTCTTGTCGATTTGGAGATATTGATGCCATTTGATAGATATTTTGCTGTATTAAATCATAGTATATTCAGTTTAGAAGTTTTTTCCAGGGTAATTCTACATACAAGTATAGGCAGTTTGCGAGAAAACGAGGAATGACATACCGGCGAGCAGGAGAAAAGGATTGTCAACAGTGGATTCTGCTAGGCACATGCGATTTTCTGTCGCCGCGACTATAAAATCGCAGCCGCAAGATAATTCTATGGATTGCGCACTTGCGACTGAACAGTCGTTAAATATTCTCATTTTCACAAAATATTTTATAAAAACAGGTTGTGCTGTGGCTCTATTATTACGGTCAAAGAACAAAAAGCAGGGTCCTTAACCGCAAATAATAACGGTTCAGTTTCGCTTACAGGTTCAATAAAGTTTAACTTTTCGGTTATGATAAATCGGTAGCGGTTCGGCAAAAACGCTTCAGTTCCGGTTCCGGCTTAATGCGTTTTTTTTGTTTTTATTAGAAAATTTTAAAACATTCAATAACAATAGTTATTTATGTATCAAGGCCAAAAAGTGTAACTTTTTCGGCCGCGTCTGGTTTGCTGGCCGAGACGTAGTCGAGGCCAGCAAACAGGCAAGGCCGAAAAAGTACGTTTTGGCCGAGGTGCATATTACATTTTTTGTGCGATCGAATTAAAAACAATTAAAATTTTTAGTAATTTTCAAAATTGTAGGTTAGAATCTACACGACATTCTGTCACTGACAGATGACGGCGTATGTACTGCATTACCGGCCTCTCCATAGCAACGGCCGTAAAAGTTACTTTTTCGGCCGTTGCTAAGGGTAACGGCCTGAAAAGTAACTTTTACGGCCGTTGCTAAGGATAGGGCCGGTAATGCAGTACTTTACGGTTGCTAACGCGTCCGTCAAACAGCTGTTTCTAGTACGATCGCACAAAAAAGAAATTATTACAAAAAATGTTTAAAATATTGCTTAATAATTTTTACAAAAATTACGAAATAAAAAAATACAATGGCGTTAAAATATTTCATCATCTTTAATTTTATAATAATAAGAACGAACGTTAAATTGCAAATTTTGACACTGTTTAAATAGACAGTTCGACATTTCTTAGAGAAAATAAAATAAAAATTTAAAATGGAATTGTTTAAACAAACCAGTACTGAAGCTAATTATAAAAAGTACAAAAAGGATTAACAGAAGAATAGTTAATAGAATATTTCACCGAAATCCCAATTAACCATTTTGAGACCTACAGGACAATAAGTATATCCGCTTATTATAATAAGCATGAAAAGGATTTACAGAAAACTGGGAATTGCTAATAGGATAAACAAGGCCATCAAAAAATTAAAAATTTGAATTGCCAACACAATCACACTATGAACTGCTTCCACGAAATGAAGAAAAATACAAAGATATTGCACATTTTTCAAAATTTTGTAATTCTGAATCTAATAAGAATTTCTACCTCAATCTACCTCATTAAAACAATTTATTAATAAATAATATAATTATTTATTGGTGTGTGTAAATAATTCTTTATCGCAAACCATTTATTAATAAATAATATAATTATTTATTGGTATGTGTAAATAATTCTTTATCGCAAACAAGTTATTAATAAATAATATAATTATTTATTGGTGTGGGTAAATAATTCTTTATAGCAAACAATTTAGTAGGAGTAATAAATAATATAATTGTTTATTTGTGTGTAAATAATACCTAATCGCATCCTAAGTTTATTTTTGTTTCAAATAAGATACAATAAATGATTGACACATGGTATTTTTCCATTGACATTCCTTATTTTGAACCATACATTTGACAGGTTATTTGAAATAACTAATTATTATAGTTTAAATAAAAATTATTTTTCACATTCATTGATTAATACCCATTTATAATATTATGATCCATAGTAAAATAAAGATTGGTTGATGCAGCTCTACGAACAAAGAAATAATAGACTATAGAATCTTTAAAATCGAATTGTCAGATCTTATAAAAATTTACATTTCTTGTTTTCACCCATCACTCTTCATTTGATTAACCTATAATTTGTAAATTAAGTTTATATTCATCACAAAAGGCGATGATGCGTAGTTGTATAAGAGTGCGTAGTCTCTGTAGGAGAGTATAAGACAAGTAAAAATTTGTAACTATGAAATTCTATTCTGAAGCAGAACAAAATCGTATTATAAAAGAAAACTAAAATGAGAACCAAAATCACGATGTTTGCAACCCGTTTATAGAAAAATTTACATCTCTCCACCCAAAGATAATTGATACAAAAATGGGGTCGCGAAAATTACACGGAAAATTGCAAAAAAGGCTAGAAGAAAACTATTAATTTTGTGTGGAAAATACAATTTTTATTATTGTTTTTCCCTTAAGGCTTTATATCTTATAGTATTACAATTCTAGCTAATACAATTTTTACACCAAATTATGCAGACTCTCGTAAGTATGTTATTAAAAGCAAGGATTTCTGTCAACTTTGAAAAACAAATTTCCCCAGAAATATCACGACCCCAGATACCACTCGATATAATAAGATTAAAACCCCAACGAAATTTTAATACTTTCGTAATGAAAGTTGGAGAAATGTGTAGGGAGTCCAGTTAAATTATGCACGAAAACTTCTCTACACTTTATTATTAATCATTTTTATATTAAAGCTTGAATGATTACACCCAAATTGATAAATACATCGTCTTATACATTACAACATAATTAGTAATAATGACATCAAAAGCTTTTGCAGCGGAATTTTAATAAAAGTAGACGCGCAGTTGAATGAACAAACTTTAATAATCAAATTTCAGAAGTCGTGGCCTTTGCATTCAGCGCCACGAATTAAAATTTACATGTGACTGATGTAATAATGTTAATGAAATTTGAACAAAATCGGCCACGCATTATGTATTATCAAATTTACATGCAACGTTAATTAAATAGTGCGGTTTTATGCTATGTGTTCAAATAATACGGTTGTGCATTGTTTGATGTCGTGGCGTTAAACCTCTCAAAGCAGGACGCACAATTCTGTCGGCAATTCGAAAGCTCCGTATGCTAATAAGTATTAAAAGGGATTCGTGGAAGAACCTGAATTTGCTTGAAATAATATTTGTACAGGGCATTCTGTAAATATTGAAGATGTCTCTGTTAATATTTTCATGTTATATAGATTCTGGGTAGCGCGTCTTAAATAAACTAGTTTAAAAGTTTCAAACTGCTGATGTGTGCCATATATTTTGCTGTTTATTCATTATTTAAAAAAACGAAAGTGCAAAAACTATAGTGAACAAGACAAAATCTAACATGATAGTAAAATACATTTGGTTCCTTATAATCGGTAATGTGTGGAAAGTAAGTAAAACGAAACTTTCATTAGCTCTAAAAGTAGGAACTAGGATACCTCTTTATAGCTGTATTACACTACGAAATTTCTTGTAAAATTTCTTGTTTAAAAAACTTTATACTAGATTGTACAGCTGCTGCCAAGTTACAACACGTCTTATGTCGTAAATTGACACTTTGCGAATGTCAATTTATGACATTGTAACTTGGCAACAGCTGTACAATCTAGTATAAAATTTTTTGAACAAGAAATTGTACAAGAAATTGTGTAGTGATACAGCTTTTAAGTCTATGTAACAGGGTATGGCCAAGTTTCATCCGCCCTCCAAATTTCTAATAGCGGCAATGGTATTATATGGGATTTCTTTTAATAACGTCATTTTTAAACGAAATTTGAAGGTAAAAACTCAATTTGCATGCGGAAATAGATGTAATAGTAAGTATAGCAATTAAAAAGTGAGTAAAATGAAGGGAATAATTGTTATTAGCTATTAATGTTTAAAAAACATTTACGGGGCGCGTATTTCCACTGTAGGCATGATACACGCAGTGGACATAAAAGAATTTAAAACACATGTACTAACAATGTTTTTTGTGTGTGCGATAATTGCAACAATACAGGGTGTGTATAAATTGGCGGAAGCGCTACACGTGACGATGTTCTTCGTAAAATTCTAAGTCGAAAATCTTGATACAAAAATGTTGTACCATGCGTCCTATGACCTCAGGAACCATTTAAAGAAAAAAAAAATTGGCAACATTGCATACATTGATTTGCGTTTGGACATTTTTTTATCAGCAATTTTTACTTACGTATTTACAATTTTTGTTCGAACTGAAAGCTTTCAGTTCGTAAACATAGCTGCAAACTTTTGGGTATCGTAAAACACAAACTAGAAATAATTACGAGAAAAACAGAGATGACAGCTAATGACAATGTTGCCATATGTATTATTTTCATTCAAATCAGTGATTTACATATTTTCAACACCAATTTTTGAAAGGAAGACACAATATCTAGGAACAAATACTATTCGAAATTTATTTTTATTCCAAATTGCAGCTTTTTCATTTACAAGTATTAAATAATAACGCTTATTAAAGGACTAAATGTCAAAACTTTGAGGACCTCTTGCAGACACAGCAAGCATGGTACAACATTTTCGTATTAAGATTTTCGACTTAGAATTTTACGAAGAACATCGCCAAGTGTAGCGCTTAGGCAATTTTTTACACACCCTGTATATTGTTGTACTTACTTTTAAGCAGGGTATGAAACCGGTTAACCGTTATTTTTTTCTGTATAGTGATTTTTAACCGGAATTGTTATTTTAATTGGCAAAAAAACGGTAACTTTAACCAAAATAATTAAAAACCGGTTTTTTTAAACATATTTTTGTATAAAAATTACTTAAACAAATACATAATCTGTATTAAATGCGATTAGTTTACCAGAAGTCATTACTGAACGCTTGATTATAATTATTAATTAAACAAATAATTGCGTTTAACTTAACTTATGAAATTTACGTATGGTAATAACTTACACAACTATCACTAATGTCTTTTAAAGTCTTGGATCACACTTAAACACTCTGAACACGCAAGAAAAAAATAAAATGTGTACAACTGCCTATGATCTCCATGCAAACTATTTAAAATGTGTTCGTATATATAGTTTTATCCCCTATTTCCTTGTCCAATCATCAGTTTGGCTAGAAGCTGCTGTGTGTGAGAAAACACATAAAATCTTGACTTGTCTTTTTTTTATAAAATCATATTACATGCGTATAATCATTATAAAACGTATGATGTATAAAATGCATTTCTTTTATTGTTTGTTCGAGTAAAATTTCCATAAAAAGTCGTGTTTATTAGACAAACCGCGCCCAAATGTATTGCTACAAGCGCGGAAAGTTAAATTGCATCTATGCTTGTGCATAAAATTGCAATGTTAATAAAAAATTAAGCTTTCATCATGCCAAAAAGTGCAAACTGAGCGTTGTTTATGCAAGTTTCTTGTTAGTTTTTGCTATTAAAAGATTTAATGTCCCTAAAAGCGCCGTGTTATCGTGTTTTATTTTGCAGAATTTTATTATAAACGTCAAAAATGAACTAGCGGACGTGATTAATGTGTTAACACATTTAATGTTCCATTTTATATGTCGCCGTTACGATTATGATCGCAACATGTATTTTCTCTGGCTTGTCATTTACGGATAAGTAAGATTTGATCTGGACATATAAAAATTGCACTTGGAGAATCTTCGGTATTGTTGAATGCAGCAGGTTATGCCGTTTAGAAAACAGTACATAAATGGTTGTACTCATAGTTAATGCAGCCAGATTTCAGCGTAAGATAAATTGTAGTTAATTAACAGCAATTGCCAAAACTAGTAATTACAAAATCTCTCTAGGGAAGTGTTGCAATTGGGTAGTTCATATGATCTGCACAGAATACTATCGTTGAGTAGCTAGATTGAACAAACAGTTGCTGACTGTGTGGTCTATTTGATATTTAGTGTAACTGCGTTTGATTTGCACTTCATTATGCGACATCCAGCTTGTTTAAGAATTAAAAACTAGTAGCCGGTGGATAACAGATTCCACATCTTTATATTATCCTGTTCTTTACCTGTGAATATAAGGCCGTTTCGTTGTAATTTTTGGAACACGCTTCATTTTCACAAATAGGTACATTCTGATTAATTTTTCGAAAACGTCATGAAATCCTACCTTAACCGCTGTGAATTTCATATAAAATCAACATAAGAGGCAACTGGTAAAATTAATTATATCACAACCACGAGGCACCATGTCGATTTAACGGTAAAAGGAAAAGTTTCTGCGTCTAATGTACATTTCCAAAAACCTATTTAATCCTGGCAACGACCCAAAAAAAATGTGGCCAATATATAACGGCAGTTAGTCTGACAAGACGAGACAAAAACGAGATTTAAAAAAATTTTGGTGACAGAATATTATACAATATAACTCAGATACTTCTACAGGGTGCACCACGACCCTGAGATTCTTCGATAGCTCCTTTATCAATAAAAATATTAAATATTTAATACAAATATTGTGCAAACTTATTTTCTACATAACCTAAAATTATTTTCAAATACAGAGGGTGTTTTGTTTGAGCGGCACATATGATAATGTGATTTTTTTTAAATTGAATACCCTGTATATTTTCACATTTTTGGATTTCTCTTAAAAGTTACCTAAAAAAATGTATAAGGTTATATGGGTCTTAAGTCAACCGTTTTCGTAAAATTTACATTTTTATGACATTTTTGAGCAATACAGCATTTTCATTTTTTTAAACAGTTGTTATTTAAAAAAGTAGTAAAATTTCGTTCAAAAACTAGATTGACAATAGATTATTTAACACTTTGCGCTAGCTACATTTAAAAAATATTATACAGGGTGTTTTTTACGCTTGGTTAAACTTGTAAAACATAAAACATCGATTAGTTCAATTGTCTTAATACAACACCCTGTATATTTTTACATTTTCTTATAGAGAATTTAATTGTCTTTCGAAATTATCAAGCATGTCCTATACCTAAAGTTGATATTTTTCGAGCTATCTCGATTTTTATTAGTATTACTAAGGAAATCGAAATATTTTAAAGTCGGCCATGGAGGTAAGCCGTAATTTTTCAAAAAATTTTGAAACAAAAGATGATTGTTGTAGTTACTAATATTAGTTCCTGAGGGAGGAGGAAAGGCAGAGGGAGATAACTCTCGTATCTGCCTACCTGCCATACGATCAGGATGGGGACCCACCAACAGATGAAGTGAGGAGGTTGGTGGAGGAAAAAACCCGCAGGGGCCAACCACTACTAATTGGTTGTGACGCAAATGCACACCACATTGTATGGGGTAGTACAGGAACCAACAATAGAGGTGAGTCTCTCCTAGAGTTCTTAATCACTAACAACCTAGTGATAGTAAATAGAGGAAATGAACCGACCTTTGTTAATGTACAAAGAAGGGAGGTCATTGACTTAAGTATATGCACTCCAAATATGAGTGACATAGTAAGCAATTGGCATGTATCAGACGAGCCATCGCTCTCTGATCACAGGTACATAAGGTTCAATATTATGGTGCCTGTACACCTGAGAGTGAAGTACTCTCGAGAGTAGCGTCGCCAAGGATACAGCCCCTGAGAGTAACTCGCGATTGGCTGTATTCTTGGCGACGCTACTCTCGAGAGTACTTTACTCTCAGGTGTACAGGCACCATTAAATTGAACGAAAATATTTCACAAGTATACAGAAATCCAAGGGCCACTGACTGGAACCTTTACAGGGAACAGTTACAAGCGGAACTTGAAAACTGTCCACAGACGGCTAACAACACAGCCGAACTGGAGGTCATGGAAAGCAGTCTCAGAACTGCTATCATTCAAGCCTATGAATACAGTTGCCCCATAAGGGAGAAAAGAACCTCAAAACAAGTGCCCTGGTGGCATGAGGGACTTGAACACCTTAGGGACAACACAAGGAAGTTATTCAATAGAGCCAAAAGAACAGGGGACTAGGGGACATATAGGACCTCACTAACCGAATACAACAAGGCCATAAGAAAGGCGAAAAGGGACTCATGGAGAGACTACTGTCAGGGCCTCGAACAGACACCTGAAACAGCTAGACTCCAAAAAGTCCTCATGAAAGGAACCGAAGGAAACATCGGTTCGCTTAAAAAATCAGACGGGGCTTATACAGAAACTGGGAAGGAGACTTTGGAGCTTCTGCTCCATACGCACTTCCCAGGTTCTTACACCCTGAACGAAAGAACAGAAAGAGACGAAAATATATGTCTAAACCTCAGAAGAGCAAACCGAGAGGGCTGGCATATAGCCAAAAAGGTAATAAATCAAACAAAAGTAAGATGGGCAGTCAACAAATTTCTACCATTCAAATCACCAGGGAAAGATGGAATTATACCTGTGTTATTACAGCAAGGGCTAGACTTGCTGGCCTCCAACCTTTGTACGATGCTCAGGGCTAGTTTAGCTCTCGCATACGTACCTAGAGCTTGGAGAGACGTAAAGGTGGTTTTTATTCCAAAGCAGGGACGAGAGTCATACGCCCAGCCCAAAGCTTTCAGACCAATAAGTCTGACATCCTTCCTCCTAAAACTATTGGAGAGACTCATAGAAAGGCACATAAGGGACGAGGTTCTTGGGGGTTCACCCCTTAATCGACACCAATATGCCTATCAGTCAGGAAAATCTTGCGAGCTAGCCATACATGAAATAGCTAGCAAGATCGAGCGTGGTCTAAAGAACAAAGATACCACACTTGGAGTGTTTCTAGATATCGAGGGAGCGTTTGATAATGCCTCCCCGAGATCAATACAAAATGCAGTGGAAAGCAGAGGAGTACATTTTACAATTTGTAAATGGATATCCGAAATGCTTAAACACAGAAACATTTATGCTTCTGCTTTTGGACAGACTGCAGGAGTCAAGGCTGTCCGAGGGTGTCCACAGGGGGGAGTTCTTTCTCCCCTCTTATGGTGCCTAGTGGCAGACGAGCTCCTGTGGAGACTGGAGAAAGCAGGGCACTTTGCGGTAGGCTATGCCGATGACATAGCCATACTAACAACAGGCAAGTTCGGGGGCGTAGTATCAGACATGATGCAAGGCGCCCTACGAATTGTCGAAAGGTGGTGCACAGCTGAGGGATTAACGGTGAATCCGTCCAAAACCTCACTAGTACACTTCACTAGAAAAACAAAACCATGTGGGACTAAAACAGTGTATCTGTTCGAAGAACCATTGACAACAGTAGGAGAAGTTAAATATTTAGGAGTGATTCTAGATAGCAAACTTAACTTCAAACTACACGTAGAGAAAACCACCAAGAAAGCCACTGTAGCTCTATGGACTTGCAGGAGGATGCTTGGGAAAAACTGGGGATTAACACCCAGAATGATGCATTGGATATACACCAAGATGGTTATACCCATCGTAACCTACGCAAGTCTGATCTGGTGGACTAGAACACAGATAAAAGACTGCAGGAACAAACTAGACAAGCTACAGCGATTGGCTTGCCTAAGTATTACAGGGGCCATTACAACAACGCCCACGGCGGCAATGGAAGTGTTGCTAAACTTACCTCCTCTTTACCTTGTGGTCAAATCACAAGCACTAAGAGGGGGGTATAGACTGAAAATCTTCTCCAAGGAGGGGAGACGTAGAGAAGGGCACTTAGCTATTCTCAACGAGATCGACACGCATCCGACATTAAATATGATCTCGGATAGAATAAACAGGACGCTAGCCATTGAGAAAACCTTTGGAATTACAATTCCAACACGGGACCAATGGGAGCGTCAAGAAATAGAGCTAAATGGCCTAGTCTGGTATACGGACGGGTCAAAAACGCAAAATGGCACAGGCTGCGGAATATGGGGAGCAGCACAACTGAGACAAGGCACATCCGTAAGCCTTGGACAGTGTGCAACCATATTTCAAGCCGAGGTGTACGCTATGCACTTATGTGCAGAAACACTATTAGAAAGAGGTTTTAATAATAAAAGAATCTTCATAGTGTCCGACAGCCAAGCAGCGCTAAAAGCTCTTGGCTCGTCGGAAGTAAACTCAGGACTTGTTCTGAACTGCATACGGGCACTAAACGTGCTGGGAAGCAGGAATAATCTTAAACTGGTATGGTGCCCAGGGCACACAAACATACCAGGAAACGAGAAGGCAGATCGCCTAGCCAAAGTTGGTAGCGAGACACCTTTCTTCGGACCAGAACCCGCAGTTGGCATATCCTATGGAACAGTCAAGCGGTGTCTTAATGACATATTAACACAAGGGCATAATGCTTATTGGAAAAAAGTGGCAGGACAAGCCCATTCTAAGGCTATCCTGTCAATGGTCTCTAAAGAAAAGACAGAAGAAATGCTCAGGATGAGCAGAGCAGACATCAGAGCAACCACAGGACTCGTTACAGGACACTGTGGCCTAAACAAACACTTCTACATAATAGGGCTCTCAGAGACCGACATATGTAGAGGATGTGGTGAGGAAGAAGAAACTCCTCTTCACGTAATATGCCAGTGTGAAGGATTCACTCCATATCGGCGTACACTTCTAGGGATGGAAAAAGCCAACCAAGAAGAGTTAAGAAAGACACCCTTAAAGAAAATCCTGGAGTTTTTTAAAAACACAGGACTCCTTTAAGGGACATCACCAGAGGGTACAATAGACCAATAGGTCGCAGTACAGGAACCCGTAAGGGGACCACCTCCGCGGAAATAATAAATAATAATACTAATATTAGTTTGATTTAAACTATAAAATTTGTGACAAATCGCTGTTAATTTTACTGGTACTCAAATGCGGTTTTTCCAAACATTTTGTATTTGTATTAAGTATTTTTTGATATTTTTATTGATAACGGTGCTATCGACGAATCTCAGGGTCGTGGTGCACCCTGTATATACTGTATAATTAGCCTAAATCTAATTAACTGTCATTGAAAAGCAAATTTACAAACATTTTTAAGCCACAAATTTATGGTTTTATAAATATCCTATAAATTATCAGGAATGCTCGTTAAGTTTTGACTTCCATATTTACTTATTGTCTCACAATATATCATATTATTTTTAATTTGCAAATTTTACTTACAGTTTTAATGCTCGCATTCAAGTTTCTAACGAAATTTATGAAATTTTCCTTTACAACCCAAAGTTTCAAAGTCAAATTAACATTTTTAAGTGACTTTGAACTTAAAATATTCCTCATCAACTTAAAATCCACACTTTCTTCCTTGATATTTCAACTTTTGACGGCAGCGTTCTTCGAATAACAGGGTCAGAGCCGTTGTTGGTGAAAAGACCGCGTCAACAAAGCTTACAGAGACATTTTTGAGATGTTTATTGACACTTAAATGAACCGCTATTTACGCAAAGGATAAAGATTTCCCGGAGTCAGAGTTGCCATGAACTGATTAGGGACATATCTTTGGGCCCTAATTTTTTTCGTTAAAGATACAATCGCATGAGAGGTCACTCCACTTTTCAACGTTTAAATTTTGAGAGGGCTTTGTGCAACTTGCCCCTAATTTTATTTGTTGTTTCACTGTAATTTAATATGATTTGTTGGCTATTAGCAAGTTATATAAGACAACAAGCACGAAAAAGTTCTGAGTAGCTATGCCAGACGAAAATAATTCAAGCTAAGAAAATTTGTATCTCTTGAAGTTGTTTTTTCTCAACACATTTTGTTGTTTTAGTACAAAATCAATACGATAAAGCTTTGTGTCTGCGGTGGATTTATTTTGAATGTGGTTTAATTAACCGGGATGTAAATGCATTCATTAATTCTGCTCGGATTTTCACATCATGAATGTCGTACAAAAACAACCTTTGAAAGCTACAAACAAGAAAATTTAATTCGCAATGAAACGTACGCAAATGCTTGAAATAGCGTTGTAATAATTTTATATGGAGTTTAAAATGAATATTCGAATGAAATAGTTGTTTGTTTTATTTTTAATTGACTACATTTCTGTCCAAATTCGTTGAATTCTACGCATTTGTTCCGGATGTAAATTGTTTAGAAAATTGCTGTTTGAGTTATCAGTTTTATGTTTATTGCGCAAATATGACCAATTAATTTAAAAAAAATTCTATTGTTTCAGTAACACTATCCTTCTAATAATACGATTTTTTTTAGCTTTGTATAGGTTATGTACCTATACCCGTGCAAATAATTAGGCCAGCTATCAAAAACATTCGCTCAGATGGTACACTGGTTGCTTGTATACATAAAAAGTCTCGAGCCATTCCGGCAAGGTTTGGATTTAAAACTTGATTTTACCACCAAACCAATACGTCTGCGTCTTCATTTGCTCGTGGCATTGCTATACAGGGTGATTGATTGAGACCGGTATATGAAGAATGAAAAAGGGTATGGATCTGAAATTTTGGTTCTGACCATAATGGCATCTGATCTGATTATAGAAAACATTTTCAATATGTCGGCATTTCTTTCTTATTTCAAATACAATGGTCTATTTTTTATTGCATTTTCAGATTCAAAAAGTTATTTTAGAGGGACTTTTATTAGCATTCCCCATACCTAAATGCAGTCATTTTTTAGATTTTTGTATTTTCTTGAAAACTTAATTTTGATCGTGATGCTTAATATTATCTAACGCCGCCATTTTTGAAGAAAAAACGCTTAAATTTAGACCATGCCTAGAAGAAACCTTGGAGTACATCCTGGAATTTCGCAATCGATGCATTACTTTACAGGGTGTTCAAAATTTAATTTTCTTTTAATTCAACTTCAGACCACTAAAACTCGTTTTTTTCAAATACAATGCCCAAACTTTTTTTCTAATGAAAAATTACATTTTGCATCAATCTGTATTAGCGTTTCTTATACCTATCTGCAACAATTTTCGAGTTATTAAGAATTTTTGATAAAGTTATGAGAAATTGCAACATCTTTAAATAGTAAGCCTTGGAAATGACAACAAATGCCAGTATTAATAACTGTAAACCACTTTTATTGCGTTTGTCTGAAGTATCCATGAAAATGGAAAATCAAGGGTATTCAAACACGAATATTTTGAACTTATTTTATATTCATGAAGAATGTCACAAGATTATTAAAAGAACTTGCCGTGTGTTTAGTGAGAGGTATCCTCATTTGACTGTAATGACCAGACGGAAATTTCAATGAATAGAATCAATTTTTTTGCAATTTAGAAGAGTGAAATCTGCTATTATTCGACCTAAGCATGTGACAAATAATGAAAATAACGAAGTTAAGATCCTGGGATATTTTCATGACCATCCTCAGCGGTCAATTCGATTGGCAGCGCAAGACTCGGGTTTAACATACTATGGTGTACAAGCTACATTAAAAATGCACAACTATTCGTTCGCACTTTCTATAATCTTCTGAAATTGTCCATGAATGTCAAATAAATTCAAAATTACAGTGTTTGAATACTCTTGATATTCCATTTTTATGGATACTTCAGACAAACGCAATAAAAGTGGTTGACAGTTATTAATATTGGCATTTATTGTCATTTTCAAAGCTTACTATTTAAAAGTGTTGCAATTTCTCTTAACTTTATCAAAAATTCTTGATAACTCGAAAATTGTGCAGATAGGTATAGGAAACGCTAATACAGATTGATGCAGAATGTAATTTTGCATTAGAAAATGAAAAAAAAGTTTGGGCATTGTATTTGAAAAAAACGAGTTTTAGTGGCCTGTGCCTAGTGCCTAGTGCCTAGTACCATCGTAAATTCAATCAGTTTATTTATAAAATTACAAGATTTTGGTAAGTTTGCAGTTCTAAAAAGGGTCTTCTGAAGGTAGTTAAGCCCCGGGCAAAATATTTGCTCAAAGATTTCCACACAAAATTGTTTAAGGAACTACACTACGTTAAAACACCCTATACTTCATTATTACAGCTTTTTAAAATTGTCGAATATCCTGTAAAAAGCATTATTCGAAAGTATCACAACTTTATCATGATATCAGTTTGCTTTTTAAAAGCATTTCATTAAATTCAGGGCACGAAATCTGTTTACAGTAAACATAACAAGCCTCACAGCTACGTTGAGTAAATTATTAAAAAGTACAGCCTTTATAATACCCACTGAAAAATGTTTGCTTCGCTGAATATTATTTTAATGAATACATTTTTCTTCAGAAAGTGCTTTGTAAAAAGTAAATAAAAAACGCTCTTTAGTATCATAACCGCGCCCCTAATATCCTGAAAAGCAAATATTTGATAACCGTGGCGATATTTTGTTATTTGAATCACTCTTCATTTAAACTGAAGTAAGTGCTTTTTTTTATCACTTTTAAAATTGCGTTTTACGTTGATAATACACCAGTAATACTGAATCAAACGAATCTAACGCATAATTAAAAATTAAATAATGGATTTTAGTTTTTATTATTATTATTAATATTATTATTATTATTATTATTATACACAGGGTGTTTCGTAAAAAATGCGAAAATATTCGGGAGTGATTCCTTATCGAAAATTAAGAGGGGCGTTTCATATTTTTTTTCCATAGACATCTCCTTTCGGAGTTACACCCCCCTAAAGGGGAGTAGTAAAATTAGGTTTTTATTTTATTTCCCAAATTTGGATAAATGTAGGAGAATGATAATTGGTAGATGTTTTATACGTAATAAAAGGTTTCCCATAGTAATATTTTCAATCATCTCCCACCTTCACAGGATGCTGAAAAGTGCGACCCCTGTTGGCTTTTATTAAGAATTTTTTGGTGTGTAGAAATTTTGCAAGCATCATTTTCCTACATTTATTCAAATTTGAGAAATAATATAATAACCGCTTCCCTTTAAGGGGGAGTAACTCCGAAAGGAGACGTCTAAGGAAAAAATTGTATACAGGGTGAGTCACGACGGACGCGTCGGACTTTTATGGCGAAACCGTTTATATTTTCCAATTTCTGTCGCTGTTAAATTATGTAAGTCAATAAGGGCTACATTTTAAAAATAATTTCAATCATACAGGGTGCTCCAAAAAAGAGTGCCATATCAAAGTTATACTTTTTCTTATGGAACACCCTGTATATTTTTACATTTTTGGATTCCTCTTTAAATTTACTTCAAAAAATGTAAAAGGTTATATGGGTCTAAAGTCAACCGTTCTCGTGAAAATTGCATTTTCATGAAAATACAGTATTTTCAAAAATTTTCAACATTTGAAAACTTTGACAAGTCTGAAGAAATTCGCTTGGAGATAAGATTGACAATAGATTATGTAACACTTTGCACCACCTACATTTTTAAAATATTATACAGGGCGTTTTTTTACGCTTGGTCAAACTTGTGAAACTTTAAACATCGATAACTCATTTTTTTTAAATACAACACCCTATATTTTTTTACAGCGACTTATAGAAAATTTAATTCTCTTTCGAAAACATTAAGGCTGTTTTTCACCTAAAATTGATATTTTCCGAGATATCGCGATTTTATTGTTAATTATTAGGGCAAAGTAATATTTTCAAGTAGGCTATGAAGGTAGACAGCGGTAATTTGAAACAGTTGAAAGAAAAAACAAGAAACTTATAATTTTGTCGTTTGCCTACACACTTTTGACATATTTTTATAGAAAAGTTGTGGTTTTACCATACTTACGTTTAAATAGAGATTTTTTAAAATTATTTATGCATTTATTTATTGGACCAGTGTTATAAGATAATTACTAAATCCTATAAACCATTTTTTGTCTGTTTACGATACGATACTACGTCACTCTACCGAAAACAGTACCAACCATGTTTTTTTTTTAAATGTAAAATTAGGCAAGTCAGCATTACTTTTTTTTAAATCAGCGTTCCGTTCTTGTACCTAATATAATACATTATCAATCGGTTTTTAGGACTTGGCAAACGATCAAACTCAATTATATGAAAAATATTGTGGCCCTGATGAGAAACCTATATTTAAACGTAAAAATGGTAGATCTACAACTTTCTTATAAAAAAATGTCAAAAATGTGTAGGCAAACGACAAAATTATAAGTTTCTTGTTTTTTCTTTCAATTGTTTCAAATTACCGCTGTCTACCTTCATAACCTACTTGAAAATATTACTTTGCCCTAATAATTAACAATAAAATCGCGATATCTCGGAAAATATCAATTTTAGGTGAAAAACAGCTTTAACGTTTTCGAAAGAGAATTAAATTTTCTATAAGACGGTGTAAAAAAATATAGGGTGTTGTATTTAAAAAAAATGAGTTATCGATGTTTAAAGTTTCACAAGTTTGACCAAGCGTAAAAAACGCCCTGTATAATATTTTAAAAATGTAGGTGGTGCAAAGTGTTACATAATCTATTGTCAATCTTATCTTCAAGCGAATTTGTTCAGACTTGTCAAAGTTTTCAAATGTTGAAAATTTTTGTAAATACTGTATTTTTATGAAAATGCAATTTTCACGAGAACGGTTAACTTTAGACCCATATAACCTTTTACATTTTTTGAAGTAAATTTAAAGAGGAATCCAAAAATGTAAAAATATACAGGGTGTTCCATAAGAAAAAGTATAACTTTGATATGGCACTCTTTTTTGGAGCACCCTGTATGATTGAAAATATTTTTAAAATGTAGCCCTTATTGACTTACATAATCTAACAGCGACAGAAATTGGAAAATATAAACAGTTTCGCCATAAAACTCCGACGCGTCCGTCGTGACTCACCCTGTATATACGAAATACCCTGTATATAAGTTTCGTCAGGTGTAGGACTGTTGAGTTGTGTTGTGCTGACTTTTTTCCATGTTTTTCTGTCTTGTGCTAGCTTTTTTTATCTCTTCCCATTTGATTTTTCTATCCCTTGTCCCTTATTTAACTTCGTCTTGCTAGGTTTTTCTTAATTTACCCCTTTTGTTTCTTCCCTGTGACCTTGCCTTATAGGCTGTGTTGGTAAACCTTTCTTAATTCATTCTATAAATAATAATAATAATAATAATAATATACGGCTTTATTTCCACATTTTTAAATAAACAAAATACAACAAATAAAAAAGAATTTTTTTGGGGGAAAATCGCAAGGCGGGGTTCAGCGTTGTCCACAAGACAGCTGTTCTGCCACCCAACCTTGAAGCTGAATACAACAAGCACATAAACATATTGACGTGTTGCAGCACTGAACCGACATGGCCCGACACTTACCAGCAAGAAACTAGTTGAATGACGATAGCAGTAGGTGTTTATGAAATTTAATTTTAAATAAGTTCAAAGGTAAACCTTTAAATAAAGGGTCTATACTGTTATAAATTTTGGTAATTGTATATGAAAAACACTTTTTGAAGAATTCTGTTTTATGGTGAGGAGGGGTTAGTGTACCTTTGAACCTAATATTTAAAGTATGCACATCTTCACGATATTTAATTTTACTATAAAGATAAGGAGGCGTATGGGAAATAATCAACTTGTGATAAAAACATGCTGCATGTAGCAGACGACGATTAAACATATTAAGCCATCTCAAGTCTTTCAACTTATGCGATATGGGACTATATTTCTTAATGCCAAAGATTAATCTCATGCACGAGTTTTGAATTTTTTGAATTTTTTGTTTATTGGTGCTATCAATAAATGAACCATACACACTATCACAAAAATTAAAATGAGACAGTACCAATGAATTACACAATATCTTTTTTTGGCCTCTAGTTAAGAGGTATCTGTTAGCATATATTGTTGTTAAAGAGTTGTAGGCCATTTGTAAACATTTGTTAATATGAAAATTAAATTTTAATTGGTGATCTATAATGACACCTAAATTTTTTGCTTTAGCAGTGAATTTGATTATGTTGGAGCAAATTTTTATTGGAAGGGGATTTTCGAAATATATTTCTCTAAGCTTTTTAGGGCCAAATAGTAATAATTCTGTTTTGTCGGTGTTAATATTTAAGCTGTGTTTAGCTGCACATTTAAGTAAATTATCTAAATCTGCATTGAAATTTAATGAGGCGTTTAAAAACTCTTCCTTTGTAAACGAAAGGTATAACTGTGTCGTCTGCTTAGAAGTGTGTTGCAGAGTGTAACACAGATTGCTTTAGGTTGAACGTATAAATGCTATACAGCAATGGTCCAAGTATAGATCCTTCGGGGACACCACTTTTTAATTGTAGGGGATTTGATATGTCATTATCAATTTTTACATATTGTACTCTCCCTTGCAGATAGTTTATGAAAAAATTACACGATAGTTGGTCAAGACCAATATGTTTTAATATTGAAATTAGTAAATCATGATTTATTGTATAAAATGCTTTAGAGAAGTCAATAAGAGCTAGTACTGTAAGTTTATTTTGATCTGTGGCTTTAACAATGTCATAAATGTGTCCCAACCATTCCGGCTGCATTTCTTGTATTTTGCTTTCAACTTCAGCTTATATAAAAGAAGTTAACTCAAAGAATCAAATGCTTAAAAAAAGTTTGACAGAGTCGTAATGGTGTCTTCGTGGAATTGCTCCCCACACACCAATTTTACAAAATTATTTCTGCGTCCTTCTTGAATTTTAAACACAATTTTAGCTTTATATTTTAAATCAACAGAACAATAGCGAACCGTTACATGAAATAAATTCGCAAAATATTTCGTGGAAATACAAAAACTCTGCCAATAGGGAATACCGAATAATTTTCGAACGTGAAAATGCAAATAAATTAACTTTTATGTTCACTGTAACAAGAAAAAAACATGATGATGAGTTTGCTTATCTTTCTTTATATCTGAAAGAATATATTCAACTTTAAGTATAATATAACTACCGTAAAAATAATCACAAAACGAAATATAAAGGCAGTATCGCCATGAAAAAAAACAGTAGACATAGAAAACACTCGTTTCAAGAATAAATAAATCTGAAATAAAGCAAACCATTTCTTACAATTGAAACAAACGAAATTTATTTTGAGTAAACATCAAGCGAAAATATAATTATGTATACGAATACATAAAATATTTTAGGAACAACAACACAAACAAAACATAAGGAAGAACGAAGCAAATTTTACCAAAACATGTATTTCTTTCTCGTCTGATTTTGAGAATTCGTCCCTTACACAATATGAAAAATTCAAGCTGAATATATCTAATTTAAAAATGACGAATAAATTGTAGATTTATTTCTCTTTGCCGGAACTAAAACAAACATTCAAAACAAGCTTTTATTTACAAAAATGTTTGAGATAATATTTAATTCATCTCCGCAGGCGTATTAGGTTATCAAATATTTATGCCAATGTAAAATATTTGTCAGAATGTTTGGTGAGCAAATTATGTGGCGCACAAATTGGCTATGACGCAGTTGGTGTAGGAAACAGAAAACTGTGAAAGAGATATTCAAATGTTTATAGGATATCTGAAGTGTTTCAAAGGATAATGCGATATTCCTTTGTATATGCTAGTTTATTTTTAATAAATGTAATGCAGTTCTTATCTTCAAAATTTAGAAAATCTTAATAAAATAATATTAGAAAAAAGGTTTTTTTCAGGGCATATAAAGTTCACATACATTCATGAAACTACAATCAGAGAATGGTTTCAGATAGTTAGGTGAAATATTAAAAATTTCATAACTTGCTATTGTGGGGTGTTGTTCTTCATAGCAATTTTTGAATAAGTTTTGTTGTCCCGCTAAGTTTTCTCTCATTTCTATAATTCTTTCTCTTTTTAAATCACCTGTTAATTTCTCATATTGTTTTAGCACTTTTTGACATGTTATGACACTTAATGTTGTATTCTTTATTACAGTTTAATTGTTATTCTTAGAGAAAATCTTGTAAATGTTTCGGAAGCTAAAACTTTTTCATTCACTGCATAAGTATCAGTTATTACCCCTATAAACGACCAAGCGATCTTTTTATCTTGACCGTTAAGAGATGACCGATAAGTTTTTTCGTAAACAAAGCTTTAAAACCGCCTTTGATATTTTCTTTTAATGTCCCACTCAAAGAATTTTGCGATAAGTCTCTCGCTTATCAATCCATCAATTTCGGAAGAGCTTTTTATCTGTCCGCTCACGAGTTTTGTGTTTCTATTCGACCACATCCTAATTAAAAATTATTTAAGTGCATTGTAATCAGCAAAATTGCTTTAACCCGCAACGTTAGGGCATTAAATTTATGGATAATTGAGCGATGAAGCGAACCGAGACCCATTCATCTAACGGATCATTTTTAACCATTCACATCCATCAACTAACTTTTGTTCTGCATTATTACTCACTCAAGATATTGAAAAAGGAGTAATTTATCAAGCCTGCTAATTCATTCTTGATGTATTATAACAGGTACATTGGTGAATACGTTTTGATAACAGATACATCATCGAACAGGGGAGGAGTTGGGAGGAGGGGTTTGGGGTTGATTTCGGTAAAAATAACGCAACGCTTACAAACTGGGTCAGTAGGCATATTGTTCATGTACAAGAAATAGTGTAAATACTATTATTATGAAATAATTTGTATGTATGTATGTATGTATGTATGTATGTATGTATTTCCTTTATGCATTCCTATACCATTCATCCGATCCTGACCAAATTTGGCACAGACAATCTACAGGACCATGGGAAAAAGATAGGCTATATAAGAATTCCCAAAAAAATCGTCCGGAAAAGATATCGAGAAAAACGTGCCAAAATCTTACACGCAACATTTAAATCGGGTCGTCGGAAGCGAGAATTTCGTCAAAATTTGACAATTTGACGTGACCTTTGAACGCTCGAACCTTCTCCGATTCGACCTTTTCGCACATGTATCGTACCGATTCGGAATCGTCTCTCCCTCCCCGACAAGTACGTACCAAACAATCCCACTTTCGAGTTAAATTCAGACCTTGAACGCACGAATACATACTAACGAAAGTCGAAAGCATTATTCAAAGAGCAATTAAAAATACTCGGGGGCGTCTAAAAATCGCGAACTTCTTTGAAGGGTCGTATAAAGGATCGAATTTTAATACGTGCACGCTCAGGACCTCAGAAAAAATCGTTTGCAAACGTTATTAATTAAAACGTGCAAAAATGTTCGTATTTACGTCGCGCGCGCCCGCACTACACACTAACGAACGTCGAAAGCCTTTTCTCAAAAAGCGATTAAAAATATTCAGGGGTGTCCGAAAATCGCGATTTCTTTTGTAAAATCGTATAATCGATATATCTCAGGAACTGAGCCAATTAGGGACATGGGAATTGCACCAAACGAAAGATAATTTTTTGCGAAAAAAGAATTTACGCGCAAAGAGAATTCTACGCGCAAGCCGGGATCTAGCGGTGGAGCCCCGAAGGGGCTCCGGAATCGCTAGTGTTCTATAAACTGCAGTTAAATGTTTTTGTAAATAAAAATTATTATTACGTGCGACGACAGGATAAATAATTTCGGACGAAGTTTTGGGCATGAGAAAGCTATCCACGCGATGGGTACCGCGAATATGGGCAACTACAAATTAGTTTCCTCAACATAAACTTCCTTCCTTGTGGAACTTCTGCTTTAATTTTTTTTTAAGTTCTGAATAAGATTCTTCCTGCTTTATTCTGAAGTCTCTCTGAGATATAGGACTGAAGAATTTGTGAGTATTGTTTTAGGAGGAGCGATCTTAGTTTATAATTTAAACCATCATGCCACACTTTGTCGAAAGCCTGCGCTACGTCTAGAAAGATGGTAGAACCAATTTGTTTTTCTTCTAGAGCTTTTTCTATGACAATCGTAATTCTATGTACTTGGTCAATAGTTGAACGTTAATTCTAAATCCAAATTGATGAGAGGGAATTATTAGTCCTCTTTCTTTTATTATCAGTTTCATTCTTTGAGCAACAGCTTTTTGAACAGTTTCGATATAGCAGGCAATAATGAGATTGGCCTGCAAGATGAAATTTCATGGGGATGTTTTCCTAATTTAGGGATCATAATCACCTCTGCGACTTTCCACAGGCTAAGTACATACTTGAGCCTAAAGGCAGCATTTATTAGGGTGGTCAGTTTTACTATGGCTTTCTTTGGGAACTTAAATGAGAAATATTAAGGCCTTAAAATAAAAAAAGAAACTTTAACTCTTTGTATGTAATTAAAAATATTTTCTAAACTAGGCAAATGTTTTTTTGAATAATCGCTTTGATCTCGTAATTAAAAATCAATCGAATTATTCAGCTAACATGGCACAAAAACTTCCCTAAATGAATTTTTCAAACTTTAAGAATATGAAACTGTCTGCTAACATTAATCAAAAATTCTATACAAAAGATGGAGAAAGTTTAAATTGGCTTAAGCCCAAAAATTCAGCGTGTGCAGATTTTATTTGTACTGAAATTTGCATACAACTGCTTTATTATTATTCTTCTGGGACGCCTTATGTTATACAAGCAATATATGAACCAAACATGCCCAATCTGTGTGTGTAACATGGACCAATCAAATAATCCTCATTATTTTACATGAATATTGATGAATAACAAAACTTAACATACTTTAGCTAATTGTAACTTACTGTAAATTATGTTATTTTGTAAATTTAGTAAATTTTACATAAAACAAGATAATAAAAGAACAGCCTGAGTGGTGCAATGTTAAGCACAATAATAACATAATTTAATTAATTTTTATTGTATCTTCTCTAATATTATTGAATTAAATATTCTCTTATACTACAACTTGCTATAAAATCACTGTCATAGTACATTTCAAATGGGATTTACATCATTAAAATATAAAGCTAATAGAATTTTACTCAAATTTAACGTCAACATTCAGGAAATATTACGAGTAACCGTCTTAATTATGTCATCCTTTTACAACCAATAAAATGAAAGGATACGAAAACCAATCATTGTTTTCAGAAGTTCAGTTTAAGGTTTCCATTAACAATTTATAGACTAAAACGTGATTGAACTATCATCCGTGTTTCGCTTTTGTAGGCTAACTCGATATAAAACAAATGAGACGCTACAAGAGGTTTCGAGTTTTACATTTATTTCGTCAATACTTAATTGGAATTACGGTTCGGACAGAGCCTACCGATAAAAGCGGCGATTCTAACTTCCAACAAAAAAACAATAAAAGTTAGGGGGAAGTAAAAGACAGCGTTTAGTTTAATAGCGGCGCTGGATACACGGTTAATGATTCAATATAAAGAACACGGGATCTTGAAAACGGTTAGAGATAGAGAGATAGATAAATAAGAGAAGTGTGTTTTGTGGCACATAGAAATTCCAACTTTTGGAGGAATCTACTAGTGAAAACAGTAATTAAATATCTAAAGCTCCATTGCACAAATCAAGATCACGCTACCGCCTTAAACCTCCGAGTAATTTAAAGAAAATAACCAACAGCTTAACTAATTCTCCGCGATTTTCATTTAACATAATATAGGAGCAGATAACTAACACGCGACGTGTAGATGGATGTCTAGTGCTGTATGCTCGCTCCGGGTCAGACTTCCCGGAGCGGATTAGTAACACGCGACGTGTATATGGATGTCTGGTGCTGTATGCTTGCTCCGGGAGTCAGACTTCCCGGAGCGGATAAGTAACGCGACGTGTAGATGGATATCTAGAGTTGTAAGCTCGCTCTGGGAGCCAAACTTCCCGGAGGGGATAAGTAACGCGACGTGTAGATGGATGTTTAGTGCTGCATGCTTGCTCCGGGAGCCAAACTTCCCGGAGCGGATAAGTAACACGCGACGTGTAGATGGATGTCGTGCTGTATGCTCGCTCCGGGAGTCAGACTTCCCGGAGCGGATAAGTAACGCGACGTGTAGATGGATATCTAGAGTTGTAAGCTCGCTCTGGGAGCCAAACTTCCCGGAGCGGATAAGTAACGCGACGTGTAGATGGATGTTTAGTGCTGCATGCTTGCTCCGGGAGCCAAACTTCCCGGAGCAGATTAGTAACACGCGACAAGTAGATGGATGTCTAGTGCTGTATGCTCGCTCCGGGAGTCAGACTTCCCGGAGCGGATTAGCAACACGCGACGTGTATATGGATGTCTGGTGCTGTATGCTTGCTCCGGGAGTCAGACTTCCCGGAGCGGATAAGTAACGCGACGTGTAGATGGATATCTAGAGTTGTAAGCTCGCTCTGGGAGCCAAACTTCCCGGAGCGGATAAGTAACGCGACGTGTAGATGGATGTTTAGTGCTGCATGCTTGCTCCGGGAGCCAAACTTCCCGGAGCGGATAAGTAACACGCGACGTGTAGATGGATGTCGTGCTGTATGCTCGCTCCGGGAGCTAGACTTCCCGGAGCGGATAAGTAACACGCGACGTGTAGATGGGATGTCGTGCTGTATGCTCGCTCCGGGAGTCAGACTTCCCGGAGCGGATAAGTAACGCAACGTGTAGATGGATATCTAGAGCTGTATGTTCGCTCCGGGAGCCAAACTTCCCGGAGCGGATAAGTAACACGCGACGTGTAGATGGGTGGTGCTGTATGCTCGCTCCGGCAGTCAGACTTCCCGGAGCGGATAAGTAACACGCGACGTGTAGATGAATATCTAGAGCTGTATGCTCGCTCTGGTAGCCAAACTTCCCGGATCGGATAAGTAACACGCGACGTGTAGATGGATGTCTTGTGCTGTATGCTTGCTCCGGGAGTCAGACTTTCCGGAGCGGATAAGTAACACGCGACGTGTAGATGGATATCTAGAGATGTATGCTCGCTCTGGTAGCCAAACTTCCCGGAGCGGATAAGTAACATGAGACGTGTAGATGGATGTCGTGCTGTATGCTCGCTCAGGGAGCCAGACTTCCCGGAGCGGATAAGTAACGCGACGTGTAGATGGATGTCTAGTGCTGTATGCTCGCTCCGGGATTCAGACTTCCCGGAGCGGATTAGTAACACGCGACGTGTAGATGGATGTCTAGTGCTGTATGCTCGTTCCGGGAGCCAGACTTCCCGGAGCGGACAAGTAGCACTCGAAATATTGATATATTTAGTCTATCATTTTGTTCATTTAAACTTTACTCTAAAGTACCTAATGCTATTCTAACTCGATCATTTACTCTACTATCTATGTATAATAATAATAAAAAAGAGAACATAATTTGGGCTCAGCCTGTTTTGTTCTGTTCTGTGTAAATAAATAAATAAATAAATAAAATTAAATTAAATGAAAACTTAATTTTTTTGATAGTTTTAATAAAACATAATTATTGCTTTGAAATAAAAAAATTACCTACCGAAGGCAACTGTCGCATTGTGTAGCATTAATGTTGGCTAATTAGATATTAATTAATTTGTGTAAAAGAGCATGAACCGTTACAACCAAAGTTACTCAGAGCACATCCAACCAAGAGAAGCTGTAACTTAGAATATCATCTCACAATAAATTATTTCCTGATTCCGGTGTCTTCCCTGAGGAGTCACAATTGTTGTGAAATGTATATTAAGGATGGATTTCTGGGTTAAATGTCGAGCGGTGTTCATACTTGTTTCCTGTTGAACAATCACAAAAGATGGGTTAATTTGACAAAGGTCTTTCGTTGGAGGAAATGGCGCGGCTTATGGGGACACAACTTCTAAGATTGGGTAACTGCAGATTTCAATCTTTACATTCACTTAGATACACGTATTTTATAAACAGAAAACTGGAAACCCTTCATTTACTATAATTACAATCCTCAAGAATGTTCTTATATTAGGCCACTAACGTTGAAATTACGCTCTACAACTTGTACAACTGGTGACAAGGTTGTTTAGCGATGCGTTGTTAATATTATCTAATTGGCAATAGACGGTTAGACAAAGTTAAGCTTTGATTTAGGTTAGCTGAGGCAGGATTATTAGGGTTTCGCGAAATTTCTGTGAATTCACACAAATGCTGTTTAAGGGTAGCTAACGAAATTCAGTGGGCAATTTCGATTTGAGATTGCCCAATTATGGCGATGACAATTGCATTTGAAAGTAAAATCAGCTACATCAGAACACTACTAACTTGTAGGTATATTCTGGACAGTTCAGGGCACTGTAAAGTGTGATATAAAATTTTAAATCGTTGAAGTATTTAAGCTATAATTATATTTTTGGTGCATTTATATTTAAGACAAAATTCTTCAGTTTTAAGCGGTTTATAGGTATTTGCCATGAAATATACGCGATTAATATTATATTAGATCGATTTGAATCATTAATAAAGGTTTTCTAAGATACTCAAGCAAAGCAAGAAAATTTACTAAATGCTAAGGCATGAAAGTTTTGGTCAATTTAAGAAAATTTACAGTATCTCAACAATTATTAATAACCACAGTGAAACTATTTATACTATGCTTAGTTATTGATGTTATACAGGGTGAGTCATTAATGCGGGATTGGTCGATTGTGGCTAAAGGGTTTGAGATAGAAAGTTGATTCAAACGCAAAGATAAATGACATTTGATTAACAGTTAAATTGGTACTGTTTGGAAACTCTGTTTTAAAATTAAACAGTCAAAGTTTCTTTAAACTATAAATAGAATAAAATAAAACATAAAAATATTACCTAAATAAATAACCTCCGTTTTGACAAGATTATATTTCGTATACCTTCTATGTGACAAGCAACTTTTATTATACCATAAAAGTCATTTTCCTGGAAGCGCATACAGTCAACATATCGGCATTGGAAATTTTTGCTATTGTTATAGCAGAAAGAGGCAATTAGTGCTATAGAAAATGGAGCATACAGCTCTTTAAGTACCTACGTAAACAGCGTCTAACAACAACAAACACTAAACTAGCAGGAATTGCAAAGTTTATTTACAAACAACCTAAATAATTTTGCGTAATCGGAAGAGCTCAATTTGCAGTGGAATTGGAAATTTAGACTGAACTTGTTGTTGCAGAATTTAGATGTTAGATACCAACAGAACTGATAATTAAAACTGTAAAATTACTGTGAGCAAAGTCTCATGTAGCTGGACGCTTTCCTCTATCTATGGAAGCGTTTAGTTTGAAAACCGTAGCGCATTTGGAATTATTGGCTCCGGAAACGAAATTTAAGAGGTTTCGGAAACTTCAGCCGCAGACCGAATCCACAATATTTTGCATATGAGAAAAGTTTAGCTACTTACATACATACATCAGCATAAAGATTTTCGCAGAAGTAATATTCGTAAAATACTCATGAATAAACTGCAAGAAACACCAATATTACGCTTGTTATCCGTCTCGAAGGACCAAGTTTACGTTCTGTATCCGTCTCGAAGGACCAAGTTTACGTCCTGTATCCGCCTCGAAGGACCGATTTTAAGTTTGAACTAATACGTTTTAAGCAATATTTAAATCAAGCTAGAGTCTATTCTTTTAAAAGTTCGGCATATTTGTTGAGTATTTAGACTTTGCTACACTGAAATGAGTGAGAAAAGGCGAGCACCAACCAAACACATTGACATGTGGTAACTGTCTTTCTTGATCATTCTACGTTCTATTTTATTTCGTTTACTTTTCCTCTTCGCGGATACCCTCAGTTGACCCTAGACTCTGGTTACACCGTGAAGTTAAATTACGTACGACACTCTGAAATTTCTACAACTCTTTAAGAGAAACTTCGACGTAGAAAAAGATGGGTTTATCGATATCTACTCAATCAGCAACGCTAACAACGCTTTACTTAGATTAAATGGATTTATTCTTCGCTCTCCAGTTTTATTTTTATTGCAACTCAGACATGATTACATCGACACTCCAAGTGTTTTACTTTTATTAGTCTAATTCGCTATTTAATTAGACAGGCTTCGTTCTTCTGTTTTTATAACCTGCCTGATTGCATTAGGTAGATAGAGAGCTCGCCTATTTATTAACACTGTGCTTATACAACACAGTTTTACGATTTTTGCATGCAAAAATGTCTTGTAAATCGAAACAGTAATTAATAAAGAATAGACTGATGACATAGGCGAAGTTTTTTTTGAAATGTTTTACAACTCAAAGTTGTTTCTTAATCTGAAATCAATTGACAACAAATTTTCATTCGCCGCAATAAATTTTCGATAGTTCTGGCCTTTATAAACCGGGCAATTTACAATTAGGTAATCCACATATTTGTTTCAAAGATTATAATAATGCAAAGAAATCTAATTTGTTTAACCAAGAACTTATCTGAAAGACTAAATACAAGTTTTCACTTGACTTAGGCTGACATGTAACTTCACTAAACAAGCTGTTTATGAGAAAATCCACAACAAACCTTGTTAAATCAGTATGCAAATTGTCTTTTATATTCATATCGCTACAAGAGTTTGCGGAATATTTTATCAACCCCAAATTTAGTGAAAATTTTCTCGGGCAAACTCGAAAACATGAGATGAGTGTATACATATTTCAACAATCTGCTTAATAATTAACGTTCCACCACATTTAACCCTCAATCCCAACTTTATCTGGACAAGTCTGATTTGATTACTTAAAACATTGCGTATTTTTCTCATAATAAATAGTCGATAGAGATACAAATGAATGTAAATCAGCCCACCGTATCATAATCCTCAAAACATGTACGCACACGTGTTTACAATGTATGCAAGCAGCTGTATGTGAACGGTTTCAATATAAATCCGATTAAAATTTTCACATGGGTTAACAATTCGAAGACAGATTTTCGCAGTGGCGGATTTTCGCCGTCCTTCGTTTAATATCGTCTCATCACTACCCTTATAAAATATGAATAACGTGGCATATTACACACTGAGCGGTTTGAAAATTGAGGTTCAAGATATTGCCTGATGTAGACATAAAAATCCGCTTTCACTCGCTTCCGAATACTGTGTAAAATCGTGTAAAAATGTTTCAAAAAGCCAATCGAAAAATAGTATAACAGTGTAGTACTCGTACCTAGTCTGTTATACGAAAGCTCTTGGATATCATAAACGTGAGTTAATTTTATTGACATTTTAAACGCTTGTAAAGTTCATTTACTTGCTAGAAGTTGTTGAGTTTACCGAGCTAATATTATTTTTGCTGTTTTGCTGTGTCCCTTGATTCTAATTTGCGTTTGCTGTAGACTTGAATAAACAAACAGATATAAATTAATACGAGAGCTTTCAGGAAATGCGGGCTTAAGAATTCTCAAATTAAATATAAACATGTCCGTTTCAAGGAATTGTAAAAGCGATGCAAGAAATTTCAAAGTATTTTTTTGATATTTAAGACACTTAAAGCGATTTGAAAATGTTATATCCAGCCACTTTAGGTAAATCTGTTTATTTCCGATTATTGAGATACGGCCAAATTTGCTTTCCTTTATACCCCCAATTAACCACAGTTATTTTAATATTTCAAAACAAAGTAATTAAAGAAGTAAAACAAAAATCGAGACCGTTTCACCTAGGCAACTGGAAAATGTAAAAATAAACATAACTCAGCTAATGTTCGCAGATGACATGGTCTTAGTCGCGAAAACAGAAAAGAATCTGCAAAATAATCTAGAAACTCTAAACCAGGAATTGAAAAATTAACATGAAAATTTCCTTCACCTGTCAAATTTGCGTTTTCAACCAATCACTAACCTTAAATCTTCTAGAGACTACCAATAGGAGCATTATTACACGGTAATAATTTTACATTCCCCTGTCAGATGTTGATCCTCCTGTCAAATTTGCGTTTTTGACCAATAACAAACTCAGAGTTCCTAGAAACGACCAATAAACATAATCATACACTGATAATATCCTTTTCGCAATTACCAGATTTTCATGCGTTTATTGGTCGTTTCTAAGAAATCTGAGTTTGTGATTGGTCGAAAACATAAATTTGGATAGGGAATTATATATTTTAACTTGATATTTTTTTGACGAATTTCGGCGACCAGTAGCGTTACTTTAATATAGATTAAACCACACCCCTTACGCACCACTCTGACAGTAAAATTTGACATAACCTACATTTAATTTGGCAGCTAGGTTAGGTGAAGAATATTTTCTTACAAAATATAACTCGTGTATTGCAAATAATCTATAATCTTTGACAAATCTTCACTCATGCAAGTTGAATCAGAATCGGCTTAACTTGCATTCGGGCATATTTAACAAAAATTATCGATACTTTTTAATGCACTTGTTATATTACTACATAAAATAAATACAGAAATAACTAAAACTGTGATCGTTACAACAGAGAACAAAGGGCATAACATCACTTTAAATGGGCTTAGGTTGAAACAGATAGAAGGCTTTAAATACCTATTATAGGAGTGATCACTGATCATAGAGAAAAATGGAGGAATGGACAAGGAAATATGCGAAAGGACAGGAAATGTGGGAAGAATATTTAACAGTTTAAGAACAACATTTTTTGTAAATTAGGAAATATATTATATGAATTACTTATTTTATATAATTTAATAAGTATTTTTTTTACTCAAACATCACTTTCGTATAATACATCCGACAAAATCAATACAGGTTCATAGTTTTTATAAAATATTAATTTTGAAAAAGGCGTATGTCCCTGTACGATAATGGAAAATGGCGACTACAAAGACTATATGCTAAATTGTTAAGAAAGGCAACTTCACTCAACAGAAAAAAAAATCCTTCAGCATGATAATGCTAGACCACATGCAACAACTATAACTGAAAAATAAAAAAGGCATATAAATGGAAACTTTAACCACATCTTATGTCATCACCAGACTTGGCTATTTCTGATCAATATTTGTTCAGGTTTTTGAAACATTCCTTTGCAAATAAAAATTTAAAAAACTCAGCTGATGTCTAAAGGTGCCTTGTGTCTTATTTTTCTACACAGCATCCACATTTGTACGAGAAAAAATTAAAAATTAAAAGAAAAGATGGCACATAGTGTCGTTGACTGCAAATATATACTTGATAAAGAAATTAAAACTTTGTTCTTTTTTATATTAAAAATTATGGATAACCTTTAGGAAACCTCTAATATTTGGTTAAATTAAACCAAAAACTTATAAGGGAAAAAATGTGAGCTTTATGAAAGCGTCTATGACTGAATATAAACCAACGTTTAGCTTGGTTTTCTCTGTAATGTTACTCATCTAATTAACTGCTGGTTGCAGCTTGAACTTCTGGCCAACTCGGTGTTAACCAAATAATAAATTTCGTGCATGTGACTTCGGGCTAATTCAAATTTAAAGCTCACAGCTTGGTGCTTTAAATGCCCGGAGTCATACAAATAGTTGTGGCGCGGCGGAAGCGCTCCTGGTTCAGGACGAAATAGTTTCCTGTTCCTCGGCTAATTTGATTAATACCGAAACAGAAGTGCACCCACTCCCGGCGAAATCGAACACGTAGGATCTTTCTGCTTTGTTCTTCCTCGAGTTACGAGACGAAAGACGCGTCGCGGCGCTTTTCTTTCGCGGTAGTGGTGGTCTCTGTTGCATTTTCTATTCGATGTTATTAACTAAAGTGGTACATAATGGCATGACAAGAAGTTATTTAATATATCAGGATGAAATTTAGTTTACCGCGTAGTACAAACAAAGTGATTTTCTAAATTGATTCATAGCGCTCAAGCCCTTTCTATGTACCTTTTTGCGTGAATCAAATCATGGGATTTTAGTTAATATAATTCTTGCACACTACAAAACAATTAAGTTACGAGCATTTGATTAACTGGATCCAGTTTGTATCCTTATGACTTGAAAACAGTTTACAATTCATTTGTTTTCCTTCATAGCCAGATTTTTCCTGGCGCAATAATACAAAACGCTTAGTTGGTCCTTCGAGTCGGATACCGCCTCTATATTTATGATTTAAAACAGACATTTTAAACATTCTTTTATGCATATTTCTGTAAATTTATAACTATGGCTTTGTTCCGTTGTATATTTTAATATCTACCGCATGAAATGGGTTTTCACATTTTTACTGACTTCGTATTGCTTGTTTACTTGCTCATGTACGTCAATATACAAAATGCATTAGCCAGGACATCCACAATGTCATCGCTTGTATTATTATCAAGTACATCCTTGCTGAAATGTAATAGCATGAGCTTTATTGAGAAGTTGCTGTACCGGAAATAGTCGCTAATGGTTCGCGGTCTAATAAGTTAAACCTGTCTTAATAACAAGAGAAATTTATCGAGTGCCATATTTCAGTTATTATGAGTAAATTTTTGATGTGAGTTGTTGCCAATTATTTACAACAACTAATAAAATAAATTTAGGTTACATGCAGTTATGGAAATTTCTTTTAGCAAACCCTAAACAATTTATTATCTTACACAAAGTCTGATTACAAACAAACTTGCGCATGGAGCTACATCAAAACTTTAGTCTCCAAACTTTAAATAATTATTAGGTTATTAAGTAAAACAGTTCAACAGTCCTGCGCCTAATATTAGAAGGACTAAGGATTCAATAATAAATAGTAAATCAAACAAACTGCGTTCTACAACAAATTAACCCTTAAAAAGAATAAATCGCCTTTTAATAACGCAAGAAAGATTTTAATACTGTTAGTTTATTAAACTCTAAATGCGTTACGACCAGTTTCAAAACATATTTTTAATTCAGGAACTTTGTACAGCAGCACAGCTCAGAGAGCACAAAAACATGAAAAAGTTGGTTTTAAAAGCTGCTTAACATTTATTTTGTGGTCTCGTTTCAGGAATTAAAACTCTTTAATGCTTATTAATGAAGGACTATGTTCTGCAGAGCGGAAAAGTAGTTTATAATGATTTAATACTTAAATTTTGTTGATATTCTGACAATACTGAGTTTCAGGACTGGATTAACACAAAATTATCTGCTATAACTTCATCGATGCCACTATTAGGAAATTGTATGTGGTATAAAATCAATCAATAACCTATTTTGACCAAAAGGAAATGCAATTCGTACGATGTGTACCAAATACTCTATTCAATACATTAAATGAACACAACCTATATCAGTTTGAACTTCGGTAAACGGACGAACGATTTTTATTATAAATAATTACGCTATGTCATTTACTAACGAATTTTCAATTAATCAAAGCATGTGGGTATGAACATAAGCCAAGATTTGTGAAAAATGCTGTTTACGATTACAAATATGTATGTTATTATTATAAAAGTGGTTGACAGTTATTAATATTGTCATTTGATATCATATCCAAGGCTTACTATATAAAAATGTAACCTTTTCTCTTAACTTTATTAAAAATTCTTATAATTCGAAAATTGTTGCAGATGCCGTAGAAAACGTTAAAACTGATGCAGAATTTAATTTTGCATTAGAAAATGAAAAAAAAATTGGCATTGTATTTGAAAAAAACGAGTTTTAGTGTTCTGAAGTTTTATTAAGAGAAAATTAAATTTTGGACACTGTAGTAGGTAGATAAGTATGCTAGTGGGGGATAATTGATTAGAGACAGTACCGTTTTGTTAATGACCAGAATAGGTCGATCTTTTAATATGTTTAATAAACATCAGTTATATTAACATGTGTCTATTATTTAATTACGAAAATTAACTAATAGATTTAAAACACTACATTGGCGACGAGGATAAAAGTTTGTTAAATATCGCTAATCGCGGAAAATTGTGAATTATTAAAAGCAGTGAAAAAGAAGAACGGTTAAACATGCCGAACGAAGGCGGTGTCGTTGCAACACAAGGACAAATCATCGGGACTCTAAAAGAATTTGACCCAAAGATTAATTCATGGGAAGTGCATAAGAGGCAATTAAAGCAATTTTTTAACATAAATAATATAACCAAAGACGATAAACGTCGAGCCCTATTACTCAATAGTCTAAACGAATTCGCGTTTAAACTATTATCAGACTTATGTGTGCCTGAAATAGCGGAAAATAAAAGTTTTGAATCATTAACGCAACTTTTGGACGATTACTTTTCTACAAAAAAATCAGTGTGGGGTGAGCGATATCATTTTTATGCCGCTAAACAAGAAAAAGATGAAAGTTTAGTAAATTGGTCTGTTAGAGTTAGACATTTAGCAACATACTGTAATTTTAATGAAAATTTGCCCATAGTGTTACGAGATAAATTTGTGTTCGGGTTGGCAAATACGAGTTTGTTAGAAAAAGTGTTTCAAGAAAGTGAGATGCTATCATTTGAAAATGCCGTTAAAATTACTCAAAATATGGAAGCTGCACGAGGATACTACAAGGATATCAATAAAATCGACCAGATGCAAGTAATTAAAGAAGAAACTTTGGATGTCCACCGCATGGGCTACAAATATCACCATAGCGGAAACCAGCGTGGTAGTTCATTCAAACAAGGAAATTTCCGTCCATGCGCAGGTACATCACATCACTCAGCCAGGACAGGATCAACCAATAAGGCAACAGCATACATCTGCAAGGTTTGCGGGAGATCTAATCATCAGGATGTACATTGTCGGTATCGTAATTATTCTTGTAATGCATGTGGTGTAAAGGGGCACTTATCAAATGTATGTCAAAATAAAAAAACGCATAAAAAGCGAAATCAAATTAATTATAGTTCAATAGAAAATGAAAATTCAAGTATTGATGATTGTAAGGATGCAGTAAATGCAATTCAGGATTTAAAATTGTTTAACATTAAACTACCAAATAGTAGTAATAATCCAATATTAATAGATATTTGTTTAAATGGTAAAAAAATGCAAATGGAATTGGATAGTGGTTCTGCTGTATCTGTTATTTCGAAAGATTTATATGAGATAAATTTTAAGGTGAATCCATTATTTCAAACTAATACGACTTTAATTAATTATGTTGGAGGCAACATAAGGCCTGTAGGAAAAGTTAAGCTTGAAGTAAAATTTAATGAAAACAGTCATGTTTTAGATTTTTATGTTATACCAAATGGCGGCCCGCCATTATTAGGTAGAGATTTTATGTCTAAATTTGAATTAATTATTAAGACAAATAAAATGTTACAAATAACGCCAATGGAAAATATATTTCAAAGATTTGGGGAAATTTTTAAAAATGAATTGGGTACTTTTATTTACCTTGGTCACGGATCACAAACCGTTAGTGGCTATATTAGGTGAAAAAAAAGGTATTCCAACGCTAGCCGCAAATCGATTACAACGCTATGCAGTAATTTTGTCAGCGTATACATATAAAATTGAGTATGTTAATTCTCAAAGTAATGTAGCAGATTTTTTATCCCGAGCACCCTTACCAGAAACACTGGAAAATGAAGCAAAAGATTACACTTATCTGAATTATGTTTCGGAAGGTTGTTTACCGATTAATATTGAAAATATAAGAAAAGCAATTGAAAATGATACCATTTTACAACAGTTAAGTAGCTATTTGCGAGATGGCTGGCCACAAAAAGTAGAGGCAGCATTTAAGCCATATATGTTACGTAAAGATAGTCTTACTTTGGAGGATGGAGTGATTATGTGGGGATATCGAGTTTTAATTCCTTTAACATTGCGAAATAAAATTTTAAACGAACTCCATGCTTCTCACATGGGTATTGTTAAAACAAAATCTTTAGCAAGGTCATTTGTATGGTGGCCTGAGCTAAACGCTGAAATCGAAACACTTCTAAGTCGCTGTGAACAATGTTTAAAATTAAGAAATACGCCAGAAAAATGTCCACTTATTCCGTGGAATTTTCCAAATCAACCTTGGGAACGATTGCATGTAGATTTTTTTGGACCACTTAAAGGCAAAACATTTTTGATCATTATAGACGCTTTTTCGAAATGGATTGAAGTTTATCCATTGAGTAGTACAGATACTCAAAATACAATAAAAAAGTTAAGAGAAACCTTTGCTAGGTTCGGACTTCCAAAAGTAATAGTTACCGATAATGGACCGCAATTTACGTCAGAACTTTTTCAACAATTTGTAAAAAATAATGCCATTGAGCATAAAACAACCATACAACCATACAACCCATCAACAAATGGGGCTGCAGAAAACGCAGTAAAAACCGTAAAGCATTTTTTGTTAAAAGTTGGAGTTAACAATAATAATGTTGATACTTTACTTCAAAGATTTTTAATGGATTATAGAAATACTGAACACTCAACAACAGCGGAAACTCCTGCTAAATTACTGTTGGGAAGAAGGGTCCGAACACGATTCGATCTGTGGATCCCGGAACAAAAACAAAACATGGATCCAAATAGTAAATTGGCAGAACAAGTAAGGAAAAATCAGGCTAGACAAATAAGAAACGCGGTAGGAAGAAGGTCAGTAAAATTTGAAAAGGGAGAAGTAGTGATGTGTAGAGATTATAGATCAGGAAGTCCAAAGTGGATAAAAGCAATAATAATAAAAAAAGTGGGGTCGCGAACTTTCATAGTGAAAATCTGTAATACAGATATAACATGGAAGCGACATGTAAACCAGATTATTAAGTGCGACTTGATGAATAACAATAATGATAATGTAAATAATGTAAATAAAGATAACATATTTAGTAAAATGTTTTTTGAACCCCCAGATAATAGACCTAAGAGAAATAGAAAACCTCCAGGATTTTATAAAAGTTAAAAGTAAAATTAGTAAGGGAGGTGTAGTAGGTAGATAAGTATGCTAGTGGGGGATAATTGATTAGAGACAGTACCGTTTTGTTAATGACCAGAATAGGTCGATCTTTTAATATGTTTAATAAACATCAGTTATATTAACATGTGTCTATTATTTAATTACGAAAATTAACTAATAGATTTAAAACACTACAGACACCCTATAAATAATGCATCGATTGCAAAAATTTTAAGTTGAACACCGAGGCTTCTTCTATGCATAGTCTAAATTTAAGCGTTTTGTCTTAAAAAATGGCGGCGATAGATACTATTAAGTATCACGATGAAATTCAAAAAAATTTCTAAAAAGTCTAAAAATCTAACAAACGACTGCACTTAGGTATAGAGATAGCCATCAAAAGTCCCTCTAAAATAACGTGTTAAATCCAAAAATTTAATAAAAAATAGACCATTGTATTTAAAATAAGGAAGTAGACGTCAACTTCCGGTAATTCCGGAAGTTTCGCTATCTTGAAAATATTTTCATTAAACAGATCATAATCCATTATGGCCATAACCAAAATTTCAGATCAATACCCTTTTTCATTCTTGCGATGCGCACATTTCTATGAACACAATAGACACAAATGCTATTTATAGTAAGGCCAGTCGTAAAAACGTTCCAACAACGGCTAATACTGGCCAAAACATTTATTAGTACAAAGTTAACGCATGAGAATAAACCAGATCATGTACTTATCCATGGATTGGTTTTAAATTGCTTGTTGGATCAAACCTATAATAAACCGTCCAACTACTGATTTAATGGTAAATTATTTGTATCTAGTTTATTATTGCAAAGTATTGGAGCTTCAAAATATTTATTGGCCACTCTTTCACGATTTTCGTTCCCCGGCGCCCTCATTTGTGTCTGAATAAAATACGTCTTGTTATTATAAATTTAACATTTACTAAAGCAAATTGAATTTCATGAAACACATAGGAATACAAATTGTCAAGACGAACATTTTTCCAACTACTGCATTGCTCCGTGTCTCGGTGACGCTGGATTTTCTTTTTGGCGATTTGCCCACAGAATCCCATGCCACTTCGAAACGGCTTCCTTCCTCTATCTCTCACTCTGTCACGCGTGCACGGCTTTGATTCGAACGTTCGATTAAACTTTAAATTTCGCAGGGCGAGCTCTCGAAATCAGAGAGCATTTTATTTATTTCTGTGCATAAAAAAATATGTGACAAATATCGATGATCGTGTGAGGAATGCCGGTGCATTCGGATGCAAAACGTAATCGCAAACCGTGTAGAAAAAGACAATGGACCGATGAATATATCTGATAAATGTTTGAATTATTCAAGTGATTATTTTATTTCATAACATACGCGATGTGTATAAATAGATAGGAAGTTTAAACAGGGCTTTATTCCTTGCACGAATCGAAGCCAAAAACTTTCTTACTAGAATGTTTTTTGGGGTATATTTAACACCCAGACCAACTTAATCTCAGATGAAAACTAGCAATGTAGGTAGGGAGATGGATGTAAATGAACTTTGCTAAAGCGCTTAGGGCGACATATAACAAAAATTAAAGAAACTATAGGCACTGTTACAACCTACCCATGTCACTTTAATCCCCGGTCTCACCTACATAATAACATGCTATTGCATGGATAATCTTAGATTTCTTACAAAAATAATAAAGATTTTTGTCTTACAATGTAGGTGTTGTTGAACAATAAGGTCGTAGTCCCTAATAATAATTAATTCATCACTTTATTAAGAAAGTAACTTGGTCTTAAACAACAAGAGACTAATAAATATACAAAACAATATGCGTAGCAACCCCAAAATTATTCTTGCCATTAACTACTAACCCTAGAATTGAATTAGTTCTTGCTTCAGCCATCAGGCGCTGTGCCCTTTGTTGGTTAGTAGGGCACACAGTAAAATTTTTCTTTTATTTCATTGTTACTCGTCAACAAAAGCAATCTACAAGAGGATTTGTCCCGGATTTAATTTTAGATGTTAGATTTTTTACTCTGCATGCTTTTGTAACATTAAAATTCAGCTCTAAAAATAAAATCTTTTGTACTTCATGTAGTCTGAATGCTAGCTTTAAAATGATAAATAAAGTTGGTTGTAGACGCCTTAAGTCCACAACCTGTCTACCCTGTAGTTTTCAAAAAATTAAGTTCCAACTGTTGCTTGCATGAGTTCGAAATAAATATTTTAGCGATCAAAAATACATATCTACTCGTCTTGCTGCACGGAGTCGTCGATAAAACACAAAGTTTCTCGCGTTTATTCATCAAAACGATATTTCTCGATCAAACCAAAGTAATATCTCCCTAAAGTGCTCAAATAATATGCGAAAGAGCTTGATCTTATACCTCAAATCAAGCTGAAAGCCCATTTGGCCGTGAAATAACGTCTCTGCAAAGGCTGCCTTGGGATATTAAAAAACGTTTTTGCCAAAACCCTCGACTTTAAATTGTTAATGCCGGGAGAATGGGCGAAAAAAATTATCACAGAGCAATTATTATATTCTCAATAATAATTACAGACGAAGAAACGACCATTGTTAGTGTGTTTTAAATGCGTCGCAGAATTATAATTAAAAATATAAAACAGTAAAAACAATCTAACCGTGTTTTAAATAAGAAAATTGTTGAAATTCCTGTGCTCTGGCGGTAATGGATTGAAAAAATTAATTACCGAGCTCTTTGCAAGTAAATTATTCAGGTATTTCAATATTTATTTTGCGGAAAGTGTAAGTTTTAATAAACCCGCACCATTTTTTCGTCTTGAAGTCTTTAAACTTTAATTTTTTCGTGCTTTTAACATTCAAAAACGTTTAGCTGATGAAATAGAAGCGTAAAGGGAAACTTCCCTCATTGGCGCAGTATTCGAAAATGCTTTTAAATTACTTATAATTCGTTTCATTTGAAAGTTAAAAATGTTGTCTTCACTTCAAGCACTTGGATATGAAAACCTACCCACATTTAATGGTATAATATTTCTTCTAGCGAACGTGCAAGCTTTAAGGTATGCTGTGTTTTAATTTCATGGCACGTAATATATGTTTACATTTCCTTAGGAGGTGTATCTTAGTTGTTAGTTTTACTACTACGAGTTACCTTCAATTATTATTAAAATGGGTCTTAAATCGTTGTAGCGTCCGCGAAATAATAACATAATGCGCTTGTGCGCTAGCATTTTCAAATATCCGACAAGCCCCCAAATACCTGCGATTATAAGTTGCTGGTTTTAACGTAAGAAACTTTGTACTATTAAAATTTGCATGTGGAAATTGCTGTAGGTGAAATAGTTAAACTTGGTTTATGGCGATGCATAATAATTAGTTTTAGGGGAAGATGTTGGCACCTTATTTGGTTTGTTATTTATTCTATACTGTAACATAGAGATCACTACTTTAGTAACATGATTCAACAGAAAATTGAATGGAAAAATTGGTTGCAATGGAAATACCATCATTCAAAGCTTGTAGTTGATTCAAAAAACTTTAAGTTCTTTCTTCTTTGTGGATTTTTCCGACAAATCGTGGCTTTGTTGGACGGTAAATTTCCAACGGTATCACATTTTCAGTGGTAAAAAATCTGATGACAAAACGTTACTTCTCTTTCGTGCATACTTTCAAACAGACAGCCATCTTCAACAGTTCTTCGGGACTGATTCGGGGCAGCGTTGCTTGATCTATCGGCTGCTCTAGCACCGTCTCACTTCAGAGACCATTGTACCACATAACCACACCGATCTGCCAAGGCCTACGATTTTTATTAACATATTTGCGGTTTTCATTTGAATCCTCCTCGTAGTTTAAACTCCTTTTTAATATCGTTATTTTTGGATTTTACCAAATACATACAATTTAGACAAAACGGAACTGCGTTTTTACAAAGCGGGCGCTCAAAGTTATGATAATGAACAATGAGGACTCCCTACAATAATTACTTAAATAAAGCCTTACTATACAGGAACATAACATGACCACATCAGCAATTAAGACAAAAGTGGTGGTCTTTAAAGTACACAAGCAAATTAGATCCAAAATTATACTGCACGTCCAAGATTGCTACACAACAAATTAACTTGTTCCAAATTCCAAGCTTCCAAATATCACTGGATAAGAAAAAACCATTTAAAACAAAATAGAACAGTTTACGAAAATCAATTTGCCCAAAGTTTTACAGAAATAACAAGAGAAAAGTGCATTTTTTTAAAGTTTTAGTTCTAAAACGAAGTTCGCGCAAAAGTTTTCACCGACAAATAACACCAGCTCACTTTGTTTCTCTATTTTGTCACAAAGTGGAAGCCTTACATTTTAATTGAAAATGTTTAGTGTAGCAGATACTTTCGAACTAGTTCGTTAAAGAAGGATAATTATTTATTTAACCCAATTTTGTGCACCACACAGCATACTTCATATTCTGTGTTATGAATGTAAACTTTATAAATATTGATTTTAGTAATTCAATATCTGGTTAGATTTTCCATGTCCAAAGAATGTATTAGCCACAAATTTTTAGACCATGTCCAGATTATTTTTCTTCGCTTAACTACAATTTTTTTTGATTTTCGCGCTGAAACGAACTTGTTTGAACCATACATTTTGCTTATAACCACGTATGTAACCAATTACATTTAAATAAACTCGGAATTTGTTTGTTACGTGATGCGACAGCAGTCTGTCTTAATGAATTCAGTAAATTTAAATGCAAGCGCCCTTTCCAAAAAAAGCAAAACATGCAAAGAATGCCAGCCAGCATTTGTTTAGGCACATAACGATGAAATTTAACGTAGCAGATACCGTAAGCATTACAAATGGTTATTGCCAGATAATTCGCCATAAATTACTTAATAAACGAAGTTTAAAGTTGCTGTTAGTTTTTGTAAACGATATTTAATTACAGTTTTGCCTGCCTTTCATTTGTTTTCCTGACTTTAAAGGCAATTGTATTAGTATTTCTTGCCTTATTAATGAGAAAAAGACATCCTTTTTTAAACTTTCCCAAAAGACTCGCAACATAACGGAAAAGTTCACGATTTTCTTAATAAATAATAACTGTAACTCGACTCTTGCATGAGGATTTTAAATAAAAAGATTCCTGTTAAATACTTTTTTAAGTTTTACAAAATGTTATTTTCCTAATTAAAACAATAACGAATGACTTCGGTATGCAAATTTTGTTACTGATTCTTTTTGGAGTTTTTTTTTTTAGTTTGCTGTCAACACACTAACTTGCTTCAAGGTATTTGTACACCTTTCCAGAGTAGAGCGACAGTTTCGATTGATGGGAATCAATTCAGGGATAATAGAACACTCATTTAATAGAGTACCTCATTCTCAGCAAAATTGTTTTGGGATGGAAACTAAATTGGTATACAAATAAACGTCAGAATATAATATAACAGATGGACAAACTTAGTGTACATGGTTTATATAATAGATTGTCTTGCAAAACTATCAAATACTACTATAATTTATGTTATTTAAGAATGATTTGTGCACATATTACAGTTTAAAAGCAAAATTTTAACCCACCTAAAAGTTCTGATAAAAAAACCACCAGGGGTCGCACTTTTCAGCCCCCTGTGAAGGAGTGGGATGATTAAAAATATTACTATGGAAAACCTTTCAATAGGCATAAAACATCTACCAAATATCAGTCTCCTACATATAACCAAATTTGAGAAATAAAATACATAACTAATTTTACCGCTCCCCTTTGGAGGGGAAGGTGTAACTCCGAAAGGAGGCGTCTAAGGAAGAAATTTTATATGAAAGACCCCTGACGTTTCGACGAAGTCACACTCGTCATCTTCAGGAGTCTGGATTGCACTTCTGTTTAACAATAAAATTTCGATTTGAAAGAAATTGCAAGTAAAATGTACCTATACAGATAACTATACACTTTTGTTATTGTAAACAGCTTTAAGCAACTTTTCGCAAAAAGTGACTTAAGCCACATTCAAAATAAACGACTCAATGCATGCATATACGTTTTAAATCAATAAAAAGTCAGAATTATTTTAGTTTTTCTTTGTTTTACAATTTTTTTGGGTCGGTAAAATTTTGTGTCTTTCAGAGTAAAAAGCCCATGATATATTTGCCAAAATATTACAACGTACATGTTGTTATTACAGTTAATTTAGGGGTCATTTGGTAACAACACTAGGTATTTTTATTATTCCACACCGCCACTCACTAATTTATATGTCACATATAACGTAGGGTCCCAATGCGCCGGTGTATATGTCGCTAGGCACAAAAATGTGCTATCGCCAAGAAAATTTATCTAACTAGACATTGCCGAAGGGATATTTTATTGCACTCCAGTGAACGCGACGACTTTTTACAAGAATGTATTAGCGAAGGAAGAAAAATGATATCGTCTTAAAAACGAAATCGTTTCGATTAAAAAAATGTGAGCAATCAAAAACTTAAACCGGCCGCTAATGAAGTATAAAAGTTTAAGTATTAATTTCTTTGGCTAAGAGCTTGCGAATGTTAAAGTTTTGAGCGTCGCTTTGGAGGGTGGGTTATATGTCTTGATAACAGTTTTTGCTTACAGTGCCAATTAATGGAATCATTAATCTTAATTTAAGCACACTTTTGTCAATTGCTGCCCTACCCGTCCTAATGTCGGCAAAAATTATTAAGGCACACAAAGTAATATTAGGTATGGTAACCGGCAGGGTTGGGCAAAATTTGATATTTATTAAAAAAAAAAAAATCATTGATTTACATTAAAAAAATCACGATTTTTTTTAAAGAAATTTTACTATTTTTTTTTACAACTAATTTATCCATTATTTACCTCGAAACCCCGCATTATATATTCTATAAAGCGTCATTCAAAAAGTATCAACAGATGAAAAAATTTTTTACTAAAAATTTCTCAGAAAATTTTATTCCTGGTAAAAGTTGGAGAATGACCTAAAACCTAAACTAATCAAAAGATGAAAAAAAATCACAAAAATGTATACGATACCAGATTTAAGCGATTTCAGAAATATTCACCAGAGTAAAGGGGCCTTATTTTAAGAGTTACAAAAAAAACTTCGTAGGGAAAGATTGTTTTGGATTCAAAAATACGACCAAAGGTGAAATATGACGTTAAAATTTCAATTTTTAGTTTTCAAGTAATTTCAACATCCAAAAAGCGTCCTTATTTTCAGGGGTTTGAAGCGGAGCTGGAGCACGGAGCAGTGGAGCAATGGGTTTTTGCCCGGAGCAGGAGCGGAGTCCGGAGCAAATAATTTTGCTTGCTCCACTGCTCCAGTTTATTAAGTACAATTTAAAAAAAAACTACTTATTTTTTGAAGGTTTGAAGATCAATAATTTGTTTTTTCAAACATTAATTTAACTTCACTTGTTCATTAGGGTCAAATATTGTTATTTTAGGCCAGCTTCTACAAAACCGATAAAATTAAAACTTTGTTTTTAAAAACTATTTTTTAATCAAAAAACTTTTTTTATGTTAACAATATTTGGAGCATGGAGCGGAACTGGAGCAGACATTTTGATGCCAGAGCGGAGCAATTAAAAAATTGGACTGCTCCAAACTCCCGCTTATTATTTTGAGATTTTTCAAAAACTTTAAAAAATGTTTAGAATTTAAAGATGATATGAAATAAAATATCGTTTTCTCTTGAATTTTTTAACTCTTAAAATAAGAGCACTTTATAATCTTGGGAATATGTCTAAATTCGCTATCGCTAAAAGCTAATGTCGTATGAATTTTTATCGACCTTCTTTTAACTTAAAATTAGTTTGAAACCATGCACCAACTTTTCTCAAAAATAATTTTTTCATTAGTTGCAAACTTTTTGAATGTTGACATTACTATAAAATTTAAAAATGAAATTTTAACGTCAAATTTGGTTTTGTCATCTTTTTGATTTCTAAATAATGTTTTCCCACGATTTTTTTTTTGCAAGTCTTAAGATAGGGGCACTTTTCTTTTATAATAGTTTTAAAATCGTTAAAATCTAGTGTCATCTAACTTTTTTTACATCCTAAAAATTAGTTTTAGGTTTATTTTAATAAATACATGTAATAATTCTAAATCGGATTAAGTAGTTGTGATTCTATGGCTCAAAACAGCCGAAATCAAAAGATTGAAAACTTTTCGGAGATTGATAAACAGCAAATGTGACTGTAAAAAGTGTAAAGCTTAAAAGCTGAAATCTACTGGAATAACAAAAACAAACAGTAGGTGTCAACACAATCGAAGATGGTTAAGAAACAATACAAAAGTTTTTGCTGTGATTTGGAACCTGCAAAGTTGACATCATGCGACGAAGTTGACAGAGAATCGTAGCGATCAAGAAAAAAGTTTGAATGAAATAAACTGGCAAACATGGGTAAAAATATCGGAAACTTTTCCAAGTATTTTGTAGGCAAAAAAGTCGAAGACAAACGCCAATCACCGAAATTGATTTAATTCTAAATATAAATAATTAAGGAAGAGGTTAATTAAAAATTGCCAAACATCAGCGAAAATCTGTGATATGTTTTGTTTAAACGCAATAAAACAAGTCGCATTGTAAAAGTATAAACCTAAGCCAATTCTCATTTGCAATAGAATGAGTGTCTTATATTTAATTTTTTGTTGTAAAATAAAAAAAACACGCAATTATTATACGGGCATGCACTTATATACACTAAATTTACAAAATTTTGTATGACCATCTGAATAATTACCTGAGAGCGTTTAATAAAGTAGCGTTTTGTCGAATTTATTGATGAAATTATTGTCATTTAACGTTTTCATGAGCTGCTGTAATTACACCAATACAACGAACATGTTAATAATACACGATATAAGAGTATGTATTTGATAGAATGCTTACAGCAGAATATTCCAGAATTCCAAGGAATTTGTGCCTTACGCAATGTTGTCAACGCATGGGACCTCTTAATTAAAAATTATTGCGTAGGCTGAAGGAATTTTGCAATAAGTTTTTGAACTAAAAGTCTTCTTAACATATTTATTTTTATGAAAAACAATACCATCAAATAGGTGAAACCCGAAAAAGTTGTGAAGAAACCCGGAGACCATAACAAGGTTGAAAAACCTGGAAGGCTTTGGGTGAAGACCAGAAAGGTGGTCATCCTAACCACATAGCTCAATTTATTTTGAAAACTTTAAACTATAAACTGTAGGAAAATGAGTTGGGCATTCATAGAGTTAAGAGCCAACCAAATGTTTGCGGAATGTAAGTAGAAATTTCAAAGTTTTCAAACACTCTCTACCTCTTTAATTCTAAATTTCACGCGTTTTCTCTACAGTGAATAAGATTCAGTTGCCTAAATAACAAAATACTTCAAATTATATTGGATTTCGTTAATAGAAACTTTACCATCATACCTTAAAAAGGTTGATATGCTTGAGTTTATAAGAGATTTTTTAATGAATAAACCACAATTTAGCCTTTCACACCGCGTAGAAAGTAAAAGACAACTCCACAAAATCACACCCCTGAGTGTGCTTATTACGTTAGGTTTAACGAAAATTTATTGTTACTTAGGGTATTGTCCTTAGCTTCACAACATTATTTTTAAATGTGCTGGCGACAGCTAACAACACACGTTTTAGTAATACAAAATCCTGCTACATGAATAATTTTAAAACAAATTATCACAACGTGAACACCAATTTTATTACTGGAGGAGCTACCGTGGAATTAAATTCAAAATAAAAATAAATCTCCAGATAGTGCATATTTTAGTGTTTTTGAGTAGTTTCCTGGTATTAGCTGCTTTCGTGTCGAAGAAAGCTGGTGCTAAATTTCATGCGCTCTGTCAACACAAACACATCTCGAAAGGAAAACAATAGATCGAGTGTTTTTTTGAAACCGTTGCCACTGGGTCAAGGTAATAGCCTATTAATGTGCAAACAAAATCGCATACGTCAAAAATATTGGACACTTTTAATGAATAACACTGCAGCACGTTTTGCATATGTTTCATTATTCATGAAACAATAAGTTGCGTCATGAAAGCCGGCATACATAAAAATAGTTTGGTATCATAACTCCTGCTAAAAGACTTGAAACTCTACCCAACCCATTAGATGTAAGTGCAGCAGGAGTTTGAATAATTTAACTTCGCGTTTAGCTGCTCGTTTTTTTAAATTTTAAGTAACAAATAGAAGTAACTGCGTTTTAATATATGGACCGTTATTTTGAAAGTGGGACAAGTCCATCAATATGTTATTTCGAGATATTTAAGGGTTAAGGGTAGATTTAAAAATATTGGTAGGCACTAATAGCAGTGCCGGATTTCTGTATAGGCTGAGTAGGCCCGAGCCTAGGGCCGGCGACCTAGGGGGCCACTTAAGGCCGTATTTTTGTGTGTGTTAAATTAATGTGAAGACGTTTTTGTTTGCTTATCACTGCGCTGAATTGTTAAAGGGCGATATATGGTATAGACTCAGGGGTGCGCAAACTAGGGGGCGCGACGAATGATGCGGGGAGTGCAATGCCATGATATAATTTTAAAAGAAAAAAAATAGTTTTTTTCACATTTTATATATTTTTTTCTGCTTACAATGTTGTATTTCTCTAATATTTCGTTATCGGTTGATCAAAAATTATTGATGTCTGTTAACTTTATAGCAAAAAAAATGTGGAGAGCGCAAGTTGACATGCTAAAAAAAATGGGGACGTGAGAAGTTTGCGCACCCCTGGTATAGATAGACAATGAGGGCGAGGAGCTTGTTTTTTTTAGCTCACCAGTTTTTCAGTAATTGTTTTGCTCTGATCACCACCTTGCACCAGGAGCCCATTCTACCTTTCGGCCTAGGGCGCACGAAAACCTTAATCCGGCACTGACTAATAGACAACTTTTATGCATTTGATGGTGTAAGATAATGTAAATTTATCATCCAATAGATGGGTGAAGAAAATAAAGATTTTGTTGTACCCAAATAGCTAACCGCACTTTCAAAATTAGTGAATTATTGTAAACGGTATTTAACAGCTAATATTACAACTGAATCATCCTCATTTTTAATATCCTGATAACAAGAAAATGACATACTACTTGATTTAAATATTTATTGATTTAAATAAAGATGAAAGTAACACACCAAAAAAGTTTTTTAAATGCAGTTAAAGTATAACATAACAAAAGTTTTTTTTTTTTTAATTGCAACAAATTTATACATTTTCGTTAACAGTTTTTGTTACTTTATATTTATCTTTTGCGTTTTTTATTTAGGATTTGGTTGGTATCTTGATGAGCAGAAAGTATACATGGTGGTCTATATAGAAGGGCCACTATTGATAGGCCTACCATACGTTCCGGTTTGCCGGCACAGTACCGGTTTAGAGGTTATGTCCCGGTGTCCCGGTCGGCTCCGCGTTTGTCCCGGTTTAAAAAAAAAATATTCCGCATCGATTTTCTTATAAAATCTGTCCGCGCGGGTAACAAAAACACGTGTTTCAGTCATTTTGTTACAAAACGCCTTTGCGCGGGTGTTATAGGGTTGCTGATTGCACGCTATTGGGGCGGATATACTCGTCTTCGTGGGAAAATATTAATGTGAATGCTGTACGCATGCCATTGAAAATAATCATAGTAATGTACACTTTTTGTTAAAAAAAACTTTTGAGCTATTTGATAAAGCAACAATAAAATAAATTTAAAGCAAAGCTTATGTTTTTACGTTTTTTTTTTAAATTTTTGACTGAAATAGTGTTGCTTTTTTAAATTCATTTTAATATTATGTTTATAGTTCCTGTACCCAAATAAGAATTATTAGTGAAAGTTTTTACCTTTATACGAATATATTTGTAGAAGGTGGAGGCACTCTAAAAAAAATCAGAAAAGATTGTGCAGTAAATCTGTGATTTTGGATTATGGTAAACTAATTAAAACACGTTAGAACTTTTTACATTCAAAAAAGTTTTTACCCTTCCCACTTTTTTGCCTATATCTTATGATTAAAAAAAAGGTTGTCGTGTCCCGGTTTGACTTTACGAAAATACGGTAGGCCTAACTATTGGGATCTCATAAACGGCAGGAGCTTTAAAATAGTTTTTAAATTAGACAAATTATTTCCCTTTCTGAGACCTACTCAGTGATGCTTTAATGTTTTAAAAAAGTTCCATGGCACAGTGAATAATTAGATAATAAACAAAAATCAAAATTAATTTTTTTAAATAGTAAATAACTCGGTTGTACCTACTTGATGTAACAAAAATAATTTTGGAGAAACTTTTTAAAACATTAAAGCATCACTGAACAGGTCTATAATTTTGACTATAGATTGTTCACTGATGAAAATATCACATTAAATTTTATTTATTGTTATCATAAACTTTTTTTTTTCTTTCAAAAAATGACTTGCCTCACTCTCAAAATAAACGGCTCGTATGTAAGAGTGCATTTCAATATGCTAATGATATCCTTCCAGGAACAATTAATGCAAATTCGGTTAGCAAATAGCAGTTGAACGCTTTTAACAAAAACGAACGGTTTGCCAGTTAATGCATTATTAAACTAACTTCATATGTTTACGAAAGGGTGCAGTTGTTTTCATAGACTGCTCGCTTTGAACGTTTTAAGTCTTCAAAAACACTGTTTGCTCTCTTAATAATTGTTCTTTTTAGCGAGTTAGTACATGTTTAAAAGAAAATTAGGTTGATGCTTGTATGGACTAGTTTTAAGATTGCTGGCGCTAACAATTCAATGGGAGTTCGACTTGTCGAGCCAACTCGACGCGACAATAAATATTTCAGCTTTATATTTATTTGGTTCTACACACACATCATGCTGTATTATTACGCCCAGTATCCAATAAAGTATGAAAATTACTTCGACATACAAAAATTCGTTCCAATACCCAAGAGACGCGTCTGAACTTGAAATATACGAGAGATATATTTAGATTCGTTTATGAAGGAATTTTAAGGCATAAAATGTTAAAATTAGTAGTTGAGTTGTAAAATTTATTTTTGCGTTTTGTTTAGTTCTTGTGGCTGCAGCCACGTTCCTATATTTTCCAAAGAATTTAATAATATTTTGATTAACTCGTCGAGTTGGTTTGGATTTAATTTCAATTTGATGTAGGTACATTCCTTTCTAAATTATTTTTATGAAAACTGCTGTTTAATTTTGGATTATTGGGATTTCTTTTACTTTTTGATGCCAATTTGGTGACATTGAGCTTTGAATGTTGTTGCTGATTCGAACCAAGAGCCCGGAAATCTAAAAAGGACGAACTGCCGCGGTGCAAGGTAATCGAATTTTGCAAAGCAGTTGCTTTTAAACAAAACCATTTTTATATTAAGGAATTTATATATATATTTTTTTAAATAAATTATTTACCTTAGATAATGATTCTGATTTGTTATTGAATATTTTAAGTCTTATGAGTAAAGGTAAAATTTAACCTTTTAAAGGCTAGTTGACTGTGTCATAAGTTTTTGTTTAGTATTTAACGAATGACATGAATTTTGGGTTTATATTGAACTGAGATTTTTTAACATAGGATCATTTGCTTTTTCTACGACCACTAATGTAAATATTACTCTCACCGTACAGCCTGCATGCATAGTAAGTGGGTCTTTAGTCCTTACGCACGGTAAGCAAAAGGCACTGTTTTTTAAAGAAATGATCAAAGTGGACACGTCAAAATTGACAAGACAACGTAATTACATGTTTATATTTGCCAAAAAGCCGTTAAAATCGTAGGTATTATGTGATCGTAGAAAAAGTAAGCTACAGAACACGAGTTGTAAAGTGATTACGCACTCGTGGAAATAGTTTTCCACTCGTGCCTAATATTCTTCTTACAACACTTGTTTTGTAATATACTTATATACTATTATAGCACTTAGGAAACTCGCTCTGATTATAAAAATAATGCAAGCAAAATATACTTTACTTGCTGTTTATTCACATAATTAAAAAAATTGTGTTCTTCTAAGTTCAGCACAGATTATTTTTAATTTGTTTGTTGTATTTGTGATAGTTATTATAAATTGTGTATTGTGGGCTATTTTCATAAGTAGCTAAATGTACAATTTATAATGTTAAATAGTTCTAAAAAGGATCAAGTTTAACTTTAGATTTTTGTATAAGGCAGCTTTATTTCTTAAAAAGTCTGGCAAAAGCTCAAATTATTACTTCATTAGTAAATAAAGTGATTAAACAAAACTATATAAACATTTATATTTATTACAAGGTACCTACTGTAAAATTTGTAAAATATTTAATAAAGTAGAAGTTTTAAAAATTCCGGATAAAAGCGATAGTTGAAGACAAATAATTTCAATTAAATATATTAATTAGTTACAGAACCAAGCAAGCAGTTTTATTGCAAACATATTTCTAAATTTGAATTCCAAATTTTGGCAAGGGTGAAAATTTCGGATTTAGAAGAATAAAATCAATTATTTAGTTGAAACTATTATAAATTCATTATTAAAAAAATAAACAGTTTTTAATAGGTACGAATTTTTTAACCAACATTTTTTTACATGATTGAAATATAAATATTATTTATTGTGTAGTTTAAGCTTTTTTGACTAATATATTTAAGCAATAAAGTTGATAATTCAATGAGCATTTATGTATGTATAATACAGAAGAATTCAGAAACTGCAGAAATATACTTAATTACATTTTCAACAATGAAACGTCAAGAAAATTGTTAAGTTTGAGCTAAATTAACCAAATTATTTACTAAAAAAACTTAAAAGAGTCACTAGGCGTTTGTTTTTAAAACAAAAATTACCTTATTTGCTTGCAAATCAGTTCCTTAAATGTTTTAAAATCGCAAACTATAAAGTTTACAATCAATTATTAAAAACAAACAATGCAATTAATTAGAAAATAGGTTTAATAAAAGCAATGGAAATTCGTTTATAATACAAAACTTTGCTAAAAACAAATTTCAGAACTGCAAAATTTTCAAAATGTGTAGCATTCTAACAATTTTTTAATTGGGCTAAATCGACTGAATTCATTAGAAAAACATTTAAATGTTTTGTTTCTCATGCAAAACAAAATCAAAATTTGCACCCAATTTTTGAAATGTACAGAATTTTAAAACACAAAGGTATGATTTAGTTTCAGCTATATCGACATAATTATATAATAATTTTGTAAAAGTCAGCAGGCATTTGTTTTTACAAATTCCAAAATTGTTCTAAAGTTGAAAACTTTTAAAATAAGGACAGCGCCTTTTTATAAACTAACACTAAAATAAATATCAAAAGTTTGCAAATTTCCTAAACTATAGTAATTCGTATAACTGAAAAGAACTAAGACTTTTTTAAAAGTTCTACAAAATTGTCACACATGTACGGACCTAACCTCTACCACAACAATCAAAACATCGAAAAAAATTCAAAGTTGTTGAACCTTGCTATCCTTAGAACGTTTCACCAAATGGCGACACAAGTTAAACTCGATCATTAAAATTCCCAAACACTTCACCTATCACTCAGTCAAAAAGTGCGGAGAAAACGAACGTGTAAAGTCCCGAGACGAATGCCTAAAGCTCTCGATCCTTGCAAAAGCTCATGCGGTGCGCGGACTTACTGAGCAGGCTACGAACCCGCCAACTTCAGCTCGTGTTGCAACTGAACTGCGGTCAGTTCTGAAGGCGTGGTAAGGCTTCGCCTCACAATGCGGTAACTCTGCGCTTTCGTGCATGTCAACTTTTTGCGATGTGATTGAATAATTTATCCTTACATCCAGTGATATGGAAATCACGTCACAGTAAATGATGAATCTCATTATTCACCGCAAAAAAAAACTGTTTACTTTATCTTGGCTGGCGCGAATTCGTCAAAGCAAATCGAATCGACGAACAAAAAACTAGATTTGTTATCTCAGAATTTTCCGGCAATAAGTTGAAAAAGTTGGCACGGTAAGCTAAAATATGGAAAACGTAATGAAACTCTGTTTGCACGTTCTTTTTTAAAAATAAATGTGTTTCTAGAAAGTGCAGAAGTAAAATTTAAAACGAGCGAGAAGTAAGCTTGTTTTATTACAAAAAAATTGATATTACTACAGTTCTTTATTATAATTAAACTGATATTTGAAACTACATTGAGTAAATGAAATGTTTATATTGCTTTACAGTGCAAACAGTTGTTATTAAAATCCAGCAAGATGGAAATTCGAGTTTCAGCATAAAAATCTCGCTTATTATAAGAGATGGGGCGTAACCGCGTAACTTTGAATTTGGAAACCTGACGAAATTTAATACTGATTAATAATATCATAACAAATATCAGACTCTGCAAAAATATGATTACAAAATGGTTTTACATCTATCAGATACTTTTAAAAAGAAACAAAACGTACTTACATTCGTTTAAAAAGTCCAATTTATAGTTTTTTTTTTCAAACTTAAAATGGTTTTTTATTAGAGAGAAAATTCCCTTCACCTGTCATATTTGCGTTTTCAACCAATCACTAATCTTAAATCTTTTAGAGACTACCAATAGGAGCAATATTACACGGTAATAATTTTACATTCCTCTGCCAGGAGTTGATCCTCCTGTCAAATTTGCGTTTTCGACCAATAAAAAACTCAGATTTCCTTTAAACGGCCAATAATAATTTACTTTTCGCAATTAACAGATTTTAATGCTTTTATTGGTCGTTTCTAAGAAATCTGAGTTTTTGATTGGTGGAAAATATAAATTTGGAGAGGGAATAAGGTATTTTGGTCTTGATAATTTTTTGACAGATGTCAACGACCAATAACGTTACTTTAATATCTATAGATTAAACCACACGCCTGACTCACCACTCTGACAGTACTTGTAAAATTTGACATAACAGATTATGTATGTACCTAAATACTATTTGGTTAATTTTATTAAAATATAATTCTTGAATTAAAAATTAGTTATATTGTAAATGATCTATTAATAATAACAATCGCAGTAAGTAGTAGGTATACTTTAATTTATCTAGATTAAACAACATTTTAATTTGACAGATAGGTTAGGTGAAGGAAATTTTCTGACAAAATATAACTCGTGCATTGCAAATAATCTATAATTTTTGACAAATCTTCACTCATGCAAGTTAAAGCAGAAAAAATCACTCGGGCATATTTACCAAAAATTATCGATAATTTTCAATGCACTTGTTATATTACTACTGATAATATGCTGTGAGATAGACGAGTTTTTTATTTTGAAAGTGGCGTAAGTCTTTTTTGCGAAAAATTATTTAAAACGATTTACAATTACAAAAGTATGGTATTTTTAGCTATAAATATTTTACTTACAATATCCTTCAAAATCATCACTATTTTAGTAAATAGAAAATTTATTGTTCAAGACAGGTGCAAATACATTATTTTGAAAATGTCATAATGATGGATTTGCTATGCTATATACCTCCAATTTGGCACGTTTTTTTTTTTTAAGTTTAAAACAAAGTGAAATGCCGAAGACTTCATCAGTCCTATTAATGCTAATGATTCTATAAATAAATAAACTTTTACATGAAATACGTTACATAAATTACTTATACTGATGTTTCAAAATGTAATGGTGTATTTAGCTGTTACTTATGTATTTTATGAATATTGTTGATCCTGAAAAAATTATTGAATAATACCATAATGAAGTAAATCATAGGTATAAATGCCTTATGTTTTATAATTTACTGATCTATGTTCTCAAATTACTGTCTTATCAAACATCAGTTTACTAAAACACATCAAACAAAATCAACATAAGTCTGTAGTTTTGAAAAACTATTAATTTTAAAAGTCACTTTACAGTAATGAAAAATGGCGATTCGTTAACGTCTGTACGAAATAACGGTTCTAGGACTAGTACCCCGTGGACAATAACCTCCGTGTAAAAAAACCCAGACAATTAACCCCCGTGCAAAAAAAATCCCAACGACTAACTTGAAATATTGGTAAATTATAATTGTCGCAATGTAAAGTGTTAAAGTTGCAATAAAAAAAAAAATTAAAGGCAGAATAACAATATAATCTTCTTCAGGTGTTATCTTTAATCGGGCGCACTCAAACTGCAAAAATATATGGCGATATTAATTTATAAGAAGCAGTTTGTATGTTTATCAAAGCATGCATAAATACGTAAAGTATAGGAATAATTCTTGGAAAATATTATAGTGCAATTATCAAAACAGTTAGGTACTTATTTAAATACAAATATTTTACCAAAATGTTTACAGTTTATTAATTTTAATCCTAGTCCTATGATGTTAAAGTAATTCCAAATCAATGCATGATTTCCATAACAGTGAACAATTGTGCGTTCAAAGATAACACCCGAAGAAGATTAAACTGTTATTCTGCCTTAATTTCTTATTTTCTTTTAACTTTATCACTTTACATTGCGTTAATTATAATCTACCGATAATTCAAGTTAGTCGTTACGATTTTTTTGCACGGGGGTTAATTGTCCGGGAGGTTTTTACACGGGGGGTTATTGTCCGGGGGTTATCGTCCAGGGGGTAATTGTCCTGTTACAAGAAATAATGTATACTGAGAAGAATATTAGTAACAGAAAATAAAATTTAAATGAAATTTCTCCATGCTTGGCATAAATATTTTATTAATCCAAAACATTTAATATCTCAAAATAAACGGCTGATATGTAGTTATAAAATTTGATAGAGAAACTTTACAAATCAAGGTTTAAAAATAAAAGAAAACAAGCTTAAATTAATTTTTTTGTCCAACCACAAAATAATAATAGTTTTAAGAGCTTTTCATTAAATTTTTTCTAAATACCTTTCTGCGTTAATTTGACACGCTATTACTATTAGAAAACCAAATTTTACCCAAGAATAATGAAAATTTTGTGATATCTTAACATACCAAAAAGTTTTAAGCCAAGTCTCTCAACTAATTTTTTTAAAAACTTCTATCAAATTCCTATTAGTTAATGCAAGTAGCTAAACTTTGATAAAATCAAGGTAGTTTAGAAGCTCAAAATTATTTGCTTAAGCTTGTACATAAACTTTATAAAACCCCCCTATTTATTGACTAAAGTTTTGGTCTTACATAATACACCCAGACGTTCTTAATTACTTTATATAAAAAATATTCAATTTACTAAGTTTTTGCGAACGACAAAAATAAATTAAAACGTATGGACGTAAAAACGTAGTTTTGTTGTAAATACAGGCATAACTGGATTGTAAAACCTTCCCGCAGACATTTTAAATTAAAGTAATGCACAACTAGTTTTGTTTTAAATTGGGTTTTATTGTTAAAACAAAACTAACTTCTGAAATTAAATTATTGCTTTTTTCCAAATCATTAGAATATTGCATCAAAAAGTTTAATTTTAAACCCTTATATTTTTGGTAAAATTACATGGGATTACTTAAATTCATTGGCAAAAATTTTTACATAACATATAAGATTTTGATACCACCTCAAACAAACAAAAATTATGATTAAGACAGTTTATGACCAAAAATTAACCCTAAACAAGTTAGTATTGACAAAGAACTGGACAGACAGCATTGCAAAACTTCATTTTCTTTGATCAAAAAGCGAAGAGACCATTTCTATTTACACTTAACAATCAAAATTTTAGGTGGAAACAATAGTTTTTCCACGAAAAACCAGAAATTAATTCGCCACTTCGCAGAACCACCACCATAGAAAAAAAAAACGCTTACGGAGTCAAAATTCATAACTGTCTTTTACTGCCTATCCAAGTAATGAATTCCTGAGAATGTCGTAAGATACAAACGCTTATATAAAAGCAAAATAAAAAATTTTACTACGTCCTTAAACAAGAAGGATAATAAAAGGACATTGACACATACTGCTTTTTTTAGACTTCATGTTACTAAATACCATTTAGGGGATATTTCAATAGCCATGCATAAAAAACTGTTTTGCAATAAATTTTTATTGTATTTTCGATTTGTGCTTATAAAAATAAATGTATAGACCTGCAGACATATATTTTTAAGTATTTTCCGTTTTCATGGGCAACAGAATATTTCGTTCAGTTTATTTTAAAAGGCACAATGAATTATTTATAAACAATTACGTCAGCTGCATAATTATTGCAGATAATTTATTCCCCATATCAAAAACACCCTTTTTGCTCATGCCACTGTTTAAACATTACGTTTATACAACAAATAAACAGTAAACCATGCATACTTAACGCATAGCACCAACTTTCATAACGAATTCATCAAAAAACAAATCTATTTCATGAATTCGAATTAATTATATAACGACATTTGCATATCAAAACCGCATAAATAAGTTTATTAATAATTGAAACGAAAGTTATTTAACAGTTAGTTCACGATAGAGTGTATTTGCGTCAAAACGAGAAAAAAGGGACCTACAACTGGGAACAACAAAGTTTTTGAATAAAACAACACGAGTAGTTCCGTGGTCGAACACAGGTGTTGTGCAGTTAATCAACATGACTGGTTTATGCTTTGAAAAAAAAAACTAATGGTTTATTGAAGCAGACTGTTTGTTCGGCGATACTGTAGTATTTTTTGTCGTGGCAACGATGAATCTTTCAAAATCCTTAATAATAGATCGGTGGAGTTCGACTTTTCGAAGCTAGACGCGATTAGTAACGTTTTACAATGTTTTACAAATGATTTGATCGAATTACAGAATTACAACGTTTGAAAATCACCTTGAGTTATTTGAGAGATTTATGTATGTATTATGTTTGAGATTAATTTAAAATAATTTTCATTTTTTTTATAAAGAATGTTTTGTAGAAATGCTAAAGCAGTTTTAAAATGCTCTGCTTAACATCTTTAGTAATCTTATTTTCATTTAAATAGAATTGCTACTGGTGAAGAGGCTTGATCCTCGAAACTAGAGTAGCGTTTCTATAAAGCCTAGTCCAGATTGTAAACAAATGTTTCGGAACAATATTGAACACTGTGCCTAAAGTTGCGAAACATTGTTTCGGAACAATCTGTATACGTTGTTCCGCGTCCAGACTAAAGCCAGTGTTTCGGTGTTTCTCAAGTGATTATCATGTCCAGTGAGACTATTGCAGGAATTTGTGCTGCCAATTTATATATTTTACTTAACGGCCGAAGGAATAAAGAAAAAGAAAGAAGAAGGTGGTGGATACGAAAAGCACTAATGTAAGACACCAGTTATGGCAATGAATGAAGAATGGCGAAGAACCACTTTTCTCAGTGCCTTGCAGTTTTTTTGTGTTCCAGTCGAAATTGGGATTTTAGCATGTGCACCTTCTTTTCAACTTCAGCAACTGTTACATCACATGATTGCGCAATATTTCTAAAAGCATCCCTCTTTTTATTCCTATTTTTGTATTCACCACATGTGACATCCCACAAACAAGATGTGCTATGCACTTTTTCCATCAGTTGTAAAGTTTTTTCTGAATTCCACATTGTAATAAATATATAACCAAGACTCTTACCAAAACTCTGTTTGACTGAACCGTGTTTGACAACAGACTTGTTCAATGTTCCAACGTTTCCCATATAAACGGGAAACAAGGAACAGGGCTTTTTTTGTTTCGCAACATTAGTGAAACAGTTCCGAAACAAGCTAGAAACAAGGTTGAGCTGTTCCGAAACATCGGGAACATTGTTCATGAACACTGTTCCGAAACATTTGTTTACAATCTGGACTAGGCTTAAGATATTGTTCTTACCAGGGAAGGTCACGATATGTTGTCGCTAGACTCTGATCAAGGCTGTGTTTGTTGCATCAAGAACATCAAAACTAAATGTTTTGCAGAGTTATACGATATACGTGCCAAAAGTTGAATAATAAAAGTAATTTTTGCGATCGCGTTGGCCATTGCAAAATGCGCCGACGAAGGGTGATTAAAACAAAATTTCTGATAAAATTAACATCAAAATACACCAACCCCAGCTACACACACACAGGTCAATTTTTAATTGTGTAGCTACAACAATTAAGTATTTGTTTGAAAACACGTTGACCCACTTCTAGCCTGTCTTAAAAATAACTTTGATTTCTTAATTCTAACCAACGATATGTCACAAAGCTTCCTCGGTTCTTGTAACAAGATAAACGCTATAAGTTTTGCGGATTATCTAACAGCTTGCACGAAACCTCCTAGCACTTTATTTATAACGCCGTAGCATGCCATATCGGGCAATTCGCTTTAACACTTTTCTTTACACCAACACTTAAATTAAGAGATAAGTTTTTTAGTTTGTGTATACAGGAGGTGAGAACGGGTTGTAATTCTTGCTGGAAATGGGAGTGGATGAATAAAAATGTAGCGAATACATCACTTTTAAAATACAATGAAAAATGTGTGCAGGAAAGTGTTCAGCATGAATTAATGTGATAGGCGTATTCAAATCGATGATTCGAAGGGAAAAAGAATGAAAAAATATTAAGTATACTTACAAGCAGGGTGGATAAAAATCATGATTTTTTAAAAAAAATCAAAAAAATCGATTTATTTGATTTAAATCAGAATTTTTTTATTTAAATCAGATTTTTAAATTTAAATCAAATGTACCATATTATCGAATTTAGTGACATATTCACATGCTATTTCTGTTTTGTGCTAATATATTTAATAATCAATATATTTAATTAATTGGTGAATTTTTGTCAAAATGAAAAAGTAAATATAATGATTAAGAATTTTGAAAAAATCAGTGCTAAATGGTGATGTTTAATTAATTATATACAGGGTGTCATTAGTGCGGGATCGGTCAATTGTGGCTTAACGGCTTGAGATATGAAGTTGATTCAAATGCTATTTTATACAGTTTTTTTTGTAAAAAAACACAATAAAAATATTTTCAAATATACAGGGTGAGTCACCTTTCTGGAACTAATAGCAACTTTTATATTTCAAATACAACACCCAATTTTTTATTTAATATTTTTGACCGCCTTAATTTTAGCTTTGCATCAATATAAAATACTACAGGTTTTTATACGGCGTTGTAAAAAAAAAATATTTTCTAAATTATTCAAGGTTTTAAGTCTTTATTTAAAAAATTCTCCTGAAGTTGTAATTTGGTATGGACATGCAGAAAAAAATTCTCTGTTCGCTCGATATGAAAAAAATTGTATCACACATACAGGGGTGTTTATAAATAGGTGGCAACTTCCATGATTTTCAAAAGCTCGTAACTCGATTTTTTCAAATGCAAACCCCTGTATTTTTTTTTATGTCATCGAATTCGTCTTTAAAAGAGCTTCATATTTTGTTAAGTATGACCTATACCCAAAAGTCATACTTTTCGAGATATTCGACATTTTTTTTCAAATCGTTATTGTGCCGTGGAAATTGAAAAAACTGACTGTTCACTACGCTAACGTCAAAAACTTGTCATTTATATTTTGAATTATTGCTTTTCCATAATAAATATTACTTTACAAGAGCAAATTGATATGGTTTATTCACCATTTCGTGTATTTAATTACTAATAGTATTACAATTTTGTTTTATTATAAATTAATATTATATTGTACTCAAATAATCTGTGATTTAAATTGATAATTTTTTTTTTAAATCACTTGATTTAAATCAATGATTTTTAAAAAAAATCACTTGATTTAAATCATGATTTAAATCGTGATTTAAATCAATTGATTTAAATCTGCTCAACCCTGCTTACAAGGGAGGGTCACGATATATTGTCGCTAAAATCTACCTTTAAAAAATTACCTTTATTAATCAACTTTTTAGTTTTGCCCCTATTTTTCCGAAGGAAATGGCCAGTGGCACGTATAACTCTGAAAAACATTTAGTTTTGATGTTCTTGATGCAATAAACACTGTTGCACATTGCACTAATAGAAGAAATCTCCAAAGAATACAAACCAATAATGAAAGGGGCTAGAATTGAGCTATGGCATTGGCGACCGATAGTTGTACGAGAAATTATCTATGCTGATGACCTAGTAATATTAACCAATACAAAAAAGGATCTACAAAGATCTAAAAAATCATGATAATATTTTTTCCAAAAATGTTGACACAATCTAAGTCAAATATTATATACCTAATTTTTCTTTAGATACAATAGAACATGTATGCAGTCTCAATTCTGTAGGTATCAGTTTGCTGTTAAAATTGAACAGTACTTTTTATTAAGTACGCCACTGTCAATATTATTTTGAAAAAACCCTCTACTCGTTAGTATTAAAACGAAACATTAATTCCTGAAGCCTCTCACATTTCATATTAATAAAATTATAACACGATCTCATTTTGCTGTAAAATGCAAACCAATTAGGCAAGTTTCCTTTAAACTGAACAGCAATTTCAGTGCAGAAACTTATTATGGCACAATGTTCAGGCGTTTATAAGTATTTATGTTATAAGGGCGTTGTTAATTTGGTTAAGCTTTATTACCTTCGGCGCCGTAATTAATTACGCGTACTTTCTCATTTTCTAATTTAATTCCCTTCGGCTTGCTCATCTCATCGTTGTAGCTTACCTGAAACAAAAATGCTATATTAGAAACAGTCGACAGAGAATAATACAAGTAAAATGCACAGATAAAAAATAAAAGCTGCACATGCATTACTTAAAGTAAAGAATTGGATGCGAAGTCATTGATTTCACTTTAACAACAAGAATTAGTCTTAAATGTACTTAGTGCAAGAATATTAATTATTTTTAATCAGTGAAAATACACGTCCATTAAGAAGTTATTTATTTCTTTTGAGTAGGTTTATAAGCTACTTAAATATTTATTTATTCATTTACATAGCGAAGATTACCTCCGTGGACCATAATTAATAATTTAAAAAAATGGAACGCAAAACACAAAGAGAGCCTACTGGGGTTGGAATAAATTAAAACCAATATCCTTAACAGAACTAGCCTTTGCAGATGATGTGGTGCTATTAGCTAAAAGCGAAAAGGACTTGCAATGCAATCTAGACGTGTGGGCAGATACATTAAGTAGATATAAAATGAATATTAATATAACAAAGACAGAGGATATGGTTATAGCGAGAAATCATGAACCAGTTACAATAATGCTAGACCAAAAAAAGATAGAGCAGGTAACGAATTTTAAATATTTAGGAACAATAATTGGAGAGAATGGTAAATTGGAGGAACATCTGAATAACAGAATAGCGGCAGCGACGAAATTTTACTACGCCACTCATAAATGTTTGATATGTAAAAAGGAGATATCCAAAGAAACGAATGCGCGAGTTTTTAATGCAGGGTACGTACCCATTCTCACGTACAGTTCAGAAACTTGGACACCAACACAAAAACAAAAACAAATAAAACAGGTACAGGAAATGAGATTTCTGAGAAGTTTAGAGGAATGGAGATTGATTGATAAAATCAGTAACGAAAAAATTCGAAATAATCTAGGAGTAACAGGTATTAAGAAAAAGATGGAGACGAATCAATTAAGATGGCTTAGACATCTACTACGCATTCCAGAAAGTAGATACGCAAAAATAGGATGGAAAATGAAGATGGAGGGATAAAGAAATAGAGGAAGACCAAGAATAAAATGGGAAATAGTAGTGAGGCAGAGACCAGAAGAAAAAGGAGTCAGCTGGGAAGATGTGCCACAATTAGCTAAAGATAGGCAGGAGTAGAGAAACATAACATAGAAATTGAAAAGAATACCTCGACACCAAAAGGTACAAGAGAAACCCATTAAACAGAAGAAGAAAAGTTGGTTGAAGCATAAAAAAAGGTCGCGAGAAAATGTTTTGGCTAATCAAGTGAGGACAAAATCCGAAATAAAACATAACAGAAAAAGTCAAAGCAAAAGGAAGTAAGGACAATATTGCTGGGATACTTAGAACATGTACATCATCTGGGAAAAGACAGAATGTGTAGGAGTCCCAAAAGAGTGGTAAGCAGGGAAAAGTAGATTAAAGACCGGGACAACCTGATGAGGCAGAGGAACTGAGGGGAGTAAGATTAAAAAGTTGGCAAAACATCGCAAGAAAAAGGAGACTTAGAAATAGAATACGCATCTTTAAATATGATTAACATTCTTACAACTGAAGGAACAAAGGCCCAAGATTAGCAAATAAAAATAGAGTGGTATGCAGGGAAAAGTAAAAAAAAGACCTAAGCCTGATGAGGCTAACTAAAGGGAGTAAGGTTAAAATTTTGGCAAAACATGGGAAGAAAAATGAGACTTAGAAATAGAATACGCATCTTTAAATACGATTAACATTCTTACAACTGAAGGAAGAAAGGCCCAAGATAAGCAAATAAAAATAGAGATCAAGAGAGAGATTTTTTTTGTGTTACAAAATAAAACTCCGATCATATTCTACTTAAAAATTAACAAAAACCTTGATACAGAACTAGCAAGTAATTAGTTTAAGCAATGTACTAATGTTTACAATAAAATATACAAGTTTAAATTAAACCTATGTATTATGTATTTCAATTAATCCAGACGGCTAAGTATTCTTCGATTCTGTTTGCTGTGGATAATAATCCAAAGCTTATGAATCTAACAAAATATTGCATGTGAAGGATAAAAAAACTAAATCGATTTGCAGTTGGTTAAATTTATTGAGGAAACGACTGTTTGTAGTAGGTTTTCAAGTTATTTGTAGACATCGTTTTGAAGGAAAATACATTATTTTGTCTCGCGTATGGCTTTAACAAACGAACCGTACAAGAAGCTAAAAAACCCATAAAAGATGTCCGATTTGCTAACAATAAGCTGTAAGTATAATTTGGACTTCAGTTTCGTTACCATTTAAGCCGAAATTTATTAAAAATAATCGAATTTTGCTTCAACTGACTCCAATAAGTAAAACATGTAGCTTTAAAATGGGAAGATATACTTGAGCAATTTGGAAACTATTAAGCAACAATTTTAATATTTTTGTTCTTATTGGTATCCTTTTGTGCCTTTCGGTGACGAGGTACCCATTTTTAAATATTTTCTAAAGGTAAATAAAACTTCAAATCTACAAAAAAAGGGTCTAATATGCAGATTTAATAACACTTTGAACCTTTTAGACTTTAGAGTGTTAACACTATAATTCATTGTACAAAAGGTAGACTTTTCAATTTTAATTAAGCGTGCCTTAATGATACCAAGTTTCTGCGGTTTTTCAGTAACTTTCTGCAATTATTTATGGCAGAAACCGTTAATTTTCACAATCCAGATAAACCTGACGCACAAAGCCCTTTAATCTGGCTTTAATAACTCTGATATTAGCTGCGGCCGTACCAAGAATCTTACTCTATTGCTTCTCCAGATATGATTTCTCGGTTTAAATGACTACTGCGCCAAAACTAACTGTCTTAAATCCAATATCGCAAAAGGTAAAGTTTCCTGGTATATAAGTCGTTCACTAGCGGCTACGATTGACTGGTTTTGTGTACATTTGCAGCGAGAAACGTGGCCAAACAAAGGTTGATTGTGTTTAACCGTCATTGTGTCTCGGAATACTAAATAAGCCAGTTAGAGGTTCTGTAAGTTGCTTATAGAAATCCACCTTTGAAGAAACTAGAGTCGGAAAACTGGTCTATATTCTGCGAAAAGTGATTTTATCCAGAAATAGTACAAGTGGTTGTTTATATTGGTCGAAATATTAGTAATATCTTTTATAAAAGAAGTAGAGAAACACCAAAAACAAAATGGGAAAAAAAGTGAAACATACAGGGTGTAGATTTGGGTCAAGCAACATGGTAATTTCAACGGTACAATTTTAAAAGTTGTATAATACCTCCCCCAATTATTTTAGAAAAAAAGTTTTTTGCAAAGAAAAAAATATGTGTAAAAATGTAATCAATGTTAATTTTTAGTTTTCCATTTACTGAAAATTGTGAAAATTGCAAATGTCGTTTTGACAAAAATCTGTAGTGCTTTGGAATTATGCTGTGACATGACAACTACCTATCCTAATGTCTTTTTTACTAAAACATATTCAAACCCAATGAAATACATTCTAATAATCTAGAACAGGAACTTGTGAATCAGGCAAATGCAACAATACTACCAGTCATGCCAAAAGAGGTTGCAAACGAAATCAAAAGCAACCTCAGCCCAAAAAAAGCGCCAGGTTTTGACCTGATTACAGGCGAAATCTTAAAGCAATTACCGAGGAAAGGTATTGTAATGTTAACCTATCTAATTAATGCATCCTTTGGAATGAAACATCTTTTAAGTATATGAAAGGTAGCAGGAGTTATAATACTGCAAAAGCCAGGCAAGCCACCTAATGAGATTAATTCATATAGACCTATATCATTGCTACTAATAACATCTAAATTATTCAAGAAATTATTCCCAAAACGACTAAAACCTATCATCGAAAGAAAAAATCTGATTCCAAACCATCAGTTTGGATTTAGAAATAAACATAGCACATTAGATCAAGTACATCGAATCACTAATGTCATAGAGAAAGCATTAGAAAACAAATAAATTTGCTCAGCTATCTTTTTAGATGTGGTTCAGCCTTTCGATAAGGTCTGGCACGAAGGGCTTGTGTACAAATTAAATAAATTGCTACCACAACAATATGCTAAATTACTGAAACCATACATTTTCAATCGATTATTTAGAACAAAACAAGAAGATGAGTATTCGGAGATGAAGAAAATTAGAGCTGGAGTAGGTACCACAGGGCAGCGTCCTTGGACCGATCCTCTATTTGCTCTATACAGCTGATCTGCCAGAATTAAAAACTGTGACTATTGCCACGTTCGCAGATGACTCTGCAATCCTAGCAGTTGATAAAAACATAGAAGCTACGACAAATAAACTTCAACAAGCCAGTGATCAGATATTCAGTTGGACCAGGAAATGGAAGATAAAATTAAACGAGGTCAAATAAGCTCATCCATTTTACGAACAGAACCATTAGGAATCCGTTGCCCATCACTATAATGGTAATACTGTTCCCTACGAAAACACAGCAAAATATTTATGAATAACTCTAGATGCTAAACTAAGAAATTCTGATTTTCCTAACAAAACATTTTATAAGCGAAGCTTTCTTGATTACTTTTAAATACTGAAGTATTTTTTTCTTTTTTTCTTAACCATCTATGCCCTAAAGCGTTCGTTAGTAAACTATGTCATTATAGAATCGCATAAACATTCCTTACACATCATATTTTGCAGTTTTCCATGCGCCAATTCCTTATCAGAACTCCGGTACAGACTTTTCAGAGCTGCCAATCTAATTTGGAGCCACTATAAGGCCTGTTGATGCAATGCAAGCGCCGAAAATTACGAAAGCTGCGACAAACGGTTGCCATGACGACGGCGTCTTCAGCTTTCGGCGCCTACCCAGCCAAATCAGCAAACACTACCGCGCTCTCTGCTGGCCGACGTCGGATTCAGCATTGTTCGCATATTTCAGAATTTTCTGTATGCTTGAATTTTGCAGTTTGCTTCGCGGTTCTCGAGCGATCCTGTCAACAGCGCCACTTTTATGGAAAATGTTGGACGACTTTTTTACAGGCTAATATTAATTATGTTTGCTGTTTATTTGGGTTAACGTAGTAATTCAAAACTTATGGTACAAGGTAATAGATTATCGATTAGTGTATAAAAAGCTCTCGAAATTAATGCGTTGTTTCGACACTAATGCGTTTTTAACATTGCAAAAACATGAAACTAGTTGTTTAGAGCTATTTTAAATCTACAGTTGCGACACGAACTAATTTGAAAGATTTGTTTTAAGTGGTAATTGGTAATAATTGGGATAGTGATAACACGAGTTTTCTACGATTTTTTCATTGTGTTGTTAGGTTTTATTTTAAATTTTTTGGGTATCTACTACTTATTAAATGCACAAAAAAGCATATTGTAGGTATTCACAATTAATTTAAAAAGCAATAATGAATATAATTTATGTAGCTATTGAATTGTCCGTATTCAAAGGATAATAGTGCTTCAAGATAAACCATCTTTTCATATAGCGGTTTTAAGTCTCCAGTATGGAAACGGAAAAAAAGTTAAAATAACAGAGCATTCCCGCACTCAACTGACTTTGGCATTGTGCGATTTTTGGTTATTTTTTGGACTTCTGGGGGGCTGAAAAATCTTGTCTGAGAAGGAGATTCACACTGTCATAAACGTGTTTTTTTGGCTAGTATTGGTTTGGAGATTTTAAGAAGTGGAAATTAATAATTTGAAAGTGTGTTTCTGTTAAAAACAATTACTTTAAACATATTGAAAATAAAATCTTACTAAACATTAACGAAGATTTTTTTAATCAATAAATTCAGTTCAAACTGGAAGAAGCACTTGTTATTCATTTAACTCGCAACATTTATATTAGTCTCTCGTTACTTCATCCGTTATGTTTCTTCGCCAAGAAAATTCTAGAGAAAGCTGTTATTTCCCCTACAAACGTTATGTACACAGCGAAAGATAACAGTTACAAATTCCTTAAAATATTGCATAAATGCTCTGTTATAAATTATGTGTTAACAGGACAGAGCTAAAATGCAAACAATACTTGGAATAAACGCCCGTCTAATTGAAATTCCTTTTCTTCGCCGTTTCGAGAAAATGTTTAATAACAAAGCTTAAACAACCAAAGCCGGCTACATTCTTTCAACAAAGGGACTATCCTACGAGAGCTTGTGGCAGCTTTCCGTAGCAGTAAATTTTAAACTAAATTAATATTGGTTCGAGTATGTAAATATCTTTTATCGAGTAAGTATAAGGTTCAAAGTTTAATAAAGTATGTTAATTTGTGAACTATTGTCTAACATCATCGTTCTATTGATAAACTTTAACGCCCCGTGGAATATCGGGATGTGGTGGGATTTTACACCCACTTTGATTTTAATGGCAAGCAAAGATTGAACTGTCTGCATTCATATTACCCTGGGAATATTAATTAAATCGCTGTGTATGAGCTGTAATGGTCGCATATAGTATAATATTTAATAATTTAAAAACAATTTTTAATTTACTCTCGTAACATCATAAAGTATTATTTAGTAATTTTTCTGTTTCTAGAAAACCATAAATAACATGTTTAAAGTTAAAGAAAGCCACATGTGTTTTAAAAAACGCGTGTAGATTATAATATTTATATTTTCTCAGGGTGTTTTAATAAACAAGACATTTTTAAAATCGTTATGAATACCAGAATTTATAATAATGACCGAGTCAGGCGCTAATCCCCAATGCTAGACCAAATAAGCGTTGACTGATTTGTTGTGTCATAAATTTGTCTTTATGGATTCTAAGAAAACTAATGCAGGTCAAACCATAACATCTGGCAACCCTAAGCTTAACATTCTTCGGGGATGTCCATTTGTTTGTCTAGCGATTGTGTTGCGAATTATATTTCTCATTTATTTAATGTTCACATTGTGTGCAGATATTATTATTTATAACTGATTACAATTACATGTAAAATATTGAGTAATTGAAGTTACTAATTGATATGATTTTACATTGGTTTAGTATATTTTGTTTTCAAATAACAGATTTCGACGTTTAATGGAGGGGAGAACTTAAATTAAAATTGTTAGAAAACTATTTATTTTGAGAAGCTCCAATAATCGACGAGCTAATGGATTCAGAAATCACCCCACCATTATACACAAATCTGAATAACGAATTAACGAATGTATGTGTGTTAATATCCACCCCAATTATTTAACATCTCTTGCACGATTTGTCCATCCCAAAAAATAGGCGGTTTTGACCGTCAGGTATCCAGCGAAAGGGTATAAAAGGTATTGTTTTACAGTAATCGAGGTTCACTTTTTCTGGCGAACCAATCGCGAATATCTTGCAACCTCTACGTGAGCTCCTCGGCGGCGTCACTGCCTTGAGGGGAATCCGTGGAAACCCTCTGCCATCTTTTGGTTGACGTCTTCGCTACGGCCGCTGGCCGAGGCAGGGGACTCCTACTGGTGGAATTCTGAATTTCGACCACCCTGTATACGTGAGCTCCTTGGCAGTTCCGCTGTTTTGAGGGGAATCCGTGTAAGCCCGCGACTTTGATTGGAGTCTTCGTCACAAGTTTCGGCTTGGAGGCTGGGGACCCACAGTCGCAATATTTTGATTATATTCCGAAATTTTGCCAAACAATACGCGTTAATTTTGGTGTTCTATAAAAGTCAATACCTTTCGCAAACGCCTTAGCTCAAACCAATAGTATTTCATTACCTATAACTGCACTTCATGCAAATTAACAATCCTCAAACAACGATATACTAAAGCTACCCATTCCACCTAATAATAATTCCTATTCCATAATTAATCCTGCTTACAATTCCTCATGAAATCTCTATTGCGAAGTAACAAAAATTACCCACTCCAAAACCAATAATAATTCCTTATTATGTGACAATCACCCACGCATTTCCAATAATAATTCCTAATATGTGACAACCGTCCACGAAACAACTTTACCTAAGTATCCTCCCTTATATGTGAGAATTACCCACGAAATAACGCTACATAATAATTCCTAATATGTGACAAATATCCTAGAAATAAACCCTTAATAATTCCTAATATGTGACAAATATCCTAGAAATAAACCCTAATATTAATTCCTAATATGTGACAAATATCTTAGAAATAAACCCTAATAATAATTCCTAATATGTGACAATTATCCTCGAAATAAACCCAAATAATAATTCCTAATATGTGACAATAATACACGAAATAATCTAACCCTAACAATTCCTAATATGTGACAACCATCCACGAACTAACCACATAATAATTCCTAATATGTGACAACCATCCACGAAATAACCTTGCCTAATAATCATCCCTAATATGTGAGAATTATCCACGAAATAACTACGAATAATAATTCCTTATATGTGACAATTATCTACGTAATGAAACTTTAAATAATAAACAAAATCTACAACATCTTGTTTGTTTTATTTACTGTCTAATAAACCTATAGCTGTACTAAATACTGGAGTTCGCTATGGAAACACAACGTAGCAGGGTCCTACACTAAAATATGACGATCATGAGCCATAACATCGTTTAAGCAACTTCGCTAATTCACCAGAACTACCGCACTTAGTATAAAAGAAAATAAGTAAAAAAGCATAAGGACTTTTAATAATACTGAGCCAAGTACGGTACGTCACAGAGCTAACTCCGCGTTTTTTTTTCGCTTTGTATGTACATATAGCGTAACTTTTCAGAATCGTTTAAAACAAAATATTTCGTTACCGTTCCGATCAGAAACGAGCGAAACGTTTTTCGTGTTTAGTACCTGCTTTAAAAGTAGTGTAAAAATGTATTTACAAAGGGAATTGGAAACCATAGCATTAATAATTAACATTTTAAGGCCTGTTCATTCTCGAAGCATCCTTTTCGTAAGAAATAATGTTGATCTGTTCGAAGAGAATATAAGAAACCATGCAGCCAATACCCGACATAAAAAAATCCAAAACCCGATTGCTTCAAATATACCTATGTTAAAAAAAAAGTTGCCTTCACAATTATTGCTATATATAACAAATTTAACACATCACCTGATTGTATAAAAAATCTTCCCACCCACGACTTAAAAAAGAAATTAAGAAATGCTCTAAATTCTAAAGCTTACTACAGAGTTAGTGAATACTTAAATGATGCTTCCTTTAAAAACTCTTTGACGTCAATAAAATTTTCTGTGTTTTTGTCAACTATGTATATTATTATTGTGGCATGTTCCACGACTTTTTGGATATTTAGAACAAATAAAGAATTATATTATTAATAGGTAGTTTGGTAATTATTTAACACAACAAAACCCAATTAATTATGCTAAGGCTATGATATGTCTTCCTTATAATAAAAGTCTAGATAATGTAGTTTATGTAACAATTCGCAATCATTTACCAAAGTTATACAAATCAGTTGAATCTAAACTCACTTATCTTCATCAATGAAGGGTTTCTTGTTGATATACTAGACCAGTTTTAAAGTTCTCTTAATCATTAGCTTTCTTTTTGATGTAAAAGCTGTTGACGAAGACAGGAGAATCTCAAAATTGGTTAATTAAAACTTAATTGGGTTGTATTTTCGTGTAAAAATAAATGAAATTTTAAGACGAATCTAAGCCTCTACAATAACAGACTAGTTTAACGGATCCCAAAGTTTATAGCAAAAACCTTTGAAATAAGGTATTTTATATGACTAAGTCCACCGTAAAGCTTTCATGATTGGATTCACCTAAAGGTTACAAACGCTATTACGCCAAAGTGTCACTAAATCGGTCCATCTTACGACCATCGATGTAATCCAAAGAATTTCTATACCTCCAGAGCGTATGAATGTACGTGCTCAGAGTAATAGACAACTATTTATTTGTTTGCAGGATTTCACTTACATTTTAAATCAAAGTTCAACATTTTGTAGGATTTTTCCTCGAGATTTTAACTGCATTTTTATGTCGAGGAAATAAAAAATGAAAAATGTTGACGTTTTTACGATATTGAAAAAGTGATTTAATAATTTTATTGTCCATTACATTCAAACCATAATAAATTTGTCTTTAATAGAATTACAAGAAATTCGCAAATGTGTTTTAAAGTAATGTAATGGATCTGGAAAATTTATAATAAATATTTTTTGGATTTGTTCAGTTTTTTTACGTTAAGGGCTTAAGAGATTCACACATTCAAAATTTTATCCCTGTTTAATATGCACCGGGTGTATTTTATTCGCCAAAGACTGAAGTTTCTTTTTTATTGCACCTGAAGGATTTGATCTAAAACAAATTTTATAGGCCATAAACACTTCGTCGATCAGTACGATTCTCAGGGGTGTAAAACCAAAAAAATTCACAAGGGTTTTTAGTAAAATGAGGGAACTTTAGTTACAAAGTATGGAAGACAAAATAAAAATTCAAATAAAATTTTTAACGAACACTTTCTGAATATTGTATTTGGCTTGACAAAAAGAGTTTAAGTATTAAACAACATGCGTTATATTTTGATCTGTGATGCTGTCAACAATTTATTTTGATGTATATAACAAACTAGAACAACAATTGTATTTATTCTAAACTTGCAGCACCCTTTAAAAAAGCGACTTAACGTTCAACTCCAAATATAATTGTGAGTTTACCCCAAACTCGTGAATATTTTGACAAGTTCGCACTGGAGTTCTATACATACTTAATTGGCTTAAAACGTTCCTGACACGAACCCAGTTAATTGTACATCTTCGCTCCAATACTCGCTAAATAAAATATAGCAGCTTTCGTATCCAAATCAGGGAAAATGAAAAACAACTCCTCATCTCTCACTCCAGAAAGTTTACATTCGTCACAGCGTCATGCTGAAAATTACTTCAGTCGAGTGAAAGTATGCTGTAATTTTGTGCAAATAATTGTTGTTATAGATTCGACAGTTTGCTCATCTTTGATAATTATGGCAATTTGGGAAACATTGAAGCTAAACGCGATTTTATCTCCAAGATTTATTAGAGATGTGACAAACGATAGTTGGTTAGGTTGTAGCCGTGGTCTGAATTTGTAAATTATGCTTGAAGTGAAGTATTGATGTTTGCAGTTACACATGTAGTTATGAATGTAATTAAAAAATGCTAGTATACAAAGTGTTTCAGTTTTTGCGAATAACATAGGGATCTCGCAAACAGTAAGTACTACAGAGTTGGTTAAATAAGTCAAAATGATCTATGATTTAATAGCAACTATACTATGAAAAATACTTCAATAAAATTAATGGTTTTTGCACTGTTTAAAAAACAAGTGTTCTGAATTTTTGCTTATGTAAAATCAATATTTTTTAACATTATTGGTACACTTTTTTGCGTAGCTTATAAATTTGTTAACAATTTTTTTTGATTATCTGTTGTTTTTGTTATTTAATAATGTTTTCTCATCTTAACTTTTTATTTCATGAAATCTTCTTAAAACAATTAAACTTAAAAAGACAGTTTTATAAAATTGATAAACTAAGGTCAGGTTTTTAAGGACAGTTCATCAAATAAAAAGAAATATACAAAATTGTTGTCTACAAAGAGCAGATCTAAAGTTTTTATTAGATTTGAGCAAAAAGTCATAAATTAAAAATTATTATAAAATGCTAAAAAAGTCTTGTTTAATTTATAGTTATTTATGTATCAAGGCCAAAAAGTGTAACTTTTTCGGCCGCGTCTGGCAAACAGACAAGGCCAAAAAAGTACGTTTTGGCCGAGGTACATATTACATTTTTTGTGCGATAGAATTAAAAACAATTTAAATTTTTAGTATTTTTCAAAAATATAGGTTAGAAACTACATGACATTCTGTCACTGACAGATGACGGCGTATGCTGTTAGCTTTAATGGAAATTTACGATGTAGCGGCCGAAAAAGTTACTTTTCCGGCCGTTGCTAAGGGTAACGGCCTGAAAAGTAACTTTTACGGCCGTTGCTAAGGATAGGGCCGGTAATGCAGTACTTTATGGTTGCTAACGCGTCCGTCAAACAGCTGTTTCTAGTACGATAGCACAAAAAAATGTTTATGTGTTTAATTAAGTACAGAGCTCGCCTATTTATGCAATGTTTCCTTTTTTTAAGGCCACTTAGTTAAAACTTATAAATACGATATTATTTTAATCATTTACTTACTATTAAGATAAACCTAATAACCCATAACAAAGTAAGGATAGTAAAAATCTATCAACAAATTTTAAATCTACGCAAAAAAAAGACAAAATAATGGTTAAAAATAGTTTGCGTGAGATTTCATATAAGCAAGCTATAAGCAAATAATAAAACCGTAATTTCTTTTTTCATCAATAGCGCAAAACATTTTTTTCACCATAACTTTTTGTAGCTCTTAAATCATAGACAATTTTAATCCATTTAACCAACTTTGTATCTCTTATCGTTTGGAAGATGCTGTACGATAACTGGCACACCGTGTATATATTTCACAAAACCAATAAATATCGTGTTTCATACTTTAGAGGACGATTGTATCTGGCGTAGTTAAAAAGATATTTGTGTTTGAAAATTTTGCCATTTTAATGCATTTTTCTCAGTAACCTGGGCACACTTTTTAATTTTTTAAACTGTTAGTATTTATTAAAAACTAATAGATTACTTGAAACCAGTGGCGTACGCAGAAAAATATGTTAGGGGGGATATTGTTTTAATTTGCAAATATAATACTGACTAATTTCAAATGGGGCATGGTAATGGTGCAATTAGAAAATGATCTATGGGGGCCAGACACAAACAGTGAGTCGTAAGAAAGAGTTGCGAGGGGTCCAGGGGGGCAGCAGCCCCCCGGATAACAACACCATAGGCAATTTTTTTAATTTTAAAGGTCAAACCTACCAAAAAATAGCATTTATGAGTGAAATATACAAATATAATGTATACCATATGTATGGAAAAGCAGTCTGTCGCGCAATTTTGAAATTCGGTAATTATAATTTTAGCTCTCTTTAAACTTTCGGGGAGGATTTATCTCCCTAATCTCTCTCCTTGCGTACGTCACTGCTTGAAACGCAATTTTTCTCAAAATATTTCCGATGCATGTTCATATTTTCAATGTATGATCGAATTTAGAACGAAATTCTCTTATCAACATTCATAAAAAACAGTATAGGTACAATGAATTCAGAAAAATCTTTCACCTGCAATTTACAAAAATGTAAGCTTTAAGTATAGGGGTTTCCACTTAAAATAACAAAGTTATAGGGGTGTGACAGTCAAACCGAATCACCCAGCACAAAAGCCGTTTATATGATTGAAAATTAAATTAAAAACATGTTTTAATAATTTCTTGGTAGTAACTCATTACCGCTTGCCTTTGAAATTTTTTAATTCGTTTGCATTTCACCATTAAAGGAAAATTTCGCAGACGCCAGACGATTTACAAAATATCTCCTTTCAGCTACAGTCAATTACTACTTGTTTTGTAAAATCCTTGTCATTCACGAGTGTCCTTGAAAAGGCTTAATCTGAAATAGAAATCGGGGTATTTTGTTTCGTTTCAGCCTATGCGCCATCGATTTTATTGCAAAAAACGAACTTACAATCGCTAAATATTTATTGGAATCAGTATTTAAAAGCATTTTTGTTACGTTCATCGCAGCTTTTGTATTTGTTACACTCAACTTTTTAGCTACAACGTTTACAAAATTAATTATTCAATATCAAATAGCGGTATTTAATTTTCTGTCACTTTCGTTGAAACCGGAACTAATACAGATTTACAGAATTCTGCTTGAAAATAGAACACTTTGCATATATTTACATACTTAAATGAAAGCTTTAAAGAGATTTAAAACCAATCCTCACTACTTCTGCTTGGGGTGCTGAAGTTTTTTTTTTTAATTCGTCAGTTACGTTACGCGAAGCCATAACTAAATCTTTGTATCATGGTAACGGGCGTCATTGTATTATACATCGATTTATGATAAATTATTGTTGAATAATATTGTTAAAAAAATGCGGATGTTTTTTTTGCAAATTTCTTAAATTCTTTAAAGCTTCATTTTCTACAAAAAAAGATTTTTCTTATAAATAACATAAGTAATTGTGAAATTAACTCTGTTTGTTTTCACATTAAAAATGATTTATTTTATTAAGTTAAACATTTGTGTAATATAATTTTTTCCGTTTTCCGATACCTCTTATAGTTACCTAGATTCCCTATGAAACCATCGAAATTTGCCCACCCTGTACAAAACAATTAAAAAGAAATTAGCGCATCTCAAGCTACAGTCATTTACATGGACTGCGAGTTATGCAGTTTTAAAATCGACGTATTAAAACTTCACACAGAATTAAACTCGTCCGCACACAGGAAATAAACACAAACCGTTTTATGTAACGAGTATATTTGATTCACAAACACAACCTTAAACTATTTGATATATGTAGTTGGTCGGCTTTAGTTAAGTTGCTTTAGTGGCAACTAGGGATTGTAAACCGGTTTACCGGTAAATCGCAAAAAATGCTCTTCAAATTTTACCGGTAATTTTCCAGTTTTTTACCGGTAATACCGGTAATTTTACAATATATTTTTAATCATGATAAAAATCTAAATCAAATAATCGAAAAAAAATTGACGTATTTTCAAAGAGAAAAAAAGGGGAAATCATACAAATGGCATATGATTGTTTACTCACTACACGATTAGGGATTGTAATAAATCGCAAAAAATGCTTTTCAAATTTAACCGGTAATTTGCCAGTTTTTAACCGGTAATTCCGGTAATTTTCAATATCTTTCTAATCATGATGAAAATCTAAATCAAATAATAGAAAAAAAAATTGAAGTATTTTCAAAGAGAAAAAATAAGGGGAAAGCATACAAATGGCATATGATTGTTTGATTGTTTACTCACTACTCGACCAACATAGTGTAGTAGAATCCGAAAAAGCTTTTTCCGCGGCTGGATTATTTTGTACAAAAATTAGGTCGCAATTAGGAGACGATAGTTAAGATAAATTATATTTTCTACATGGTTATTTTTTAAGAAAAGTTTAAAATAAAAAATATTGTTAATAGTTTGACAATATAGGTATATTATGTTAAATCATTTTATATTTTATGTTCAGAATAGTTTTATTTTCATGTGTTTTTTGTAATGCTGGATTATATTTTTTGTAATATTTTTATTTTATATATTATATATTGTCATTTTATATTGTGTTATATTAATATTACATAAAAATATATTAGATTCGTTAATGGCTGTTAACTAATATATTGTATGAAACTAATTGGGATAGTTTAGGCTTCAACTATCTCAATCAGTTCCATAATAAATAAATGTATATAAATATATTTATTTTTAATATGGTTTTCGGAGTTTATCCGGGTAATATTTAAATTGGTTCGACGTTTCGGCAAGCTCTCACTATAGGGGAGACGCGGATAAACTCCGAAAACTACATTAAAAATGTTAGTAACCGCAAAAAATCTAAAAAAAAACAATATAATATAAATATATATAATAATATGATTTACCGGTAAATTACCGGTAAACCGGTTTTGATAGACAGTTTTACCGAATTACCGGTAATTCAAAAAGTCGGTAAATTTACAATCCCTAGTGGCAACACATAATATGTTAACGTTTGGCGGATTTACATCAAGTTGGGCGACTACATCGGACAGGATTACAACCCTTTAGGGCACAACAAAGTATATTTTAGCGTGTGGCCTGTGTTGCATGGGAGTTTGTTATCATATCTGAATATTGACCTTTCGTGGCTAAATAAACACTGCAAAATTCACGAAGAAGTAATTGGTTTTCCGTGAAAGTTATAAATAAACTGATTTCATCATAATATTTTCCTTATGAATATGTAAATATGCTCACATTTGTAGTTAAAAAATTAATAGAAAATTATAAACCGAAACCTGAATTACCAAATAATTTTTTTTGTATTTTTGAATTGCTTAACACTTAAGCGCTTTATTTTAAGAGTGGTATAAGTCCACTTAAGTTAGTTTCAGACTGATGTATTTGTTCATTCTGCTCATAATATTAAAGTCAGGACAGGGGTTGGAAATTGGAAAGAAACTGTAAACGATATGACAAGATGGAGAAAAGCTGTTCTTAGTATATGCTAATAGACTGACTGATTCTCCCAAAATAAAGGATCTAGAATGCTTAAAAGCGGCTCAGCCTCACTGGGGGTATAGCCACCATATAATAATGAAGAGTCTACAGAAATGTATCTGTTAAATAATTCTAAAAAAGGCATTTTAAAAAAATATACTGACAAGAAACTGTTAATTGTCTAAGGATATACCGAGGAAGGAATATTTTATAAGATATTAATAGACAAATTGCGAATATTTTTATTCATCTCCAGAACAGAAGAGACAAAAAAATCGATAACATAACAATGTTGCAATTTTATATTAATTTTGGAACAATTATATTAGCCAAATAAATTGATATGAAGATTTTATTGCGTTTTATACCCCTTGTAAAACCATGATTTATTTAAAGCTTTCTTGAATCGCACTACTAAAAGATAAGTAACACTACTCAAAAAATCACTGAATGCCCATTTAAAGAACATTATAATACTAATTAAACCGTAATATAAGAATTCTAATTACAAAGGTCACAATAAAATAGGTTTTTTCTTTCACCTACAAATTTTTAATTTTTCAGTTCTGATAGTGCTATTCTAGGGATGCAAAACGCAAAGTAAAGAACAGAATATAAATATTACCTATAAGTACAAATATTATAAGTTTGAAAACAACAATAAATAGACTCACAACACTTTTAAAAAAAAGGCTCGAATAATATAAAAATTAATTAATCAGTTGGGCATGTAAAAAAAGGCTAATTTTCTTTAATTTAATAAGTTATAGTTAAAAGCTTAGCTATTGAAAATTGTTAAAAGTTAACAAATTTTTGCAGTTGCCCCGTAAAAGATGAAATCAAATCGGATAAACCCAAGTAAAAAAGAAAAAATGTTTTTTCGAGAGATTTGTGCAGGAATTTCCTGCTATTTATGTAGCTATCAACCCATTGTATTGCTTTAATAAAATGTTTTGCATCAAAAACTGAAACCAAAGCAACAGTATTACAGCTAATAAACGCGTCCACAATTATAATTATCACTTCCGGCTTTACAACCATCCTCTGCGCCCAAATTTAAATTAAATTTGCGGTAAATTAGCTTCCATGGTAATAATTTTTTAAAACAACGCCACACAATACTGCAGCACAATTTCATTCTCATCGTACCTCGTTCAAGTCTATAAAAATCCACTCAAATTTGTAATAATAACAAAAGAAAACTTTTTTCGAGAAGCAGCAGAACATGCCATATTCTTTACGTACTCAATCTTGTCTCTTGAGATTTTTATATCATGCAAATATATTAAAATTATCCAGTGAATCCCGCTTTTCGATAAAATTCCTCTGTTATTGATCCGCAAACAAATTACTTTCCGTCATAGAAATCTTTATTGCACTCTGAAGACTGTGCTCCGGTCTATTAAACACGTAATAACCTCCTAAACATTATTAATGAGTTAAAGTTGGGAGTTTAATACGTATTAATGCCGATTTAAATTCAAATTTCTATTAGCGATTCAGTTCGTGCAATTTGCTAATCTCACAGCATGGAATGTTTTCATGCTTAACGCTTAATTCACGGAAATAAACTTGAGTTAAGTGAAAGAAAATGTTGTAGTTATCGTGAGAGTATTTTTTGCGTTTTCCTCAAAACGTTGCTTAAGTAAGGGTACTAAAGTTTTGCATCATTAAAAAGAAAAAAAAAACTATCAAATGAGTATAATATAGAGGTATCTTGTCATTCAAAAAAATTCAATTGTTTTTCATCGCGCTTTTGTTATTCGAAAAAATAGAATTCAAAAATGTTGTCTTATGGTGAAAAACTAAGTAGTACCAAACAACTTTTGTTTTAAACATTTTTTCCTAAAGTGGATATTTACTGAGATATATAGCATATTCCATACCTTTTGGACACACTGTATATTGTGACACCCCGCCTGAGATCAATTATTTTATTTTACTTCAAAGTTATTTCATTTACTTAATGAATAACATTGCAACAAATGCTGATGCATCAGTTACTAAAACATGTAAGACTTCAAAAGGGCCAAGTTATTTTAAATTAAGTAAATTATATTAACGTTAACGTTAAAATATTACGGTCATAACTTGGGTCCTACAATGCCAGCATTTGGGTTTCGTCAATCAACAAACGATTTATTGATAAAGTTGTACATAATTAGCGGAACAAACTACTCGCACTAACATGTGTTTATAGGAAAAAATGACAAAGATGCAACTACAATAAAAAAAGGCTAGCAACAGGGAACCTCAAAATCTTAGGACAGTCGCGCTGGGGAAGTTAAGAACCAACCATCGAGAAATGTACAGCACGTCGGAAAATAAAGGAGTTTGTTGTTTTTAAACTGTTGTGTTTTATTTGTTTCTTACGGTGTAATAATTGCTCTAGACCTGTGTACTACGTATAACAACGTTTGAGGGTCCAACCATCATACAAAGACGATCACGAGCCATAATTAACAACAATAAATATAAGAGTAATAAGTACTCTTCCCCAACAGTACGGCCTATGTACAGTATGGGCCGTCAAATGAAGGCAGCAAATTTAAAATCCATCTCCTTCCTAACATCGTTGCAGCGAGGAAGAAACTATGCGTTTCAAATATAATAATTCGTTTGTTGAAAGTTTTTAAACAAGTGCATTTAGGTTTTGAATAGTTAAAGCTGAATATTTTTTCTCTTATTTGTGTAGTTGTCGTGCTCGCGACATGCAATCATTCCCTCAAAGCTCGGTTCGCTTCTTGGAAATATTAATTTAAGCTTTTCCTCGTAGGAAGTTTGCGAGCCCTTTCAAATGATATTTAAGGGGTTTATTTTTCATTAAATTATTAAATGGTTATCATGACCCGTTAATTAAGAGTCAATAGCCGAGAAAAGCAAGCAATATTTTAACGTGATGCCTCTCTGTCCCTAATTAAAAAACTTTTGCTTTACAAGCAAATTTTAAAGCCTGTATGGACATATGGGATACAGCTATGGGGATGCACCAAACAAAGTAACATTCAGATCATCCAGAGATTCCAGAATAAAACACTAAGGAACATCGCTGATGCACCTTGGTATTGCAGAAATAGTGACGTACATTGGGACCTCAACATGGACACTCTAACCAACACCATTAAGAAGTTTGCCAAGAGCCACGAAGAAAGGCTTCATCAACATGTAAACGTCGAGGCGATCCAGCTCCTGGACACCTTTTGAGTTAGTTTAAGCAAAAGTTTAAAAGCAGAGACTGTGCGGTAGTGTGCTCGTTAATAATTGGTGTCTTACAATATATTAGCAAACTAATGACTACTATTGAGTAAACCTTAGACTAAGTTTGAACATTGTTAATTTAGGCTGGAATTAAACTGCTCATTGGTCTCAAAAGAGCTGACAGCATTGTTATAAACTCTATTAGGGTTTAAATTAACAAAAAAACAAAGCTTTATGTTAAGGCATGAAATAGTTCTTTAAATGCAACATAATTTTTTAATATTATATTTGACCAATAAAAACTATTAATCATTTAAAATAGTTTGATAAAATCACCAGTTTAAGGTATACTGTAAACAAAAGATATTTTTTTTGCTTACGATACAGAGACGGTTGTATATCTTCAACAAAAGATATATTCTACAAAGAGTTTTGCCAAACATACGAAAAGCTAATTAAATTTCGATAAATGATTTAAGCACGTTAATATTTCATACCAAAAAAGCTTCTTAACTTCTTATATTTAACTATCATGAGCCTTATACAAAACTGCACACAATAATAAATTTATTTCAGATCATGAAAACACCAATTTTGTTATTAAAAAAGTTCATGTGTGTTTTATTTCAGTTTTACATGCATTATAACATATATTTCTCTTTAATATTTCCTTATACACCGAAGATTGCCTTAATATACGTATTTCAACAAAGCTTTAAGACATTATGTCCTGGTATCAAGCGAAACATTGCCCTTTTATGGCGACATAAAATAAAGGAAGGATTTATTTTTCCCTGTTCTTGACGCAGTTTTTTCAACGTTTTTTTCTCCGAACCAAAACACAGGACACAAACAAAAAGACGGTTATTCTGCATAATCCCGGTAAAAGTAACGCCGCTTTAGGGCTGACACATGTTTTTTTGAATACAACTCATCTCGATTAGAATTTATATTAGGACAGCACCTTGTTCGAGTTTAACATTGATTTTTACAAACAAAATTAGAGATAAGATATTTCGCATTGAAGACCTTCTTAACTTGATCATTTCATGCATGTAATGACGTTTTTAAAAAAGTCTTTGTTGTTTGCAATTATTTTAATTTTTCTCCATCACAAATATAATTTTTAATTTTTAAAATTTTTATTGAATGGTACTTTTAAGCAATTTACTTCTAAAGTAATATAAGGGCTTACTTTCAATAAAAGCAAGGGAAAAAATATATTCTTTTTTAGTTTAAAGGAGATATATTTGTGACGGATTACCCTAACAAGTGGTATAACAAATTTTATTGTATATAATTGCCAATTTGTAGTAACACAAAAAGGGTAAATACAGATCTAGTAAAATAAATCATGCCATTCAAATGTAACGATGCAAAAGCCTAACAGGAAGAACTCAAAACGACTGTTTTTATCCTCTACAGTTCATTTGACGGATTTATTGTAATCCTCTGGCTGTGCGCACTTCTTTTTATATGGCATGTGTAAACCACAGTGAAGGTGGTACCCGATAAAAAAATAATAAAACATTTTTGGAACAAAAAAACTAGCAATGGAAATTTTGTTTTGGTTCTCCAAAAACTCCTTTGTTAGTTTCACTTTAAGGTTTCACAAAGCTATATCAAGGACTTTGCATATTTGTATTTACTGTATTTGCCTCTCTACTAAATAATTCAATTAAAACTATCACCTTTGTGGGAACGTACGCTAGTAATTAAATTTTCAACCGCTTGGCGGTCTTTACAGAGCACAGAATTAGAGAATGCTGTTAAATAAATCGATATGTGCATGTACAATGGACTTGTTAATCCATTTCTATTCACGATTTTGTATTTTCGACACAGTTGGTTCCATTTCCCATTAATTTCCGACTATGCGATTAACAAAAATACGCCACATTTCTACCGACAATGTTTAACAACGAAAAAACTAAAGCTAACAAACCGTAATATATAAAAAAAGTTTCATTAAACAGACAATTCTATAAAAGAGCAATATTTGTGTGTGTAATTTTTAGTCCAAATTTTTAAGTACCTACCTACAAAAAATATGGAAATAAATTAAAAATAAATTTTATTTTTTATCATAAAAAACTTTGAATAAAATAAATAAATTAGAAAGTTTCTTTCAATATTAAATCAGCTGCCATTATTTTGATCTTCTCCTTAACTATTTCCACGTGATTTTTGGTGAAATCACTGCATTCACTCTACGATTAAAATGCGATTAAAAATTGGTAATTAATTTGTTACTTAATAACAAATAATTATAGAGCATTGGAAAGCTAGTTTATGTTTTGATGTTGGCAATGCTATACCTTGCATATTTACTGAGCAAAAATACGAATAGATACTTCTTGTTGTAAATTCCCAATTGCACCAACTATGAAATGTTTTGAAGTGAAGCCTGCCTTTCATTTTAAAAATTGTGAAACAAGTCTACGTTTTATCCAGCTATAAGGTAAGTTTACAAAGCAAAACATAAAATATTAAGGCTTCCTCGAAGTCATTCTTATAAACATTATGTTTACACACCAAGAAGTAGTAGCCGTCTCTTTACGATCGACGTAAATATAAATATTTAAGAAAGACTTTTCATCCCGAAGGAATTAAGTACTAGAAAACTTTGGGTACGTTTACATCAATAAGACCAGTTATATTATACTGTAAGTTGTACATGATTACAGGACTATAAGTTTTTTTGAGAAGGGTATATCATTTTCACAAAAAAAGTTTTAAGCATTTTACGACTTAAAATGTTGTCTGGAAATTTTCTGTGACGTTTTTCGGGTTTATAAAGGTTAAAATTTGCATGAAAAAGACATGTAGTTCTCTAAAATAATTTCAAAATAATATGCACACTCAAAAAACAAACTCAGGCTTATTTTTTTAACTAAATTATAATGAAAAATTTGTTTAACTTCATTAAATAAATTTTTTTGTATGGGAAATTATTTTCACTAAACCTTCGGGTAATCCATTTCATCTACTTTCTTGAAATAGAATGCCTACTCGGTTAATATTTTGTTTAATGTATTAATTTCCGTAAATGTATCGAGCTGGTATCATTTTTTTTTTAAAACTTCAATAGCTGTTACTGGAAGTCGTAAGTAAACTCAGGACTTGTTCTGAACTGCATACGGGCACTTAGGGTGTTAGGAAGCAGGAATAATCTTAAATTGGTATGATGCCCAGGGCACACCAATATACCAGGGATTGAAAAGGCTGTTCGCCTAGCCAAAATTGGCAGCGAGACAGCTCCTTCGGACCAGAACCCGCAGTTGGTACATCCTATGGAACAGCCAGGCGGTGTCTTAATGACATTAATACAAAGGCATAATGCTCATTGGAAAAAAGTTGCTGGACAAAAGAAATGCTCAGTATGAGCAGAGTAGACATCAGAGCAGCCACAGAACAGGTCACGGGACACTGGGCTAAAAAAACACTACAAATATGTAGAGGATGTGGTGAAGAAGAAGAAACTCCTCTTCACGTAATATGCCAGTGTGAAGGATTCACACCCCATCGACGGACTTCTAGGGATGGAAAAAGCCAACCAAGAAGGCTTAAGAAAAACATTCTTAAAAAAAAACCTGAAGTTTTTCAAACGCACAGGACTTCTTTAAGGGGCTACAATAGACCAATAGGTCGCAGTACAAGAACCCGAAAGGGTACTACCTCCGCGGTAATATTAAAAAAATACTGGAAGTGTTTTTGAGAGCAAATAGTATCAATCGGAGTGATTTTCTATATGTTATAAGCAGTTGCTGGTAATGTTTTTCAATCAAAACGCGATTAAGAAATGTCTTTAAAATAATATGGTCCTAAACACAGTATGATGTAACAATGTGTAAAAAAAAGCAGAGTCAGGGCTTGTGTTAATGTACAAGAACAGAGCGCCCTCAAATAGTTGGTTAATTTTTTTAACGCAATCAATTTTTTTTAAATAATTCTGCTAATTTGCTAACGCCCTAATTAGTCTAAAAACAAAGTTACCTAGGCAACCCAGTAAATAATAATTATCTTGTTTAACAAGTATTTTATTTAAAAACTTTATTTGACTGCTTTAAAGTTGGTACCAATTTAATAACTCCGCTACATCAACAAACTTGCATCATAAAAACCTACATGTTGCAAGCAAATGCAGTTTTAGTGCAGCGCACTCATACATTAAGCATTTCCTGCTAGTTCGAAATAAAAGCTTTTATTATTATTTACTTTTTAAAACTATGCATCTGCAGAATGATGCGTTCGGCGGAACACGAGTTAGTTTATCATACAGGCTGTAACTTTGGCGAACAAATTACTCCGGATCTCATATTGCTTTAAATATTGGAGCAGAGTAACAACGTCTGTTACATGTATTTTAATTTTGTAACACCTTAGAGCGAAACACATCCCAGTGAGTTTAGATTTATGACGGGTTCGTGCTGACATCTAAAGGCATGCGAACGATGTGATGTCCTTGTGAAAATATTCGCAGGAGAAAGCAATAACACAGCTTCGACTTATTGTGTTTATATACTATTGTCAGTTGTTATTGGATACAAATTCAGAATGCTGTAAAATAACAAGAAACAACACTTTTTATACCTTGTAGATTTGCAAAGCTTTCTAAAATATTTGTCGATAAATTGTTTCACACAATTTTTACAGGTAATTTCTAGATTTCGTTGTCCACAAACTTCACTCCAATGTCCCCATGGAGATCGCCATTTCTGGTGTACCAGGGTTAATCTACGATGTTTTTAATACTTTGTTTTGAAGAGTTTGGATTATTTTGATGTTGCTTTTTTTTGGTACAACCCCAAAGCTGTATAGTATGATCTCACACTGGTTTTAATATCTGCTTGTATAGCAAAAGCTTGTTATGTACTGACAGAGCGGAGCTCCTTCCTAATGGCCAGTACATATTTTGATATCTAATACCCAACTCCTTTCTTTTCTTTCTCACATGAGCTTTCCAACAAAGTTTAGTTCTTTTAAACATTGATTTAATATTTTTCTTTCATATAAGATAAGTCAAAGATATTAATATGAAATATTTTAATGTTTTTTTATACATAAAAACAGAGATTGGTTTTTAAAAAATTTACCAAGCAGAATTTTTAGTGTATCAAGCTATACATTTTTGTTAAAATATATTCGAATATCATACAATTTTTGCGCATCAAAAACAATAAATGTTTTATTTATAACTGCCAACTGTTATTATTAATTAATTTTTTAATAATAGTATAATTACATAACAAGAGTTGTAAAATAGTTATTTATGTATCAAGGTCAAAAAGTGTAACTTTTTTAAAAAAACTTACTTGCCATTTCAAAGTTCTTAAATGTTGAAAATTTTTGAACTTGCTGTATAGCTCAAAATTTTCATAAAAATGTGAATTTAACGAAAACGGTTGGCCTTAGCCTTCCATTTTTCGAAGTAAATTTAAAGAGGAATCCAAAAATATGAAAATATACACGGTGTTCTATTTAAAATGTCAAAGTTTAGGTCCGTTTCCGGTTGAACCGGAAGTCGCATCGCAACCTCAATATTTTTATCGAATCCGAAATATACGATAACGCTCAGATGCCAAATTTCATTGGGATACTTTTAATAGTGTTCTAGATATTTGTTTGTTTCCATTTTTTTGCGCATCCCTGTATAATTATCTTACGTTTGTGTAGTTGTTATTTCAATCTAGCATTGCATAAAGAACAACGTGACGTGTGCAGTAATTTATACACATGTATATTGCATAATGAAACCTTAAAAAAACTGACGATTGAGCAATTTAAATCATGAAATGCTTCATTTTTTCAGAACCATATTAACATCAAATTTTTGCAATTTATAAAGTAAAGCATGCAGTAGAAGTAACTAATCCTAATAAACTGGATTATTTAAGGTTGATAAATATTGCAAATTTGTTTTTTTTCCATCTGATTCATGTTTTTTCCCCCCCACAGTTCATATTCGCTTTAAGTGCAAATAAAGAACATTTTTGGGTGTTATATACGTGTTAATGTCGTCATTTAGATACCACTGTCAGATAACCGAGTTACAAACATAAACCTCGAAACGGCTTAAGTTTGTGGCACTTTGAACTAAGCCGCTAGTATTAAAGCCATGATAGCTTGCACAAACAGCTTACCAACAACATAAAAATGTATTCCTGCCACTAATTTATTTAAAGAACAATTTAATCCTAAAGATTTTATCTATGAGTGCGTATATCATTCAAATTCTTTTACACTTCAAGTTAATTTTTGTACAAACGCACAATTTAACATATTTTGATTAAAACTTTAATCTCCGAATACAGATGAAAGTCGGGGGGTTTATTGACTCACATATTGATCAACTCTTCAAAGCCAAAATATGTAAGGGAAGCAAAAAGCAGGAAATTTACTCCTGCGGGAATTCTTTATGTACAAAATCTAATATTGCTACGACCGCCCATATAAACGCCTACGAGCGTAAAAAACAGCGCCACGTTCCTCTTCTCGTTAAGTCGTGTCAATGTTATCTGCAAAATTTTGCGTTATGAGATTTACTTAGGCGAGAAAAACGTTAGAAGCTTTGGGCCCACGCAGATCAATTCAGGACGATTTTAAATTTAAAATGTTTGCCAATAATTTTTAAGGGTTTTTTGAGCAAGATTATTCTTTTTAAATATTTTAACAGAGTGCAGTAAAGTGCTCTTCAAATGCCAATTAGTATAATCGTTGCGTTATAGTAGCGAATCCGACCTTTTTAAAATCCATTTAAATTGAAATTGATTGCACCCAAATTAATTGGTGAAAGCGTTTTGTAGAACAATAAGCAAAATTCTGTGTACCAATGAAATACCGCTGTTAAGTCATTTTTGAAGAATTACTGATAAGAAACTTAGTTCTATTTTAGTATCCTACTCAAGAAGTTAAGATTTTAGAGTCACCCATTGACATCTTCTAGCTCTTCTAACATTAAGAAAACGGTAATGAAGTTATGGCAGGCTGTGGAAATATCGGAACGAGTAATAAGAGCATTTAAAAACATTTACAAACAAAACAAAGCAGCAATTAAAGCAGAGAAAAAATTAAAAAAAGCTTCAAAACAACAAGAGGACTTCTAAAAGGGTGCTTCGCGTCACCGATCTTATTTAATTTTTTTTTAGCAAGAGCTGAGACCCTGGAAGAGAAAGTGTGAAGGTATCTCAAATAGAAATTAACACCTCTACATTCTTAGTTTAGCGGACGACCAGGTGGTCATCGCATTAGATGAGGAAGACCTAAGCTTTCTGGTAAGTATGTATAAAATATTTAACAACAATCCAAGAAGGAATAATAAAATTAAAAATGGGCGAGGCCCAACAAATAAAAAACATGTTAATATTTGGAGTGTATAATATTAAAAATCCGACCAACAGAAGAAGAATTTAAAATCAGACAAGGTCATACCAGAACTATCATAAAACAGTTAAATCCAATTTTATGGAACAGGCATAAACAAAAAATACCAAAACAAGAATATGTAACACCATGGTATGCAATGTAATGACATATGGAGCTGAAAACTAAATGATAAATAAAAAGAAAAAAACTGCAATAGAGATGGAATAGTGGAGAAGCATCTGAGGAGTTACAAAGATAAATAGACTTAGCAACAAAGAGATCAAAGGAAGTATGGGAGTACAAAAAGACGTACTCAGTTACATGAAGGAAAAGAGACTGACCTAGTATGGACATGGAAGAACGGATATAAATAATAATAATAATAATAATTTATTCACATTGACTAGGTACATAAATTTGTACAAATAGTTTATGAAAAGTCATAAATACAAGGAATACAGAATACCAATGCAAATGCAATATACAAATACAAATACAATTAGATAATACATTTAGATACAACAAAATCCTAGTTTTCTAGAAAAAAGAAAAACTCTTCAATCAAGTGAAACTCACGCTGTATTAGATAAATTTTCAATTTATTATTAAACAATTTTAAATTGGCATTTAAACGAACTACTTTACAATGTTTATGTTATCTACTACATCGTCATGATGTATTAAGATGGATTCTTTAGTTTTAGAAGACGAAATAAAAAACGGTTGATGCAGACATTGGTTGGCCAAACATCAGGTTTCAAAAACTGCTCTTTTTGTGTGTCCGGAATAGATACCTTGAATGAGGAATATTCCTCAGGGTGTCTAGAGAATAATGTTTCACATTTTATATCTTTGAATTCTTTGGAGTTTAAATATTCCGTTAATGTTTCTTCCGATAAATTTGGTTGCAATCTATAAACATGAAAGTGCGCATATTTCGTTGCAGCTTTAATTAATTCTGACGATGTTGATGTTCCTACAATTAGATTCTTATTTTTGTTTCTCATTTTGTGTTTGACCTCAGCAGACCACGGCGTGTCCCTTTTCCCCTTCAGTATGTCCGTATTACTGTTGTTTGCCTTTACACTTTTTTTCTGGACTGTGGTCCATGCTTCATCTGAGTGGGAAGGTTTAATTTTACTAGGTTCTTGGTCTCCCAACATTATTATGTCATTAATTACTTCCTTGTAATCATTTAGCATGTTGTTTTTGGTGTTAGCTGATTTTTTTGTATTGGCACTGGTACTTGGGTGAATGTTGACCTGTTTATTGTTTACAATGCAAGTGGTATCACTTTTTGAGCCGGTGTTAATGACTTCGTTTTTTTGTTGTTTAGTTGATTCTATAGTAGTCGAATGTTTGGTGTTTACACTTAAAACTGAAGCCACAGATGGCAATACTATGCTGTTATTCGTCTTCTCATTTTTAGTTAAGGCAGGTTTCTCCTTTACCTGATTTGTGTCAATGTAGGTTAGTAATTTATTAAAATTATTATTAATATTTTGTACTTCACCTCTCAATTTAAAGAGTTCGTTTTTAAGTTGTCCATTTTCATCCCTAAGGGTTTTTACTTCCGTCAGGAGCGTGTTGGCCCACTTTGGTGCAACAGTCACGTTTGCGTTATCAATTTTTTCACAGCATTGCATGCTGATGTCGTCAATAATTTTTAATTGTTTTGAACGAGCACAACTGGGGTGAGTAACCATAAAACAATTTACACATGTCATCTTAACTTTTTTAACTTCCACTTTACAAACTTTGCAGTTCTTATCACTTTTTGGATTTACACAATTGATAGGAGTTTCGGCAGATTGATCGGCGTCTGCCATTCCGCCCGCCATTACGATTCACAAATAAATTTTAGTGAGTGTAGTCCTATAAGCGAAGCGATGGAAAGAAGAGGCCTACAGGACGGAGAAATAAGAAGATCAAGTCCCATGGAGACAGTTTGTTTAAAATTACCTTTGCATAAATTATATCTATTTGTAATGGGTAAAAATATATTTGTGTTTTAAAAGTTGTAACTTTTCGGAATAATTGAAAGTTTATTAAGTATTTTTAAAATTTGTGTTTGTTTGTATTACATCATGGCATCCTGAAATAGTTTAACAAATATGGAACGTAAAACATATAAAAGTTTAATCCTTGGTTCATCTGTTGTTACAACAAAATATAAAATGACATGATAACAATTAATGAAATTACAAAACCCAAGTAATTTGTTAAAAATTGTACATTATGAATTTATATACATAAGCTAAATCTTTTTAAAAGTTGAATTATAATATTGGAACATAAAATTGTAAAAGAAGGTTTTTATAAACTATGAATAATTTGTTCCTTGCTCACATATTTAATATTAAATGAACTAAAATTTAACGTAGCATTAAATATAATCAACTTGTTATTCAAGCAGATGCTTGAATTCATTAGCATTTTATTAAATTTACTGATACATTTTTGTGTATAATTTTTAAGTTTAAAATTTCGTATAATAGTCATTCATTGGCTCAGGAAGTATTTCTTCTCCAGTAACCAAACATATTAATACGTTTTAAGAAACCATTAGTATTAAACCCATACAACTATCAATAAACCTAATTTATTATTTAATTAATGATTTGTTCATGGAATGTTATTATTTATCACCATTTGTGAAATAAAGCATAAAATGTACTTACTGCACTTGTTATTCACGTTAATTTACAGTTCATTTCCAATATGTAATTAGTTTAATCTACTGATAAATTATTCATTCAAAGATTCATTTAAATATTTCATGATTATTAATTAATTTGCTGACTATATACAGGGTGTTCCTTAACGGGCGTTGTAGCGTTGTCGCCCCGTAAACGTCAAAATGAATTACACCCGCCAATTCTACCCAACATGAACATAAACAAACCATGGCAACCGCCAAAATGAATCGTTTTATATTGGAATATTTGATGGTTCACGTTTACTTCATTTATTTACTCAAAAATGGTAGGTTTTACGAGAAAAACTAAAGAATAAAAGAAGTTTCTAAATAAACTAAACTAAACTAAAAAGTTCTAATAAAAAAACCAACAGGGGTCGCACTTTTCAGCCCCCTGTGAAGGTGGGAGACGATTAAAAATATTACTATGGGAAACCTTCAAAAAGTATCAAACATCTACCAAATATCATGCTCCTACATTTATTCAAATTTGAGAAATAAAATAAAAACCTAATTTTACCTGAAAGGCGACGTTTAATGAAAAAATTGTATATGAAAAACCTCCTTTAATTTACAATAAGGAATCACCACCCGAATTTTTTGCAATATTTGAGAAACATTCTGTATATCTAGTATAAAAAAACATTTTTCCTTAACAACCAAATTTGACAAGAAAAGAATTTTTTTTTTATTATACGCTATATAATCAGCAATCAGAATTATTATAATTCTATAGGCTAATTTGATGTCAATTTCTGGGTGGTTCTGAAGATTTAAATGGCTTGATTAGGTCAGCATCCAGCGACGTTGGAAAGAAAAATGACTTTTAAAAAAGAAAATTTAATTACATAAGTTCCTAATTTGAGCAAATTTTGACCTTATCTTGTTACTATACTTCCATTTTAAATTATTTCTGCCTTCTGAATAAGAATCTTTAAAAAAGTATCAAATTTGAAACTGCAGTGATAAGAAAATGCTTATTACACATAATTTTTATGTCTTCCAACACTATTACAAGGTACATAGGATGATATCAATTTACCCTAATCACTGGACTAAGACGTGTTAATCTCTATAAACGTACATAAATCAGTTGCACGGCTAATCGTCCAAAAAGATAAGGCATAACAATGCAAAATCTGCTTGAATTTATAGACAGATATCGCTAAAGACTGCAAAATATCTCGTGCAAACGTGCGCAATCTCTTACATCGCATTAAATACGGATTTTCGCGCAAATAAAACCAATCCGAAAGGTAATTAAAAATCGTCAATTTATCCAGAACAAAACAGACGATGCCGAAGTAAAATGCGATGATTTATTGCGACAGGTCGAACGCGACTGTATATTTCACTGGAAAATATAACATTGCCATTCGAAATAAATGAAATGGAAAAAGACTCTGGGCCATAAATGTTGCACAAAAGAAGCAATAAAATTTGAATTTACTTCCAGAAGCAAATTGCATAGTGTTGGAGTGCGACATCAAAGCAGGAAATATCAATCTCTGTCAGATTTTTTTTTTTGTATTCAAAGCTTGATTTTATCAGTTTTAAGCTTGCCACAGTTTTTAGTAACGAAATAATTGAACTTCATCGTCAAAACTTTAAGAAAATCCCAGAATATAAATAGCGGTTTCGAGTAACGCTCCTGAACGTAGGCGCGGTATTCTAGAAAGGCCAGTGGGTAAAGCATGCAACTGCAATAAAAGCGCCTAGCGTGGGAAACAGTGAAGTAAATATATCACTAAACAAGGTGTAATCATTATTAGGTGTGATTAAATTTTAGCAAATAAATCATAACTGGTCAGTAAATTAAGGTTCAAATGAGTTATGAATAAAAATGCTACAGTATAAATAAATGCACAACCTAAAAATGCCCAAAAGCTACTTTTTTCCAATGTAATCAACACGAACTGAAAGCTTTTAAAATCGTTAAGCTTTGCAACTGTTAGCTTGCCTAATACTAGGCTCCAACTCGCCCTAAACAGAGATCAACAATTACTATTTGGAAAGTTTCAAGAACTTTGTTTATCCCTTAGGTATGAGCTCAAATTTAAGGCAATTTACATCGTAAAGTTTGTAATGATCGTAATTGAAATATACTTCGAATACTTTGTTCTGTAGTTTCCGAAAACTAGATACTCTTCGAGGAATTCAATATAAACTGTTAATTATTAAAGTTAGTAGTTTAAATATTTTATTTTTACATTTTGTTCGTCAATAAAAAAACTTCAATAAAAGTTTGAAGTAAAGGCTTTAAAATGAAAACTTAAATCTATGGCTCAAAGATAATACAGGGGTTGACTAATAAATAATCTGCCTAGCCATTAAAACCAAAAGTGACACTTTCTATTTGGCACTATCTGATGGCTGTGACAATTATAAACTAAACCGCCAAAATAAGTTAGAATTGAACGATTTACAAAATATTGTCCTGGATTAATTGTTATGAAAATAAGTAAAACAAATTTCGTGTTAGGAAGTGACTTAATAATCAAAAAAGTGCTCAAAGAAGTCACAGATAAATGCTTAAAATGTGTTACTCAAATCTTTAATGCAGTTCTCACCATAGAATACTTTCCAAATCTATGGAAAGTGGCCAGATTATTCTCTTGCCTAAACCAGGGAAACCGTTACACGAAGTGACATCTCACAGACCTATCGGTTTACTAACAATTTTATCCAAAGCCTTCGAAAAACTTTTTCTCACACGTCTCAAACCACTGCTAAGAGAACTTATCCCAAATCACCAATTCGGATTCAAGAATCAGCACGCTACGGTTGAACAAGTACACAGAGTGGTCAATAAGATAAGCAATGATCTGGAAGGCAAAAGATATTGCTCTGCTGCCTTCCTAGATATTAGTCAGGCATTCGACACGGTATGGCATGATGGATTGCGCTAAAAACTAAAAAAGAACATTCCATGCCATTTTTATCAAATCTTCTTAGCTTAAAAATAGGCACTTCTAAGTTAAACATCAAGACGGATGTACCCTATCAACTCCGGCGTACCACAAGGTAGTGTGTTGGGACCAACGCTATACGTAATATATACTGCTGATCAGCCAACCACCCGTCTAACAACATTGGCCACCTTTGCGGATGACACCGCCATTTTGGCATCCCATGTGGATCCTGACATTGCCTCTAAAAATCTACAATACCACTTAAACAAAATAAAATCCTGACTAAAAAGATGGCGAGTTATGGCAAACAAAACTAAATCAGCACATGTTACATTTACTCGTAAGAGAGAGACCTGCTCGACAGTAACCCTATACGACCGTCAACTTCCACAGGCAAACGCAGCCAAATAGCTGGGTATGCATATTGACAGGAGACTGACCTGGCGCAAACATATTTGGGCCAAGAGGAATCAGCTTGGCACTAAACTTTACCAACTCAACTAGATGATAAGACGAAAATCGGAATTGTCTATACAAAGTAGGGATTCTGTGTCGAGACAACCCGGGAATTTATTCCCGGGAATTCCCAAACTTTTTGGTGTCTCGATTCCCGGGAATTGCGAAAAAAATCCCGGGACTCGAGACTTTTCGATTAAATTTTTATATAATATAGCAAAATTTATTGTTTTAAAATAAAACCTGTCCAGTCGAAAACAACCCATGCCCAGCTTGTATACGAGCAGATAACAAGTGAACACTTAAAGGGTCGGCAAAGTGATTACGTTAATTGTCTCGTTGATAATAATGTAGGTAGTTACAGATATGTTGCACATGTTATTCCTAGAAGAATTCGCAAGAAATTTTCTAGAGCAGGGTTGAATTTGGTCTTTGAAAGATCAGTCTGTCTTTTGATTTTACCCAAATACGTTCGTTTTCTTGCGCTTTACGGTTTCCGTCGTGTACCTACTTGTGAACTGCAGATCTCGGAATATTTCAAACCAAATTATTGAACCAGCAAAGAAGTTTAACCGTGAAAAATTAAAAATACAACTATCAAAAGGAGTGTCAGATTTTAGAATCAACTGGGAACCCGACTCCTAATCTAAATCTTTTTTATGAATCATTGCTCACAATTAAGCCAACATCAACGGGAAGTGAGCGAACATTTTCTATTGGAGGAATATTTATCACAAAAATTAGAAATATGCTATCTGACTCCTCCTTAAATGCATTGGTATTTTTAAAATCCTATTTTGCCATGAAAAAGTAAATTGTATTAATTTTTGTATAATAAACTCGATGTAATAATTACATTGATGTATTTTATATAATATACTCATTAAATAAATAGCATATAAAATATTTTCTATTTGTTTAAATTCATTTATACCTACTCACATACAGGTATAGTTATATCTGTTTTTCCATTAGTAGCATAATTTGATTTTTTACATATTTTTTTTACGTTTCAAACGAAAAATAATCAGTCTCGAGTCCCGGGAATCCCCGGGACATTTAAAAATGTGTGTCTCGAGTCGTGGGAATTGAAAAAACCCGAGACTTCAGAATCCCTAATACAAAGCAAGCTCCTCATATACAAGGCCATACTGAAACCCATCTGGACTAGGGATTCTGAGTCTCGACAATTTTTGAAGTCCCGGGACTCGAGACTTTTTTTATCAAAGTCCCGGGATGTCCCGGGACTTCGAGACTTTTGCGAATTTTATTTACATACTAGAATATGGTGGTATAACCCGTCAAAAATGACGGAAGATATCAGAAATTGCAAGAAATATGATAAAATTCATATACTGAAAATTCAACGGCCATTTTCACAGTTAAAAATAAATTATTTCTAAACAGTTACATTGTTTCTGAAAGCACCCGCTACATACTTAAATTGCTTCTTTGAACGTATCGTGATATTCGTGATCGTGAATCAGTCGTGATAGTTGACAGAACGCGGCTAACTTATACGTCACACATCCATAAACAGCAAATGATTTTTTTTTAATTAAACCGTATTCTCGGATTTGGTTTTTGAAGCATTTATTTTATGAATAAAGTATAGTAGTATTAGTGGTATTATTATTTTAATTTTGTCTTCATTTTACAGCAAATAAAATATATTTTTTCAAGTAAATAAACAAACTTAACAATTTTTCTTAAACTTTAAAACATAAAAGGCATAAGTAAAATATATTTTAACTAAAAAACTTAACAATTCTCCTTTAGTTTCAAACAGACAAGAAATAAACATAAATAATTGTATATGGCAGGTAAAAAATTTAAATAAAGTAAAATGTAAATACTTAATATAAACTATAAACAGTTTATAAACTAAATTTTTTTACAGTAAATAAAATATATTTTTTCAAGTAAATAAACAAACTTAACAATTTTCCTTTATCTTTAAAACATAAAAGGCATAAGTAAAATATATTTTAACCAAAAAACTTAACAATTCTTCTTTAGATTTAAAGCAGACAAGAAATAAACATAAATACTTGTATATGGCAGGTAAAAAATTTAAATAAAGTAAAATGTAAATACTTAATATAAACTTTAACAATTTATAAACACTACATTTTTTCGTTTTTGTAGTGCATTTTTAAATATACTATAGCGTTAATCGCTTCATCCGATAAACGGTTCCGTATTTTCGTAACCACACTACCAGCAACAGAAAATGTTCTCTCGCAGTCGGTGCTGCTGGGTTTTGCCGACAGCAAGGCATTGTAAAGCAATTCTAAATTGCTTGTTCTACTTTTTGTCGACTCCAAAATACTAAATTCAGTTTTAAGCTTTTTGTAAAAATCTGTTCTGGGAATGGTCTTTTGTTGATCAATATTTTGTATAGCATTTTGAAGTTCTTCTTCCATAGATAAAGTAGATGCATTTTCATTTGAGATTGCAGATTGAACTAACTCATCGTCTTCATCTTCATCTATTTCTGTATCAGTCACGAAAAGTCTTGACATTAAAGATTCTGCGTAAGATATCAACATCGATTTAGTACAGCAAAAAAAAAATTCGTCAGTTTTGGGTAATTCAAAATTATGCAAATATTTTAGTAAACAAATAACTTTTTTATCCCTTCTCTCTTCAATTCTTTTCAGTAGTGCATCAAACGTATTAGTTGCTAATTCTGATTTTATATCATTTACTTTAATTAATAAAAAATTTATAATGACGTCAGCTTTAAGGTAAGTTACATCTTTACGACTTAGGGCTTCAACAGCTAATTTTAGAGGTGTAAGAATCTCTAAGATATTTTCTAAAATTATAATATTTTTTTCTTCCCATTTGTCAGCCATATCTACGTCTATTAAAGATTTTTTAATACAATTTTTTAATTTTAAAAACCTTTCAATCATGGCAACAAGAGAATTCCATCGTATTTTTATGTCTATAATCAAAATTAGTTCTTTGTTAAATTCTTTTTTAACATATTCTTGTAATATGGCATTTTTTGTTGGACTCTTTCTAAATATTTTAATAATATATCGCGTGTCGTTTATAGCACTTTTAATATCAGCCCTAGATATTTCAACTGTTGAAGCATTTAAAACAGCCTGATCAAACATATCATTATTTGGATCGGTTTGGGAACCAACTTCACTATCACTATTAGAATCACTTTCTGTTTCATCACTTGATTTTTCATTAACTTTAGGTATATTTTTATAAAAAACGTCGATAACTGCAAGATGTATTGCATGATTAAGGCAAAGTAAATTTTCAACTGAGGTTTCACGCCCAAATTTTTGCATTACACTTGCTCCATCAGTTGTTACGGCCACAATGTATTTTTCAAAATTTACACCAAATTGTTGTAGCCTGTTGTCAACAATTTTTCGTACTTCAAGAGATGAGCATTTCCCCGGTATGCGAACTAGTCCTAAATTAAACACTTCTGCATTTGTAGAATGAACAACAATACTCAAATATCTTTTATTTCCTACGCTTGTCCATTCGTCCAATGTAATACTAAATCGGCGTCCCAAATCTAATAACTGCTTGAACTTTAAGATTTGTTGTTGTTTTTTCTCGCTATAATTGTTCAAAATTAATCGTAAAATATCTGATGGATTTTTAGGTAAAACATAATTTTGCTTTAAAATAGAGTCCCTTATGAAAGAACTATTTGCAATCGTCTTAATCGGTATTCCATCTTCTGCGGCCAATCTCGATACAATTTCACTCAAGTTTCTTTTCTTGCAAAATGTTAAAACCGTCTGATCGGTCTTAATTTTCTTAGATGTAGAAGGCTCTGAAACTTCAGTTTTTTCAGTTTCACTTTCAACAGGCCTTTTAAAATTGGACGCATGTTTGCGTTCCAAATGCCGTATTAAGCCAGTAGTGTTTGCCCCCTTGCAAAAAATTTGTTTGGGACAATAATTGCATTGCGCTGTCTCTCCAGATTTATTTTTTTTGTAATGCTTCCATACGTCGCTGGAGCTAACCTTCATCTTGTAACTAAAAGTACATAATGTATAAATATAAAAAGATTCATTTCGTGAACGTTTGTATACCTCGTGTAGTCGTATTTAGATTTACTCTCTCACTCACTCTCACTCTCAACAGCACCGGCAACGTTTATGCTGGGTAACAATATTCGAATTTGACCGTTGTGAATCGTGCGGCGCATGCTCTGGATGCTGATGTTACGTACGGTCTTTAAGTACCACGTACAATAACTTTGAATTGCTGTGTTAAAAAATTATAAAAGCAATTATTTTTGCTAAACTCATAGTAGTTAAATTTGTTTAAAAATTCGAAGTATAAAAAATTAATTTCAGTGTTCTGTAACATTTCGTCTCGTCTCGAGTCTCGTCTCGAGTCTCGTCTCGAGTCTCGAACTAAATGTCCCGGGACTCGAGACTAAGAAAGTCCCGGGAAGTCCCGGGACTTACGTCCCGGGACATTCCCGGGACAGAATCCCTAATCTGGACCTATGGTATCCAGCTATGGGTAAGTGCTAGTACGTCAAATATTGAAATCATCCAGAGATTCCACAATAAAGTTTTACGAATCATTGCTGATACCCCAGGTATGTACCAAATTTCGTCAATGAAAATCAGTGCATTAAGAAACCAAAAACCTCTACATCAAATCAAAACCGATTTGAAGTGCACCCAAATAAACTAACAAAAAATTTACTAGTGAGTACCTGAAAGATGTTTAAAGACAAGCTTAGGTTTGTTATTTTTTTTTTCTAATGATATTGGATTGTTGAAAAGTCTTTGGAAAAAGTAACTAATCTATTAAAAAAAAGTTATGGAGAAAAATATAATTTTAATCTATCCTAGGTGAATTAGCACTTAATAATTTGTCTTGTTATATAAAATATGTGGTTCTACAACCCTACACAATCGTAAACTGATATTGATTTTACAGCTAATTATTTTTAAAGCAACAGCTATTTCCTGAAGGTTCTTCATTAATTATTACGGGATTACTTATCTGCTACAAGTTTTTTCTCGACGTAACATCGTGTTAAATTTGCTCTGTAATTTTTTGCCGCAACACCTAAAACCTTCGTCACTTTTTAGCCGCCAAACTATCTTAACGTTGAGGTTAAAGAAATCTTGTTTTTCAACCCTTGCAGTTTCAAACGTTATCAGCTTTTTTAAATTAGTTTTTAATAGCGGTGTTTTTAAATTTATACTAAGCTAATTTTAACACTGGGTGCTGATTTTAAAACCAATTAACCCATTAGCAGCCATTGTCCTATATTTGGGACGCTTGATTTTTTCTCAATACTTCAAAATAATTTCTAATATCGCGACTTCTATTAGTTAAAATGTGTTTAATATACTCGTATTACATTTGACATATATTTATTCAAAACTTTAGGGTTATAAAGCTATGTGGTTGGTTACACCTGTTTGAAGAACTGGTAATTTTTACTTTAGCAGTTGACTGTATAAAATAAAAAGTGTTTTAATTTGGCTGTTTTTACAAGTGATTTTTTCTGTGTGATCTCGTAAAACATTGTTGTTCTAATTTATATTAGTGAAAATAGAAAAAAAAAAAACACTGGTGTTTATTTTCATCGTTTATTTTTTGTAGCTGTACTGTAAGCTTATTTATCAAAAGGTTCAACATCTCGTGAAAGAACTGGTCCAAAAAAATTAAAAATACTAGAAGGAAGGGTCAGCTTGAGTGTAATATTTTACCCTGGCAACCATCTAATAATACCTTTAAAAACCCAAGGGAAAAAACAACAAGGATATACAGTAGATGTGATGTACCTTTACATAACAATTGTTTTGCCCCATTTCATACCAAATAATTAATAAAATGTTGTGTATATTGCGTAACTTGTTTCTGTTACGTTAAAAATATATATATATATATTGCACATAGCGCCATTTTCCTAAAAAATGGGACTACCCATAAATTAACAAATTAAAACAAATTGTATTTTTAAATTTCAGTGTTTTTCTGTCATAAATTAACCAATTTAAACAAAAAAAAAACTAAAATCTTTCTTAAAATAGAGTTGTGCCTCTTGTTGGCTTAACACACAAAACAATTATTCCTCCTGTGATCGCCATGTTTTCACAGTATATAATTTGCTCTGAATTCTGCATTATAAATGTTCTGTTTATGCTAAACGATTTCGTTGTACGTGAAGGTTTACTTTGAACCTCCGAAACTGCTTAAAAGTTGTTTAGTTAATTCGCCCGAACAATTCAAAACGGCGCTAACACTAAAATGAGATCCTAATACGAGATATACTCCAGGATAAGACAAGCTTCGCACAAATGCCATGACATTTGAGACCCAACACGTTTCATTTTAGGATATCCCTGAGGCGTATCTCGCCTCATCTAGTACAGACCGTTGTTTTTTCAGCCTCTCGTAAACGAAATGTTTCACTAAAAATGAGGTAACGGCAAGATTAAATCTGACCGCCAAAAAAATTAATCAAGTTTCGATGGAGACTAATTCGTGCTAAATGCGTTACTAAACCAGCAGTTCCTTACAAATCCTTTTGTAATTTCTGTTGTGACATAATCATATTTACCCTCATTTAAATTCTGTAATATTTACATTAAACTATGAAGCCCAAAATTCGTATTACATGAGCCTTCCTGCGAGTAATTAAAACAGTGTTTCAACACCTAAGAGAAGCAATTAAATTACTTGACAATTATTATGAGCCTAAATGATTACAATGAAACCGACTTGAAGCGTTGTATTACGATGATCCGTAGAGAATACCATGCGAAGTTAATTTTCAAACAAAATATAGAGACATCAAAAGCGAATGTAAAAATTTCCTTTTAAATGCAAAAGACTTTTTTTCTTTGAATAACATCGCTACAGCGGTGATACAAATGTATGTGAGCTAAAATAAGCTGAGAGATGTTCTGAATTTTCGTATTCGTTTGAGAGCGTTAGAAAATCAATATTTAAATTATTAAAGATGTTTAATTTAAATAAAATTGTAAATTTTGTGATGTCCCGCCAGGTATCAATTATTTTTAGTTTCCTTCAGTGTTATTTCATTTACTTTTTCATGAATAACACGAAACAAATACTGACGCATCAGTTACTAAAACATGGAACACTTCACAAAGGCTAAGTTATGAGGATTTCAACTTAAGCAAAACAAATTATCGTTAAATATTGCTGTCCTGATCTTGAGTGTTTGTGGATTTGGTCAATTAACAAACGATTTGTTGATACATTTGTACGTCATACCTAGACCACCATATTTGTATAAACCTGCTTATACAGGTTGCGTTTTATGTTCCAGACCAATGTTTTTTTCGAATAACTTTTAAATGAAACACAATTTTATAATTTAATAATAAATTGTTATCGACCACTTTCCGCGACTGTCAATTATGAACTGAAAAATGACAGCCAAATCAAAATGGCGGTCAAACAAAATCGGCCTGGAACATAAAACGTAGCCTGTAGTAAAGAATGACAAGGAGACAACGAAAATAAAAGAGCATGACAACAGGAACTCAAAAACCTGGAATTTTCGCACAACAGAGTTTCTCGACCTTTTTGAAGCTACCCTTTCCATGTCAACTTTTATTGCGCCCCTTTTTCAATTATTTTATAAGGGGCGGCAAAAACTCTTTCTATTATTCTTAGATCCGTCCCCCGTTCGATCACACTGGTGACTCGTTTCAATAAAAAGTTTTCCCTTCCAAACCTTCGTGCCCCCTACAGATTTTTGCCCCCCCCCCAGGTGCTATCAAAAACGTTTAAAAAAATCTTTTTCTACGACCACTAATGTAAATGACTCTTACCGTACAGCCTGCATGCATAGTAAGTGGCTCCTTACGCACGGTAAGCAAAAAGCACAATTTTTTAAAGAAATTATCAAAGTAGACTCACGTCAAACACTTCCCAGTGAGTTATAACGCACGGTAAGCAAAACGCACACATGTCTAGAAATGTCAAAGTAGACTTACGACAAAATTGACAAGACAACGTAATTACTTGTGTATATTAGCCAAAAGCCGTCAAAATCGTAGGTATTATGTGATCGTAGAAAAAGTAAGCTACATAACACGAGTGATAAAGCAATTACGCACTCGCTGCTACGCGATCCGTGCGTAACTTTTCCACTCGTGCGTAATATGCTTCTTACAACTCTTGTTATGTAATACACTATTAATAACTACCTAAAGATAATTTGAATATAAAACAAATCAAAATTTATAACAAAACTCCTTTATATTTTCACTCTAAAAAAATTTAATCTGGTCTTAATTTTCAACTATCTTGATAAGCTCTTTAAAGCGTTCAACTAAATCAGTTTAACGAAATTCGTAGCACTAAGGTTAACAAAAATGCCCACAAAATTCACGCAAATTGTGACACCCTGTAGAATACTGTGAGCACATGCCATTTCTGTTTCAACTGCTTTTAAAGAATGTTAAACTCAAACTTCAGACCTGCATCTTATTGATTGAACAGACTACCATTATTTTTAAGGTTTAAAATACGTCGATAAACTTTCTTACATAAAAATATTTACTACTGAAAATTCAAGTTTTATCACATGCATATTCTCATTATGCCCTAGAGACTACTATTCAAGATTACCGTCAAGGAAAATTGTCTTAAAAAGCGTCTATTTGCGTTGTATCGACTGTGTCTTCTTTAAACAAAATTTTGGTGTTTCACATGACAACAACGAAAAAGAAAAGTGCCACGGTTTATTTGGGAAATTAAAAGTAATGGTCTGCTTCTGAAAAACCTTTTAGGGACAGCTTTAAGATAAGAAAATGTTGATAAATAACTCAGGATCTGTTGCAACCTACAAAATCCACGTTTTCTCGTAATTTTTTGTTTCATTTTCGTCTACGCACCAATTTTTATGTGCAAAATACATTTTAAGCCACAGTTACAAAGCTTTTTTTACAAAACTGTTTAGTCTTTAAAGTAAAAATAACAGATTGTCACAAGGAGCGACGAAGGCAAATCTTGAATGGATTTTAATTTAAATACATGACATTTCTGTCTGCGAAGCTACTAACAAGGGTACAGATGCTTGAAAATAACATAAAAATAGCTTCAATACTTCTCGAGATCAGCTTGAACCACGATGTTCCAATTTGCGAATTGCGGAAAGAAAAACGAATAGCGAGATTGAAAAAAAATTTCAACTCGTACTATCAATACGCAGTTTTTCCGAGACTGGCATTGTACTTTACAATTATTGAAATGAAAAAAACGTCACATGAGAGTAGGGCCATGTAGTTTTTAGGTTTTGTGATGGTAGATTCATTTTAACGTAGATTATCTTACAAATTCGTTGCAAAAATAGACCTCTCGAACACTCTTGTAATACTTTTCTGTACTACAGATCAACGTTTGATAGCTGTGAAGCCCCAAATGTCTTTATATTTTAATGAAATTAAGTTAGAAGGTCTAGAACATGGTTTTAGGGCATGCTACAAATAAAACAACTGGCTGTAAATTAAACAAAGGAGTTAAAATTTTGCGTCTGTATTCAATTGTTTCAACGCTGTAACAATAAACAACAATTTACAAACGCTTGATAACAAAATATTGTTGTACCTATTTACAAACGCACTGTTGTAATATATTTACTGGGCATTGTTTAAACTCAAAAAAAAAGGTTTTTAAACTCTACTAATAATTTAATACAGTCCAGTTTTCAGCGAAATGACTTAACTTCAGCAATTGGCTTATATTCCTTTAGAACATGTTCATCTACATCTTTGTTCATTTTTTCAGTGTGTGGAGTTATTGGAATTTGCACTAGCATATCGATTATACTACGTCACCATATTGCTATGTTGTTTACATTCTGATGAAGTGCAATTTGTCGGTGGGAACCTTTTAGCAACAGTGTTTGAAAAAGCTTTGCTGTGTTTGTATTTTAAAGTTGGCTTAAGTTATGGCAAGTGACGAATTTTTTGTATAAAATTTAACACGTACAGACACCAGGTAAAATTGTTGTCAGTAATTAAAAACTTGAAGAAATGAAACTATAAATTAAAACGAAGAGAACAAAAAAAAAGTGCCTTTAAGAGCAACTGTGACATTTTGAACCAAAAGATAAAAGTTCCTTTAAAACATATTGAGTCTGAAAAGTTTTCTATATTTTTTTTTTATAACAAAAATAAGTGAAATTTAACTCGAGCATCAAAGTTTAATTAAATTTCTACCAAAAGAAGGTAATGGGGTTAACCATCAAAGATTGACCAGCATGTATGGAAATGTAGCTCCATCTTTATTTCATGTAAAATGGTCTAAGCAGTTTCTCTGGGGCCAGGACTTTATATACAGGATAATCCAAAATCAGGACGACCAGTCGGCAAGAACTAACATTATTAAAAAAACAAAACTGAACATTTTGTGCTGCTAGATAGGCGGATGAAGTTGTCTTTCATTGCTAGGGAAGTTGGCGTATCGGAAAAAACCGTTTGGAAAGTTTTGCACGACGATTTGGGTATTGGGAAAGTGTCTGCGCGTTAAATGCTTGTCGGAGCAAAAACTTGCCAGGAAAGAAATTTCCCAAGAAAATTTTATCACCACAGACTGATGAGAGCTTTTTTTACGAATTGTTACCGGGGATGGGTCCACGATTAATGGAGACATCTATTTGAAGACGAAAGCTTAAAAAACGTTGAAATTAAAAGGAAAAAGAATTTGCTTCTGAACGACAATTGCATTATTCAAAAGCACGCAATACTCATTATTAGATTATTTAAGGCTCCAGCACTTTTGTTGGCTTTTAGTATTCTCATGCTTATGTGTTTCTCTTCTTCCAATCTGTTTGTGAGTAGTGCCCATCCAAAATTTAGGAGTAGAAAATTAACCACCAATAATAAGCTAAAGATAGCTGTTGATGCCTGTTTTGTGAACCTCCCGAAAAAATAAAATCCTGAAGGAATGTCACAACTCGAGACACATTGGATTAAGTTTATGTCTTAAGGATAGTAATAAAGAAAAAATAAATTTTCTTGGTTCTCCTACGCGTTTTTTTAAATGGCTAGGTAGATTTCATAAAGATACTCTCTTCTATGTCAACGAAAAAGCTTAGAGCTGTTTTAATAGCAATCATTAAAAAATTATCCCTCATCATAAAACACTATATTCATTATAAATCCGACATAATCGGCCTACAGTAATTATAATGTTGCTTAGTTAATAAATAATATATTGTAGGCTCAACTTAATAGTATTAACTAAATCCGCAATTACTAAAGTCTCCGAACATAGAAGGATGATTTTAATGATTTTGCTTGTTCCCTGCACCCACTACCGAAACTCAACAATCTTTACTTTAGTCGTATCATATAAATTTAATATACAGCATATTGAATTACAAAAATATATATACAGCTCTTCTGTTCAAGCAGCTTTATTTCATTTATTAGCTATTCATCAAAGTTTCTGGACTGTTCGTTAACTTGTAGTGCAATACCACGTTAAACAACAAGCTTAAAATAATATTTAAACATACATTCAAAGCGATAACTGTTTATGCTAGTATTGTGTTAAGACGGTCTAGACAAAGTAAACGTTTAGCTGGATGAGAATTTAATAACAGTCGCAAAAAGCGTTTTATTAATAGGGTGTTTTAATTAATGTAGCAATTAAAAGTATGTTCTGATAATATCTTATTTTAATGTAGCAAAATGGGGTGTTTTCTCTAATTAAAACAAACTGGCGGAGAGAAATATGAACTGTACTACATGTTGTGTTGTGCCAAGTTGGGTAAAATAATGGGGACATATTTTTTGGAAATAATAATAATTAATCAACTTAATTAATTGCGCTGTGCAGAGCAGATAAAAGCGCGGTTAATTTAATGTAAATAGGAAAACGCAAAAAGCCTTTGTTTTATCTTGAATTTTTGTAATTGTAGCTTAACGAGCGATGCTAGGTTAGCAAAAGAACGTAGGTAACGAATTGCTATTAAACGCACTAAAAGTAATAAAATATTATGAGGATACTACACGTTACACTAATTTAATTTTTAATAGATAAACAAACTAATCTTAGACCTGGAATTTAAATCCTGTAGACGTTAATTTGAATTATAGCTCTGAATCCAGTGCAGTAGCTAGGGGGGTGGGGGGCTTGATCTATCCCGAGCGGCACTTTTTTTGGGGCGACACTTTAAGTCTACCCAAATTATAATGAAAATATCGGGCTTAACGAAGGATCAGTAGATATAATAATTAGTACCGGCACTAGTGCTATTAAATTCATAACAATTCATTAAATAAGTTCTTATTAAAGTTAGAAGATAACGGGCTAGTCAACCTGGCTACACCGAAACCCCGCCCCCTTGTAACAACAGAAGTTCCGAGAAATAGAATTTATGACAGGGTCCCAACCATTCAATAAAATTATAAAACATTTATTTTATTTTAGGCATTAATTCCTATGCAGTTTTAAACACTATTGTAACAGGGATGTTTCATTTGGTTTGAGGTGCAAATCCCTTTCTATATTAACCAATCGTCGCATAGCAATAACATTCTTCTAATTATTTTTTAATGGAGATGTACAAAAGTTTCGAACATTGGTAAGAGAACTTTCAAATCATAGGGCACCTGAAACAGACTGACGACTTTTCATTACTTGTATTTAAATACAATTAATTTTGGGATGCTTTTAAGTACGTGGCAAAAATATTAGTCGTACGCGACTGGCCCAAGTGGGTGATAATTAGTGCAATTTGACAAGTATATAGTTCTACCCAATATGAACATGAACAAACCATGGTAACCAACAAAATGAACCGTTTTAATTTGGAATATTTAATGGTGCATGTTTACTTATTATATTTTTTACTCAAAAACTGCAGGTTTTTCGGGAAAAACTGAGGAATAAGAAAGGTTTTTAAATAAATTAGGCTTTTAAAAAAATATTTTTTAATTGCAAAATTTCAACCCACCAAAAAGTTCTGATTAAAAAACCAACAGGGTTCGCACTTTTCAGCCCGCTTTGAAAGTGGGAGATGAATAAAGGTATAACTATGAAAAACCTTTTAACAAGTTTTAGACAAATACCACATATCATTCTCCTACATTATCCAAATTTGAGAAATAAAATGAAAACCTAATTTTACCGCTCCTCTTTAGGGGAAGGGGGGTGTAACTTCAAAAGGAGACGTCCAAGGAAAAAATGTTATATTAAAGAACCCCCTTAATTTTTGATAAGGAATCGCCCCCTGATTTTTTTTCGCAATATTTAGATAAGTGCTGTAGGTAAAAGAAACTATATTTTATTTTTGTTACTGACGTGAAAAAGTTTTTGATTAAATTTTTATGTTTGTCCTTAAAATCATTAAGAAAAGGCGAATTTTGTCTATTTTGATTTAAGGAAGGCATCCAACGCAGTTTGGTATTATAGGTGTCTATTCGTAGACACTATTTGTTCTGTATTTTCTCTAAAAAAATATGGTCTATTCATAGAACAAACAATGAATTATTGCAAAATTTAAACTTCCGTTCATGTTTTCGTTAAAAAAATGAGATTTAGCAAGCATTTCGCGAGGAAAAAGTGCGAACAAGACACCAATATTCCGTATTTCAGCTATACCCTAATGGAAGAGTTAGATCACTATACACTCGGTACATATAACTATCTGTCAGTTTGATGAAGACTCATTTTATGTAACATGACGTATGGGAGTGAAGTGGCGTCGCTATGTAATGTCAGTCACATGGCCATGAACATTAAACCCCTGGGATGCATTACATTCCGAATCAAATTGAACTGATGTATTTGGATTGCATGAAGACAGATTTTTTACTCAAAAGTGGATCGAACGGAAGCTAGCTAACACCCAAAAATAATTGCAGTTCAACTACTAAAGAAATAAAGGCAATTTGTATGCTGTTAGTTGCTACGCATTTAAATAAAAATGCACAAATTAAACTTGAATTTTTCCTAAATGTGCATAGTTACATATTTTTAATGATTTTAAATTATGGGTGACTTTATTTTTTGATTATTCAACAGCAGTTCGTCAAATTTTATTGTAACTGGATGGGCAACTCTATGACGCAAGATTTATAATGATGTTAAGTAGCAAAAAGTTGGTTGTTAATATTACAGACTAACACATTCTAAGGAAATTTACTGGCGTCATTAATCAGCTATAGGATACGAGAGAAAGTGTTAAGGTAAGATTTATAAAGTGTACTTTACGAAAACAGACACCCTAAAAGAAAATGTTAACATTAATATTGCAAATCCATTTTACTTTAAAACCGTTGCTACATATTTATTTAAAGTGTAAGTAATATATGCAACGTACTTTTTAGTTTATTTATATCTTGAATCATTGTTAGTAATAGGAGTGATGAAATCTACGGGTATTTTACTCTGTTTTGAATTTTTAAAATAACTGTGCTAAATTAGGGGTATACACTGTGTCCTAAGAATGCACGGCATGGGGGATCTCGCTTATTATAAGAGATACAGGTTTATTTAAATCAGATGAATTATTCCCAAGTGTGAGAGGAGCTACAATCACTTTAAAGTACAAAATTCCTCGTGCTTCAGATGTTTCAATTTAAATGAATATGGTTTTTTTTTGAGAAACTAATCAAAAATCCAAAACAAATCAATAAAGAATTAAAATTATCACTTTTTACACAGTTTCTATGGCAAAGAATGTAGCACTTCAACATATTATAACATTTTTAATTAGTTGAAAAATTTCCCATCATTATATGATAACAAATTTGCTGCAAAGACTATCGAATTACGCAACAATACTATAGTTATACAATTCTAATAAATGATGCCACACAAATAGTAACCATCATTTAACATTTAATCAGTTGTTTTCTGTTTTTATTTTCATAGATAGCTTGACAAGTGACGGGTAAAATACGATTTTTCTTCATTTTTTGACTTATTTATAACAATAGAAAGAGCAAGTTATATCTCATTTAAAAAAAGAAAAAAGCACATTTAACTATTCCAACTTCGCGGCCCATAAGAAAACATAAAATTAGGGGTAATATCTCGAAAATAATAGGTGTTGAAGAAAAATCTAAAATAATGGTTACATTGTACATAAAAAAAGTACCACAAGAAGCACGAGGAGTTCTGTACTTTTAAAAATTGATCCTCTCATAATTATTGGAAATAATTCATCCGATTTAAACAAACCTGTATCTCTTACAATAAGTGAGATCCGCATTCTTATCTTGGACACAGTGAGTAAAAAAGCAAATGTTTAACAATATTTTATTGACGAACATGGTTAAAATTCTTAAGGGAATTGCAAGTAAAATGTTTAAGATAAAAACACAATACATTTTTGTAATCGTAAACAGCTTTAATACATTATTTTTTCGCGAAAAGTTTAAAATAAGTGGCTCATATATTACCAAACTTTGGTTTATAGGAGATAAACTGTTAAAAAATTAAAGACCTATAACATCACCTAAATTTGTTGATTTAAATCAACAATTGCCTTTAATAGCCCAACAAAATACTGTTTATTGGGCATTTCTTCTTTTAAACGTTAGCATAGTGTACTGTACTAAATAAATAAAATTTAAGGCCTAAGGTATTAAAAAAAATCGCAAATACCGCATGTAGCTTAAATATTGTTAAGTCTAGCAGAGATGCGCTGTTAGGCAGAAAATTTAAATAAAAATTCGTAAATTGAAGCTCTAAATCAATTTGCATAAATCCAATTTGCGCCATTTAATTATAAACCCACATATTCGCGAATTTGACGCTGTAACATTTGTGTCTAATGGAATTTCGAAGCATCCGCGTTCGTATAAATAACGGTAACACGTGAAAGTTAATCGACATACGCAAAATACTGATTGACTATCAATGGATATTAATGAAACGTTTGCGCTGTACAAATAGACTAGTAATTAGCCGGCTTTTGTAATAGTTGGGAATTAAAAACGGTTTTAAAGAACCGAATGGGTCTAATAAACAAATTTTTGCATCAATTTTACGTAAAATAATTTAAATTAATTTACGAGGTCATAAACTAAAATTATTTTGTTACTATCTTACTGTACTTGCACAGAAATTATTACACGTTCCCTTTTTTAACGATTATTAGATATGTGCATTACATTTTCTGCAACGCTAGAGATATTTTTTGCAGTGTAATCCTGTTTGATCTCTTAAATCCTCTTAACTGACCGTATAAGCTAGTTTCTAAGCCACCCCTGATTTTGCTCCCGGCACTAATTGATTTTAATTACAAAGACGTGACATATGGTGGACGCGCCTGGCAGAAAACGAAAATTTTAGCGTCACAAGATCCAACGATTTTTCTAACTTTACACAATTTAAAGGCGTTTTTTAGTGATGGAAATTCACGTCAAACAACTAAAACGTGTTCAAAAGCAACACAATTTATTTGGATGTAAAACCAAAACAAAAATTGAGCGACAAATAATCAAAAATGATTTACGGATATTTTAATTCGCCAAATTATTTAATTGACATACATGAAGTAAGTTTTAAAGTCTGACCCAGTTTACAAAACGTTTTATTGACTTTGATGAACAAACAAAATCAATTGGCTTACCTCAACTTTATTCATGCTTTGATAAATTGCTTATAAACGATATTTTTCAAACTTTTCACGACATAGAAAAGTTCCGTCAAATTTTAATGCGTAATTCGTATTATGGATTTACCTAACTTAAACTTTCTTGACACAAAACATTAACGTTTTAAATTATTCGGTAAAACTCTATAAATGCGACTTTAACTAAACAGTTTCAATTTTAATTCAATTTATATTCTAAGGCACAGTTATTTTTACATAACATTACTTGTTTATATTTCAAAACCATTCAACACTGTAGTATCGGTTTGATTATTTATCTTTATGTACATTTGTATGTGACAGTGCTTAAATCGAAATGTCAAGACACATAAAAATCTAATACCGAACACAAATAGCTGTGCCGCTAAAGTAATTTATCTTGAAATTTTATATAAGCAAAAAAAAATTGTATTATTTAAGTTTTAAACAATATAGGCTGTCTATGCAAAGTTTTTAATAGTTTGAATAAATTATAACAGCATTTAATTATTCAAATCTGTTGAGATAATAACCTATTACATAAATTGAAACTTGGAACAAAATTATTATTAAAATATCTCATAGTAATTACTTATGTACGGTTACAAGAAATTATATCGTTTTTTTATTATTAAATTATTATTAAGAGACGGTTTGTCTAAGACCGTAAGTCAAGATTTTTATTGCTTACCAATCTCCTCTTTCGTGCAAATATTTTTGTTGGATCGCCTTACCTGGAACAGAAACAGAATATAAATTTCACAGATTTAGAGGGAGAATGCGTGACAATTCACAGATACAATCAAAGCAATTTATCACTTAAATTACAGACTATCAACTTTATGTAACTACATTAAGATAATGGGTAATACATTGCCTGTTAGTATTTTTTTATTATAACGTTACTGGTGATAAGATTCAAGCTTAAAGATATCTTTAAAATAGTGTAAAAAGAATAAATACAAGGTTAAAGTTAAACTTACTGAGGAAAAAAAAGGTGAATTACATGTAAAAAATATATTTTTTTAAAATTGACCCTCGCATAAGAGTCGTAGAAACAGATAACACAAACCCATTTTCCCCATGTAAAGTTCATCAAATTTTACTGATACACTCCGTTTTGTATTTTTTTTCCATTGTATTTATGGATAAAAGCTCCGCCTTTGTTAACATTGTTCAAGGTTTAAAATTTCCATTCTAAAACGGAAAATTCGCGAACGTTTCCTGAAAGAACACAAGCTGCTGATAAAAGTGATATACACACACCAGTTTACACAAAATGTGTTGAGCCTTTTAGAACAAAAACGTGTAACACAAAACATTCAACAAAAACGAAGATTTATAGAGTGGCTGAGGTCTTAACAAAAGCTCGCGGTTCGTTGTTAATTTCGACAAAAACATCGGAAAATTCGGTGCGAAATCAGTTCCGTTTTACTAAAATTGTAATCTTTGCGAACGTTATAAATTACAAAAGAAGTAACTGCGAAAGACGGTAAGAATTAGTACTGTTTCATCGTGTTTAGAGGGTTACTTAAAAAAGGATTCAATGCCAAAGGTTTGTTCCAACAAGACCACGGACCATGCGGCGCACTATCAGGAGTGTGCGCAGTATCAATATCGCGTTCCAACACAGTCTCTGATAGTTCACCGGAAGGTTGGTGGGCTGTTCCAACTGTTATAAAATTAATAAATGAACTAGTCAGTGTACGGTCAAAACAGTACGCGAATAAAGGCATGTACTAGCGCTTGGATTTTTACACGCATGCGCTGTTCATAACTAACGTGAGCTCTGGTTGCTATGCATCGCCCTCCAAATCCCATTTAGTACTGGATTCTTAAGGTATTATTAACCTTTGCGATGCGCACATTTCTATGAACCCGATAGAATACAAATATCATTTACAGTTAGGCCAGTCGTAAAAGCGTTCCATCAAAGGCTAATTCTCGGCAATACATTTATTAGTACATAGTTTACGCATGCGAATAAACCATGGATTGGTTTTAAATCGCTTGTTGGAACAAAACTTTGTACACAAAATTATTATCGGTTGTACAGTTACTGTGGGACTTAAAAAAAATCCAAAGAATCCTCAAATAACTTGCTGTCTTTTTTGGATTTCCTAATAAACTTCGGTTAGTAACAGTAAATATTAATTACTTATAAGTACTTTATAAAGCTTTATATATTATATTTAATTTATAGCGATTTAATTAGGCGAACTCTTAACCACTTAAAGTGCTTTTGTGCTTAACTAATGGAATTAAAATGATGCCGCACGGAAGCAAACGATCAAAAGTTGCTGGTGGAAAGGAAGGAAAGTTGGAGAAAGTCTTTCACTTTTAAGAGATAAATCACGCGCCATCCAGTTGCGGTATTTTAATCTACAGGGCTCAGGGAAATGATTCATTTTTCGATAATTGCTAGGTCTCAATTTAACAAAAACTAAATCGGTTTGGATTTTAAGGGCTGATTGATATTTAGGTACCGTGGTACCGATATGGTAATTTCACGTAGTACAAAAGCTATGTAAAATATAGGTATAGATCGCGTAAGAATCTTTAGTTTTTACAGGTTAACAATATCAAAACAGATTTAAGGTAAAATCTAATATGGCGACATAAAAAAGGAAAGAATTACTAATCAGCATGCAATAAAACAGTTTTGTCTACCTTAAACCCTTGCTCTAGCGTCTAGCGTATATAATAGAAGAGATTTCCATGTTGGAATAATCAGTGTGTACACATCTTACAAAATGTAATAAGGGATGATGAAATTTCTTTATTTTTTACGATTGCATTCGGCGAAGGAACTCATAAGGTCGTATTTAATTGAAATATTACATTGTTACCACCTACACCTACACATATTACACAGTTCATTTTTTATAACACCCACGCCTCGCGAATAAATCTGAGGGAAAAAATAAGACACAGTTTTCTTGTGAAAGACACTTAATCTCAAATACAACCCGTATAGCACTTTCATCTCTCTGAAAAGTGATTTATGTGGCTTAGTATATCTTTGCCAGATCGTCACTACAAGAAAGAAACCTGCACAAAAAATTTAAATAACTTACTTAGACTTTGCAAGCGAAATAAGTAAATAATAAAAGAGATTACAATAATTAAATACTCCTACAACATTTGTTGTTTTAATAATTAAAAATTGAGGAAAATCATAAACAAGTAGAATTTTGCTTACAATTTTTGTCGAAGAATAACTATATCCATTTTATATCCTTGTTCTCAGCACAATAATTAAACGAACAGATCTGAAACGATTCATATACTAAAGCAACTCTCCATGTATAAATAAATATATGTTATGTTGTACAAGCCTCTCTCATGAATAACATGACACGTAGAAGCACCGAACAAAGCCGTTAATTATCTCATAATGGGTTCAGTACAAGTTACAATTGGTAAATAATTCAGCTTATGTACATATTAACATTCAATATTTGCTCAGACAGAAATAGCAACGAAGCTACTGTTGACATACTCTGTGAAATTACGAAAAAGAGCAAAAATTAAACTTCTTTCAAGCTATATTATTGAACTACATGTAAATCTTTGATACCTTACACATATTTACATTTAATCTGTTTCGATTTTAAGTACCTATCTAATATAGTTTATTTGCGGAATGTGCTCTGAAAATGACTCATAAAACCGTTGAAAACAGACTTTTAATTTTTTGTTGTTCATTTGTGACGCTAGCCCTCCACAAAAAAATTATAGCCGTAAACCAACGTTATTAATAAATCATTTATGCAGATTTGTAGCTGTTAAATATTACGGGCGCACTATAAATTTTACAGTAGTGGTCATAGCGTAGTTTGCTTTTGACGTTTGTTTGACAAACAGCGATTTCCCGGTGCCGTTTTGTCCAATACGATCAACAAAGGGTATATCTTCGAACCGGTCTGCAATTCGCACAATAAAGTTTATCCTGAAGAAGTAGATTATGTTTAAAGTAACTAGCAATTTTTTAAAAACCATAGCTGTAAATTTAACCCTTAATAACCTAGCGTTGCCATATGGCAACACAATTCGTAGTTGGTCTAATGCCGTTTAAAGTTGACGTTTTGGAAATTTTTCGGTTGGCAATAGTTTTGATTTACTTAAACGGGTTTCAGTTAACATAATTATGACGTTTGTACATTTCTGCTTTTAGTTTATTAACGATTAATATTGTGTTAAATTTTGTGTTCGCAATTATGGAGACCAATATGGATCAGTACGCACAGTAAGTTTTTTTTTTCTTATTTCGCATGCATAACTGTAATTATTTCTAATATATCATACTATAAATAGTTGAAACTATACGTGAATGAAGTAATATGAGTAATTATCAAATCAGTTATTTTGCATTTAGCTTGAAAACATTGGCGTTGCCATATGGCAACGCTAGGCACTTCCACTGCTACCAGTATCATAATTTGAATTTTTTTAAACTTCAGTGACATGGGTATTAGATTTGCAAGCAGAGAGCGGGGATACTATGCTACAGGAACAATACGAGAAAATAGAATTCCCAAAAATAATTTACTGCCTTCTAATAAAGATATGAGTAAGATGAGTAAGGAGTAGAGGATCATACAAAGCTGCAATATGCAAAGAAGATGCCGTTGTGGTTGTTAAGTGGGTAGATAATTCTGTGGTCTCTATTACATCAAATTACCACGGTGTCGATCCAATTTCTACTGTAAAAAGGTACTCCCGAACAGATAAAAAAATATTCAAGTGCCAAGACCACACATCTTGGGGGAATATAATAAATATATGGGTGGAACCGACAGGATGGACGAGAATGTTGCAAAATATCGCATACACATTAGAAATAAATAGTGGTATTGGCCAATTTTGTCTTGGTTGATAGATATTTGCATCAACAATGCGTGGATGTTAAAACGTAGGACCACCAATATGCCGCAACTACAATTTCGTCGTGAAATTGTACAGGCTTATTTGAGCAAATACGGGAAATTGTCAAAAGGTGCTGGGAGGCCACATTCTTCAGCAAGTTCTTTATCCGGTAGAGTTTTGGAGGACGTTCGATATGATGGCATCAACCACTTGGTCAATAAAATACCAGACAATAAAAAGTGGCAATGTAGTGGAGAAAAATGTAGTTCAATAATGAGAACGATGTGTTCAAAATGTAAAATAGGTTTGTGTGTAGGCTGTTTTATAGATTACCATAGCAGAAAATAACTTATTTTAATCTTCCATCTATTTTTATTGTAAATAGATAACAATTAGAGTATTATTTATCTTTTATTTCATGCCTTACCATGGACCAACAAAAATAAATATTTAGTAGTCAAAGCGCTTAGCGTTACCATATGGCAACACCTGAAATGAAGGGCTGAAAACTAATTTTTGGCAAAAAAAACTTTATTAGCCTATACTATATGCTTACATGAATATCTTTCTTGAACAATTTTTTTTTAAATCAAAAAATAATTAATTCAGGTTATTAAGGGTTAAGTTTTGCAGTTTTGTATATTAAAGTTTTTTATTATGTAATTAAAGAAGTAAAACAAAAAATGGAAAAAAAACATAACTGAGCTGATGTTCGCAGACGACATGGTCTTAGTCACGGAAACAGAAAAGAATCTGCAACATTATCTAGAAACTCCCAACCTGAAATTGGAAAGAATTAATATAAAAATTTCCTTCGGCTGTCAAATTTGTGTTTTCAACCAATCACTAATCCTAAATCTTATAGAGACTACCAATAGGAGCATTATTACACGGAAATAATTTTACATTCCCCTGTCAGATGTTGATCCTGCTGTCAAAGTAGCGTTTTCGACCAACTACAAACTCAGATTTTCTAGAAACCACACTCCTGGCGCACCACTTTGACAGTACTTGTCAAATTTATAGGATAAAAGAAAAAAAGTTAACCAGAAAAGTCCATGAAGCAAGATCACAGGGAAAAACAAAAGAGGTAGACCGAGAAAAACCTGGAAAGACGAAAAGAAAAGACATAAAAAAGCTAGCACAAGACAGAAAAACATGAAAAATTGTGCTTTAAAACTTCTTTATTTTAAAATATAAAACATTGGTGTTTTTTTTGTTTATGTGTAAAAAAAGAGTTTGTGGAAAAAGTAATTCATGTTAGAGATTTTTTTCATCAACAATTCAAAGCAGATATTTTAACGTAAACTATTCTATGCTTTTCAAGTGTGTTATTATAGTCCGCTTCACTCCTTCGAGTGCGAGATTTATACAATAAATGGGCGTCCAAATTGTTGGGAGGATCGCCTATTGACCCCGGGGTCGTAGGTTGCAGACATCCCTTTATATCCAGAGGAATACTGTCGTGCGTAGAATTCTCAACATATCTGATAAATCCTAGTGTCTAGAAGCGAGACGCCAGCCAAATATTAAGTGTTGATGAATGGAGAGCGTTAAGATGTGCTTAGACGAAACAATAGTGTAACAGGTATTGCGAAACGGTTTAATCTTGTTATTATGATTATAAATAGAGTTGGTGAAGGCGTTTATTGTAGGCAGGATTGTAACGCCGACATTAAAATTGATAAGTAATAGCGAATCATGTTTCATGTACGCTACAGTAAAAAGTGCGGTGTTAATTTTAATATTAAAATGGCACGGAATTTAGACTACACCATGTGTCCAAGAAAAGAATGCATAGCCTGGGAGTCTCGCTTATTATTGACGTTTTTCTTCGGAACAGTTTAAGATTTTTTCAAAAACTTTGCACCATTTTACTAGCAGAGGATGCGCGAATTGTTAAATAGAATGATTTCGATTTTATCACTGACGGTTTCATGACCAAAGCGATCGCAAAAATTACTTTTATTTTTCAACTTTTAAGTTTTTTACCTATTTTTACGAAGTAAATAGCCAGTGGCAAAACATTTATTTTTGGTGTTCTTGATGCAACAAACACAGCCTTGGTCAGATTCTAGTGACAACATATTGTCCCTGGTAAGTAGACAAGCCTATTAATACCAGTTAATTTTTAATTATGTCTTATTTGAAATAAAGCTGATAAATAAAATTTAAATATGCCTTGTTTATCGCAGTGTAGCTAGTATATAATTAAAAAAAAAGCTTTAGGCATTTCAACTGGAACCACAGAATTATACATCTGCTAAATAAACATAAGAGACGTCCCTTGGGAAAATTCTCTCTAGTTTTAAAAATATAAACATGAGCGATTAATTAAAAATACAGGTTTAACCATCAAACGAAATTGCTATGAAAAACAAATATTATATTTATTTGAGCTCGAAAAAGCACGTTTATAAATTATGTTATAACAAAAAATGTTACAAATTAAAGCAGTAAATGAAAATTAATAAAAAGCAATAAAGTTAGTTCAAATTTTTATAACAGTTTTAAAACTATTTGGAAATTCAATTTGCCGTGTCTACATGTTAAGCAACAACCAAATTTTTCAGGATTGTGCAAAATTTGTGAACTAAAATATATTTAAATAGGAATTGTTAAACACCATTATATAATGTACATTCTTAAAATAAAAATTGGATCAGTTTTGAGGCTGTAGTCAGATTTCTCAATGCATTCAAATTAATTTAGTAAGCTTTTGAGGAATTGAAGGAAGTTTGCAGTCTGATCTAGTATTTCTTTAAGTAAAAACTCCACAAAATAATTTAAAAAAAACTGCTGACGATAAAAGAAACCTCTGAATATTTACTAACAATCACTTTTCTCAAAGAATCTCTTATCGTAATGCAGTACCATTTTTAAAATATTAATAATTTCGAGAATGTCTGGCAATGACTCAATTAAAAAGTTTGTCACAAATCGCCTTTTTCGAAAAACACGTAGGAATGTTAGTTTAGTGCATTTATTTAATTAACTTTTCCTCTACAATGAAAACAAACTGACACAAATTCATTGATTAAAGTATGTGATGCACAAATGTTGCATTCAAATAAATTGTTTCAATTTGTTAATTGCAAGTTACGTGACCTTTATAAACCCATGTGCAAACCACATTTTGAAACTATGAAAATTGAATTTAACACCTGTCAGGTTCTATTATGTTCTCAAATATTTGCAAAACTAATTAACGACTATTAACCAATGTAATTAGTTTTATATCATAATGAAGTACAAGTTTTAATGAGCAGCACGTATAGTTTCGTAGTTTCCTTGTTATTAGCAAACATGAAACCATAACCAATCTACAAACATCAGTTGCTAAAAAAAATATACGGAAGCAGATTTTGTTTTAAGTGCGTTTTAACAAACTATAATTATCGAACAGATTTTGTAATTCATAAAACTATTGATTTAATTCAACTATTTTAATTTTGTCATACTGACACTAGTTTTACTGCATTGCAATTTCTTGGACACTTTTAAGATTACTTTTTGAAGTTTACACAGCTCTTAACCTTTAACTAGTCGCGTGTACTGTGTATGCATAACTACTCGCATGGCGCCTCGGAGGCACCATTGGGGTTTTATAACAATATTTTTGACTTAAAATCTTAAAAATGTGTTAAACTGCTTTATTCATGAAATATAAGCTAAATCTTAAAAAGAATAACAATGACTAAATAAATTATAAGATATAAAAAACATATATCTGTATATAAAACATAACTGTAAAAACAGTTTTTTTTTTTTTTTTAATACGAATCAAACATTGGATGCAAAGCATTCACTGCACAATTTTATTGTATGCTCTGAACAAATATTTTTATGGCATTGCGAACAAATTTGTTGCGAATGTCGATTTTTAGCCCTAGGGCATAAATGATAGCGTTCATGCCGAGTAGCACATAATTGCATTTTACGGACTGTAAAATAGAGAAATATGAATAATACTATATAATTCGTATTCCTAAAAGTACAATTGAGGAATACATAAGCAGATATTAGTGACAAAAAAATTATTAAAAATGTAACAACGATTTAAAAAACGCTTGGCGCCTCTGCGGCGCCGTGCGACTACTTAAAGGTTAACACAGAAACCGTGTATCATTTGTTAAAACAAGAACTTTTGTTTTTATTGTGCAGGTAGGAGTCTTTTGTTTTGATATTCCATTGTTAGAAACCAACCATCCAGCGATTCTAAGAGCTTTGGACAGACGTAGCTACAGGTTTAAACTGCTCTAGTTTCTCTGATCCAGCAAGTTATAATCAAATTTAATTTTAATGCCCAAGTTAATAGTGTGTTAAAATTCAGAAACTCAGATATTGTGACGGAGATACTAACTAACTGTGTTCTGTTATCTTGTATGTAATAAGTAAATTCACAGTCACTGCGTTGCACTATGAGTAGTTGTTACATCGAGTGGAAAATTGTTGGAAGTTTGGCACAACTTTATGGTAATAGTTATCTTGAATTGTTGCTCTTAGAAGTTATCGCTGGGAGGAAGGTGTTTTATTGTTTCGCGAGAGCTACACGTTTGATGGCAATGTTAAAGGGACTTTGTAGAAAAATTGATTAAAATTTGACCAAGGTCAAAACTCATTGGCCTACAAACAATAATATATTTTTCATTTTTACAATGCAATTTTTTACTACCTTTTATAAATCAATATCTGCACATACACACAAAAACTAGGGTAAACACGGTGGTATAAAGATGGCAAAATTGTAAAACAATCATTTATACAATTAATTGCTTGAAATTGCAGAACATATTAGAAAATACACACTACAAAATTTACTCCATCAAGGTTTAAAGTACCTGAAGCCTTATCTTTATTAGTAATGAATTACAATACAACCGTATTTATTAACATTGACTTAAACTTCTTTTAAAAAAATGAGTTGTAAACCCCGATACATGATAAGACAAATCCATTATAGCCACAGAAATGTAATGACCTTTTGTAAAAACTATTTGAGATTTTTAATATGGAAAGTTAATATAAATTATTGGTGAAAATTTATACCAGCTTTATTAATTTCTTCCTGGACAGATTTAACCTGGAGTTTCCGGTGTAAATCGTTGCTCAGTACATACCAAGGAGCATTTACTAGGGTAAAACGGTGAAATACGCCCCACTTTAAAAAAAAAATCGTTACTGCAAAATGATAGCTTTATTCTAAACAAAAAATACATTTCTAATTAGTATAATGAGTGTACATTACGTAAATATAAAAAGTTTGTGAAAAGTAAACGCAGGAAAACAATAAAAAAAAACAATTTGGAACCCTTTCCTTTGAGGCGTATTACCCACTCTGCTGTGGAAAACGCCCCACACGATTATTACTACTTATTTTTATTAAAAACTTAATTTTTTGCACCACACAAGTGACATAAATCTTCAGACGTTGTACACGTTTCGTGAAGCCATCGAGAACACGCTGTGCACTGTATCCAGTCTACTTTCGATTTCGTGGAGTAGTAGTAATCACCGCATTTGACGAAAATCTCTTCAGATTCATCTGAAACTTCCTTAGAAGAACTCAATACGAGTTCCTCTGAACTCTCAGATGACGTTGATTCAAAACGTTTAATACTTTTCATCTTTTTTTGGTGCGCGGGTTACATAAGCAACTTTAGTTTTCTTCCCTTCTCTTTTCGCACTGATGTTTTGCTTTTTCCCACATAAAATTTTACGTTTGCATCGGTTTTCTGGATATGTCAACAGCGTAGCGGCCTGTTTTCTTTTAGTAAGAATTGGTGGAATGACTGGAATCGGATTTGTTTGTGCAAGAAATTTTGAAGGGGTTTCTTCTTCAGAGGATTTTTTGCTAAAAGTAGTTGCAGATGGCTGTGGCCTTTTTGGTGGGGTTCTTTGCAGCCCTGATGGCCCAGGTTCATCTAATGGCACAGTAGTTGGGGATGATTGTTGTTCTCCACGATTTTTATTCCTATCGATGGGCACATCGTCACGTTTGGAAAAAGCAGTAGACCTGTTTGCCTCATTGGCGTCCGAAATTGAGAAAAAGTGATCTTAAAGCATAAGGGGCATTTTACACTTTTAGATCTGGGGCGTAATTCCCAAACAGTGGTAAAAAACGCCCCACTGGTGTACCAAGACCATTGAGGCATTAATAAATAAATGCGTAATGTCATTTTGGAGGTTATGAAACAAGCTTTCCGAATTTATGTCGAAATTTGAACGATACTAATACACTTCATGCGAAATTGTTTTTTCAATATTTGAGACAGAAATAATACAACGTCCACTTGCCGTGAATTGTGAATTTTTTCGATTTTCAGCGGGAAACTAGTGAGGTGGTGGAGGTATACTAAACTCCTTAACTAACACTACCATTATGTGATACTAGTAGTGTCATCGATGATTAAACAACTAAAATACATAGGTGGGGCGTTTTTCCGGCTGGGGCGTATTACCACGTTTTACCCTATGCTCCTTATACACGGTTTTAGAATTTTTAAAGACATCTGTAGTTGCTTTTTTTGGTACAGTCCCAAAATTGTAGTCCATATGTCCAAACAGGCTTGAGCACCTGTTTGTATAGGAGCAGTTTGTTTTGGATAGAAAGCTGGGAATTTCTTCCCATCAGCCAATAAATATCTCTATACTTTATCTTTAAAGTTTTTCTTCCATTTTAACTGCAAAGTTAACTACATAAAGGGCATTTTCAATAAACTAAAAGTATAATAGTTTGAAAGAAATGTTTAACTTTCAAACCGACTGAGTTTATTTTCCCATAAAACGAACAACAAGAAAATTGGTTGACAATAAACCCACAAAATTTGCTACAATGCTTCTTTAACGACTGCACACAACGTGATACTAGAGAAGACTTAAGCGTTACAAAGAACCACAATAATTAAATTTTCCGCTTATCGAACTTCTAGAAACTGCAAATTATTTAGCAACCTGCTATTTCCGTTGTCTTAACTAGTTTATTACATTACCTCGAAGCAGAGTTTCGCTTCAAACAAGTTTATACCACTCGACGAGTAAACTTAAGATGTTTCCAAGAAGTCTTTGAACAAATATTTAACTTTAATTCAGATCACAAGAGAGGGAAAATGAAAATAATGAAGAAATAAGCTTTAAGTAACGAGCACAATAAAATTAATATTCTTTCCATCCACATAATAAAGTTGCTACGGAAAAGTTCTCGAATGTTTGGAAAGTTCGGGAAAGCGAGGATTCGAAAAAGTATTTTTTAATCACTGATATAACAACACACACACTTTGGGAAGATTTTAGCTTTAAAGCAAAGCTGTAGTCAAAGAAAAATCAGACTCAAGAAATTGTATGTAATGATTAAATTGAAAATCCCCAGGAAGTAGGGAAATACATGTTTTTACAAACAAAACATATCTTCCTAAAAATTGCACAACATGTTATATCTGAGCTAAGTCAGTTATGCACAAATTTTTCTAACTCAGTTTTTTAAAATATGATCTTTATTGTAATTGTAACTATGGATTAGAATTTTTATGCAGTATATTTTTGGTGGATGAACTGGGTTGACCAATACACTTTTTTTTAATAAAGGCGCATAATTTTACACCCATACCCTTTAGATATAATAACACAACTTAAATATGGTTAGTTTAAAATAGTTAGTAGATTCCTACAATGTAATAAAATACAGTTATGTTATATTTACTAATAAACACCCCCTGTTTAAGATACATTATCTTCAATTATTTTTGTATAAGGTTGACCGTCTTTTAAAAGGCTGGCACGTTCAAAATTTGTTTTGGATTAAAGGCTGAAATATTTGACTTCCAAAACGCAACGGGTAAAACTCAAACACAAATAATTTAATACATTTTCCTTTTGAAATTAAATTATTTAAAAAGAATAACGTGCAAACCCATAACAGCAGTTTCCAGGAATTTATAATAACAGTGGGAGTAAGACAGGGAGGCAAATTAAGTCCACTGTTTTTTATGATTCTTATGGATAAAACATTTAAAGAATGTAAACAAAACACAAAGAATGCCCACTGTGGTTGCAATAAACTAAAACCAATATCCTTAACAGAATTAGCCATTGCAGATGATGTGGTGCTATTATTAGCTAAAAGCGAAAAGGACTTGCAACTCAATCTAGACGTGTGGGCAGATAGGTACATTGAGTGGATATAATATGAATATTAATATAACAAAGACAAAGGCTAAGGTTATAGCGAAAAAGTATGAACCATTTACAATTATGCTGGACCAAAAAAAGATAGAGCAGGTAGCGAATTTTAAATATTTGTGAACAATCATTGCAGAGAATTGTAAATTGGAGAAAAAACTGAATAATAGAATAGCGGCAGCGACGAAATTTTAGTACGCCACTAATAAATGTTTGATAAGTAAGAAGGAGATACCAAAAGAAACGAAGACACGAGTTTTTAATGCAGTGTACGTACCCATTCTTATGTGCAGTTCAGAAATTTGGACACACGAACAGAAACAAAGAAAACAGACACAGGAAATTAATTTTCTGAGAAGAATAAAGGGATGTAGGTAGACTGATTGAAAAAATCAGTAACGAAAAAATTCGAAATAACCTAGTAGTAACAGATACGACAAATCAGTTAAGATGGCTTGGACATCTACTAAACATGCCAGGAAGTAGATACGCAAAAATTGGATGGAAAATGCAGATGGAGGGAAGAAGAAATGGAGGAAGACCAAGAATAAACTGGAGAAAGAAGTGAGGCAGAGACTAGAACAAGAAGGAGTCAGCTGGAGAGATGTGCCACAATTAGCTAACGATAGGCAGGAGTGGAGAAACTTAATTCAGAAATAGAAAAGCATACAATTGCAAAATAAGTAATTGCTAGGATTATCATTAAAAGCAAGTACTTGAAAAATTTGTGGTTGTTGATATATCCAGAAAAAAAAACAGAATTTGTCAGGTATAAGCAGCTTTAACAGGGTTTTGAACAAAAAAAGACTGGTTTTAATAAACGCGGTTGAAAATTCAAAAGATTAAGATTACCCTTGAAGTGCTTCAGTTTATTAAAAGAATGTGTACAATTAAACAAAAAATAATCCACATTTAAGCCTTTAAAATAAAATTCACAGAAATCGTAACGTTTAAAAATCCGAAATTTGCTGTAAATAATTTCAGTAACTAAATTAAATTAACCAATATTGTTCAGCAAATACCAGATCAACTTTAACCAATTAAAATTGAAGCTAATATAGTTTCTTCCAAAGTAGGGCACGAAATAAAAAAATTTGAAACGTCGCGTCGGTTGGTAATGTAATTGCCAATTAGTTTAATAAAATATCAACTGTGTGATGAACGAGTCCGTCTGGTGACCACAAATCTCTGAGGACATGTCGGGTGTGTCAAATGGAACCCTTTTTTATTATTCGCGTTTTAGCGGTCAAGAATTTCAACCATGTTTTTCACAAAGGCAAAAAGAAATTTTAACTGAGCTCAAATTCACACGTAAATTTAAGTTCCCTAGATCTGAGCAAAGAAAGTTTCACTGGAAACAACTCCAAAATGTAGTGCCGATTAGAAAAACACAAGATTTGTAGTCTCAATATATTTACACTTAATTAAAAAGCACTTGCATTAATTTTTGTCGAACGATGTCATATAGAAAGAAGGGTGAAGCTAAATTTGTTTAGAATAAATGATTAAAAAGAATAAGATTCTTACTAAGTAAGAAAACACACTTCTTGGCTAATTTATCAATCTTTCCATGTTCTTAATGTTGAAACATATACCCTCTAGGTACCTACATAAATCGACAAAGCTGGAACTAAAATGGATCGACTTTCCTTGCAATTTTACAAGAAATATTGTATCATTCCAAAAACCGACACTTCGACAGCATTCGATTTGTAATTCCTTTGATAGCTTGTCACGGTGCAAAGGATCAGAACAGCAAATCTAACGCTGTTTACATTGCACCGTTGTTTTACGCAAAAAGGAAAAGAACGGGGCAGTGAATTGTACGCCAATACAATATTTTAGCTAAATTTCGTGTTATGTGCATTGTTCCTACATTAATTGTTTCACAAGCAAATTATTTTAAAACCTGTAGGTGCCTAACCGACTTAATAATTTCATGTTGTATGTAAACCTAAGATTTTAATTAATAATCACTGATTTACCGTACTTTTTTCTTTTTAGATTCAATTTCTGAACAGTTATGAAGTTTTGCGTAGCTTCGTCAGTACAACAAAATTAAATTACTACAGTTTGACTGCGAAAAAACCAAAACTTTATCGCTTTTTTGATTAGCATGTACAAAACGTACCATTAAAGTCACACCCAGAAAATATTCTATACATCAAACTGCCTAGGAGTTGAAATTAAAGAAAATCTGAATAAACCATGACACTTTTTAACTGATTAAAAAATACTAAACAGACTTATGATTAGTGCAGTATTGCACTACAAGTTGTACCGTACTTTTTTAGTTTTAATAATTGATGAAAGTAGGGAATGCGGTTCTTTCAATAAATCGTTTCAAAATTGTTCTTTAGTTATCCAATTCAAACACGTTTAAATATTTGGACATAAATTAAATAAAATTTGCATAGAAAGAACCACATTAGAACTTATATAAAATTATACAAATATTTAATAACAATAGTACTCAGATTGTATGTCCCAAATTTAAATTCAAAATTAAAGTAACGAACGCTTATAAAACAACTGGAATCCGGAAAACCTAATTCAAACAAATAATTCCCTGAAGGTTGCGTTTCTCGTCTCCGAAAACAACAACATATTGTTCTTGGAACAAATTGGGTCATCTCCCAGAGTCAATCGCTTCTACCTGAAACGTCGTTTGGGCAAATTGGTCGTAATTTCGAAACATTTCCTCGACAAACTTTTCTTACGTACGTCACTCGAATCTCGACGCGTCCCCTCAAAATCCCTCCATTAAGACAGCTTCGGCGAAATTCCTCTTAAGTGCCGAACAATTATTTTCGAGAGTTACAAGCGACGTCGTAAAAGGACAAATTTTGTAAAGTTAACTGCATTAAAGGTTTAAGCAGTAATTTATTTTTGTTGCTAATACGTTTGGAATGGCTCAGGAGGGATATATTTTTCAATTGAATAGCTTACTGTAAAGCTAACGTGCTTGTAGTGAAATATTCGATTAAAAAGTCTAGGGGACTTGACTATATCACAAGAAGAGAAAATTATATGCCACTACAACTACAAACCTACAAAAGTTTTTAAAAAGTTATAAGGACCAGTTAAAAAAAATAGGTAAAAATTATTTGTAAGTGTTTTATACATGTAAAACAAAAAAAAAATCAATGCATCTTATGAAAAAGAACACATAATCCATAAAAAATAACACCAAATAAACCACCAAGAATCATGAAACGATTTCTATTATGCTAGATCAAGAGAGAATACTAAAAAAACAATCAATTGTTTTGTTACATTGTGGCAAATATTGTAAAACAAAAAGTTACCTGTAAATAACCGTAATTTTTTCTTACTTTAACATGAGAATATTGTAATTATTTGGATAAAACTTATTATATAGGATATTTCGTAAAAATGCGGAAAATTTTGAAAGGTGATTCCTTATCGAAAATGAAGGGGGGTCTTTTATATACATTTTTTTCCTTGGACGTCTCCTTTCGGAGTTACACCCCCCTAAAGGGAGCAGTATAATTAGTCATGTTCACTTATATTATGTTTTATTCAAAAACTGTACGTTTTACGAGAAAAGTTAAAGATTAAAATAAGTTTCTAAATAAATCAAGTTTTCAAATATAAAAATTAACTTGCAAAATTTTAACGCACCAAAAAGTTCTAATAAACAACCAACAGGGGTCGCACTTTTCAGCCCCCTGCGAAGGTGGGAGATGATTGAATATATAACTATGGGAAACCTTTTAATGAGTATAAAACATCTACCAAATATCATTCTCCTACATTCATTCAAATTTGAGAAATAAAATTTAAACCAAAATTTACCTCTTTCCTTAAGGATGGTGTCTCCAAAAGGAGACGTCTAAGGAAAAACTGTTATATAAGAGACCCCCTTAATTTTCGATAAGAAATCACCTTCCGAATTTTTTCGCATTGTTTACGAAACACCCTGTATAGCATGTCTCAGCCAAGACGAAATGTTGGTGAAGAAGTTTTTGTACCTAAAATGAATCGTGCTCAAATAATTTTTTTTCCCCCAAAACATTGATGAGGCAGACTTTAAAATTATTATTGAGGAACTTAATTATGCAAAGGATAAGTGTTATATACTAATTCAACTTTCAAAATTATAGTAGGACAATTTTCTTAAACTTTAAACACTTATTTATATTGTTTTTATATGTTATTGTCAAAATTTAATTTTTTTTTAGATTATTTTGTTTAAATTTATATTTATCATAGGTTACCTCGACACCAAAATGTACAAGAGAAACCGATTAAGAAGAAGAGTTCATAGGAGCTGGAGAATAATTACTAGTAAACTCAACTTAAGAACAGACCAAATCGCTGCTACCACTACCCAAATTCATAATAAGCATCAGAATTATTAGGTAATTGGTAAGCAACAAGAAGCTTAATTTTACAAACAGGCAGTCAGTTACAAAATACCTACATTGTGTTACAACTGAATCGCCATTCTTCACAATGCTTAGACTTTGATTGCTATTCTGCAGTACTCACATATTTTAAAACCGTTTTCTAAATACTTAAATAGGTTTATAGCTAAGGCGACTTTATCAAACAAAACTACACAGAAACTGTTCAAAGGCTGAATCATTAAAACTGCCCAAAAATGGCTAGCTCATTTTTTCCACGTATCTACTGTTCTAATATACTTTAAAAATATTTTCTGTTTTATTTTTGAAAACAGAAGTGTAAAGTACAATGTGTCTAGGGTAACCAACCAATCTCAACGCTGTGGAGGAACCGTCCCGTAGTTTTATTGGGCTATTGTCAGATGGAACCCTTTTAAACTCCAAGATGTTGCCAACAAACAAAGGCTTTTATGAAATCGTTCACATACCTCGCGGATGGTGCTGACGTGACGTCTATGTGTAGAATACGACGTGGGTTAGTCAACAAATGACAGCAGAAAGGTAGCTTTTATTTTTATACGAAACTCACAATGTAGAAAAGTATTACACAATTCCCTTCCTCGCTTAAGATTTTCAGAATCTCAACAATAACGAAAGAGCGGTCGACGGATATCAAAACGTTGAAATATCCGTCTAATTTCTTTCTTAATAAACAGGTTTTTGTGCTCGGTGTAGCGAAATAAAATAAAGACCGCCACTAGTTCTTTAAAAAATAAAATTTGTGAAGCGACAAGACGAGGCGATGCGGTAACACTAAACTAAACCCACCCAACGAACGGTTAGAAGTTTAAAATATTTGAAAACGTGAATAAGTTTTAAACCAATTTCTTTATTGAAATGATAAATTGGATTACATCTTAATGAAGCTTAAGTCCGTGCACATAAAATATTTTATGCGAGCGATAAAAATCAATTTTAGCCGCAATTCTGATTACCTTGTTGCAGCTTTTCATTGCGACTTGTTAATGAAGTCGCGATTCTACGATGAGATGCGAAACTTTTGCTAACATAATTTGGGTAATTGAGCTGGTTGTAATGTCGGCTGTTGAGAATTCCTAACTGCTCATTAGCTTATTGGAATGTTCTTTGTATTCAAATTAGTTGATTGTGGAACTTATCCTGTTACATTAGCGGGATAATAATTATGAGCAAGTAGGTCAGAGAGCCATCAAACTGATGAGAATTGTGATGGATTCTTTGCCGCAATAATTTTTATGGGATGCACAGGGTGGACCAAATTAGAATGTTTTACGGGGTATCTCGGTTACTGTAATAGCTAGCGAAAATCTGATATCGGTCTCTTGGGCAATTTTTCTGAGAAAATAACGCCTATGTAATAAGATTTTTTATATCGCTTTCGATTTTGGCACTAACTAGAGAGAGAGGGTCACGATATGTTGTCGCTAGAATCTGATCAAGGCTGTGTTTATTGCATCAAGAACATCAAAACTAAATATTTTGCAGAGTTATACGTGCCACTGGCCATTTCCTTCGGGAAAATAAGGGAAAAACTGAAACGAGTAATAAAGGTAATTTTTGCGATCGCGTTGGCCATGAAACCGTCAAAGATAAAATCGAAATTTTTCTATTTACCAATGCGCGCATCCTTTGCAAGTAAAATGGTGCAAAGTTTTTGAAAAAATATTGAACGGTTCCGAAAAAAAAACGTCAAAAACGAGGCCGTTGCAAAAATTCAATTCAAATTTTGAATTATAAGTATGTGTATAAATTAATTGACCATTTTATAAACCGTTACTAAGTGCATAACATTTTTAAACAGTATTTTTTTAGAAAACTCATTCTTTATGACCAACCGATAAACAACTTTGATCAACATTTTTGTAATAACGTTTCTCACTTGGATCCAAGCAAGGGACAACACATTGCCAACCAATTCATACACACCCTGTAATTTAATTTACTGTTTGACTTATCTCAGATGTTTTTTCAGGCCGAAATACCTGTCACATCACAAGCTTGCTCGAGGCAAAACGAAAACCAGTTACGCCAACCTAATGAAAACTAAAGAGAAGTGATTAGATAGCTGTCTGGGACAGCAGATTTTATGGGCAGTTGGTACTAGACTCGTAAATAAATCGCATAAAAGTGGATTATCCTTCGACTGCATTTATTTAGTTGTGAATCGATCACCAGTAACGAGTAACAGAGCATAAAAAAAAATTACAGAGTTTCTTCCACCACTTGACCTTTAACAATGTTCCTCAATCTAACTTAACATATTATTTAACTGTAGTTTCACCAATAAAATTTGCTTGAAAATTGGAAAACTACAAACTCAATTTGCGTTTGTTAATACACTGCAGAAATACTTTAGCAATTTTTATCTACCGCGTCCAGACACTAAAAAAACACTTTAAAGCTTCCACGCTGAACCTCGTTGACCGAAAAAAAAAATCTCCGCAGCCCTAAGAGGATTCCCTAAATCAGGCTCGCCAATCCCCCGAGACGCTTGTATCGAACTAACCGTCTTCAACACTTTATATCCGCTATATTGCTTGTTAACGTTAAAAAGTTCATTAGAGTCTACGAAAGGGAATATTCGATTACACTTGCTTTAAGCACAGAGCCCAGTTCTTGGGTGGTTGTTTCATTTGTTGCCATGACATCGAGTAGTCTGTCACGGCCTCAGTCGCCATATTGAATTAAATGTTACCCCAGGAAGTAATAGAATTACGTCCCGACAGAGAACTCTAATACATATAAATAAGTACATTCATGTATAAGTGTTCCTTCCCACTATTTAATGATACTCGAGTTTCTTGCGGCGAAACATTATTCTGGTAGTTCTCAGTTGAATTTTCCACCACGGGGCGCGTCAGCAAACGAAGAAACTCGATGAGTTTTTTAAAATAAACAAAAAACATTTTAAACAAGTGCTCATTTAATCTATGGGAGGGTTAAGTTAAATTTATTGAGTATAAATATGTTTTAAAATAATTTCTTTTCGCTATAATAGGTTTGTTCTAACAAGGCTATGTACGATCCAATGTACTATCAGGATTCTGCGCAGTATCGAAATCGCGTTCCATCATAGTCTCTGATAGTTCACCGGACGATTTAGTCGGCTGTTCCAACTGTTATAAAACTAATACATGATTGAAGGAATGTACTGGCGCTTGGATTTTTACACGCATGCGCTGTTCATAACTAACGTGAGCTCAGGTAGCTATGCATCGCCCTCCCAACGCCATTTAGTACTGGATTCTTAAGGTGTTTACCCCATTGTCGCTATTAGAAAATTGGAGGGTGCATGGAACTTGGCCAAACCCTGTTACCTATATAGAGGAACCCTAGTCCGAAAAAGGTCCTTTAAAATGGAGATAATTTCGATCGCGTTAGCTATGGGACCGTGTTAGAATTAAATCAAAATTCAGTATTAACGATGCACGCATGCTTTGCGAGTGGGGCTGTGCAAAGTTTTTGAAATTAGCTTTGACAGCTCCGGAGGAAAGCGCGAAAAACGAGAATCCCACAAAAGACGGAGTTCGCCTGGAAAAAAAACACCACCTCCTCCTAAAACATCCATAACTCCTTTATTTTTTTGTCCAAAATACTTCAACCGTTGTTCAAAGTGTAGCTAAAAGAAGGACGCATCCAATGACGTGTAAAAAGCGCTATTTTATTTTTTTGTTATAATCCACGGCCGTCCAAAAACGATCATAATTGCGATCGCGTTGGGTATGGGACGGTGTTGGAAATATTTAAATAAAAAATTATTGAGTATCAGCAGTTAAATTATTTGCATCTATAATACAGCTAAAAATCACAACAATCTCATTAACCAATATGTATAATTTGCTTTTGGAGCCCTTCCATTGTTTTTTAACTACCGACACGCTAATATCTGCGCGTTCAACATAAAGAAATTTTTAATTACTGATGGTGCAATAAAAATTATTCTTCGGCAAACAAATATTTTCCGTTTGACGTGAATTTTAGTAAATAAAACATCTGTTGTCGCCATAGTTAAAATGTTAATCGAGTTAATTAAGCTAGCGCCGACTTACTGCACGCTGCTAATATAAATATGAATTTTATCGGTGGATTACGTATTTAAAGTGTATGTCACGTTCTTCGACTTCTATTATAATAATTAAGCTTCAGCTATTAGTTCACCAACATGCGCAAATGATCAACTCTTGTAGGATTAATTTGTAGTTGGTTCTTATTCACGAGCGAAAATTATTAAGTAATTTACCAAGATATGTAAATCACAGGAAACAATTCGTATTTTGTAATGAATGATATGTAAATTATTGTATCAATTTGTACCAAAAAAGGACTTACGCAACTTTTATAATAAACGGTTCATATTTTTAAATACTATTCTAGGGTCTAGGAACATTCTTCGCACACAATTTTTCGCCTCCACAATTCTTCGTCCACAATTCTTCGCCCACAATTCTTCGCCCAGAATTCTTCGCCCAGAATTCTTCGCCCACAATTCTTCGCCCACAATTCTTCGCCTCCACAATTCTTCGCCCACAATTCTTCGTCTACTCAATTCTTCGCCGCCACAATTTTTCGCCGCATACAAGCATATCACAAATTTTCTTTGTAATCTTGTTTATGTTATTACAGTATGAATAAAAATTAAATTAATCTAACCAAAGTTGCCCTAACCTAACCTAAAATAAATTACGTTATAAATAAAGACAATCCCATTAACAAAGAAAATTTGTGATATGTTTATATGCGGCGAAAAATTGTGGCGCTGAAGAATTGTGGCGGCAAAGAATTGTGGGCGAAGAATTGTGGAGGCGAAGAATTGTGGAGGCGAAGAATTGTGGGCGAAGAATTGTGAGCGAAGAATTGTGAGCGAAGAATTGTGGGCGAAGAATTGTGGGCGAAGAATTGTGGAGGCGAAGAATTGTGAGCGAAGAATTGTGGAGGCGAAGAATTGTGGAGGCGAAGAATTGTGGGCGAAGAATTGTGGCCGAAGAATGTTCCGGACCCGACTATTCTGAGCTAAATTAGAATAAAGATAGTCAATGCTATGTAATCCAGGGTCTGGAAGGAGGTAACTAATTAAATAGTTTCATACTAACATGCACTATAATTCTATCTGAGAATTGATGTATGAGAGTCCTCACTAAACTATTTTACATCCTTTCATGTAAATTACGATTTTTCGCACCCAACGGACTTGTCCGATTTAAAATAATTTGTCACTTCACAGGCCAACCGCCAAATCATGAGCTATATATAGAAATCCCTTATAGAATTCTTTTGTGGCACAAAAATGTCCAGTGGAGATAAGCTATTACGTTCGCCGACTGAAATCAAAGTCTTCAAGTCGGAAAATACGTCGCAAATAACCTGAAATATTTCCAGCAGATACAGATTTTTTATGTCTGGCGTGAATTATAATACGTTGTGCAAACAGTAAGCAATTTTTAAAGTAAATAAGTCTGGGGGTGTCAGTTACTAATAGGCTGAAAAATGTAGGAGTATGAAAAGTTAACGCAGTTTATTTAATAATCTAATTTTAAGGAACGTGTTTCCTAAAAATAATTTTTCGTTTTAATAAAATGGGATTGGATCCGCCAAGAAACGTAAACTAATCAAATATTTCTGTAATTTAGACTGTAGCGGGGCTACGGTGATGGATTTGACTGCCTTTAAATTAAAATTGTGAAATTCAATCAAGAAAACATAGTTATGTGATGTTTCGGTAAAATCTCTCCAGAAAGTTGGGTTATGTTTCCAAGCTTAAGGGTAGAGTAAAGTGCCCTAATATGGAACAGTTACCTATTAAGGAATACATCAGTTTTATGACAATGAATAAGCGATATCTGTTGAAAAGTGTATGTACCTATTTGTACATTCATCACAATTCCCAAATGTAAAATAGTTTAAAACGTGCTACTGAGTTTTTAGGCTAAATCTTTCAGTGCAAAATATTATATGCTAGGGTAAATGATATAAAATATTTTATTGCATGTTTATTTAGCATGAGCCTTTACATTTCAATCAAATGAACCAAAATTTTGATTGGGGCCATTTCATGTTTTACATATACCGATTTTTGAAATGTCACATTGATGCCTAATATGGAATACATAGAGGTGCCTTATAATGAATATGATTATGGTCACTAAGTACAGCAATATGGGTTCAGTGTCAAAAGTGTCAGAAATGGGCAGACGAAAAATGTTCAAAATACCCAAAAAAAACATTCTATTGTCCTACCTGTAAAAAATAAATAAATTATCAACATTTAGTTCGAATGACACTTGAATTATAATTTAATATACATAAATAACAGAGTTTTGGTTTGGTTTAAGTAATAATGCAAATCAGAAAGAAATAAAAGATTTATCTATGAGCAGTTGTTTATTTTAATGCATATTTCCTATATATTTCTATATTTCATATTAAGAACCCCTAGTATTCCATATTAGGTTCCCCGGGAGCTTAATATGGAATAGTAGTAACATTTAAAAAAATAGCAAAATTTTGTTGAATAAATGTGAATATTATTGCCGAATACAAAAATTGCTTAGGGCACTTTACTCTATCAATTGCTAAAAAATGTTATAAAAATAGAGCATTTACAGTGTTCACCTGACTTACTTCTTTTGATTATTTTTTTAAAAGAAATTTAAAGGATAAACTTATTGTTTAAAGAATTTGCCTTTAAAATTTCATGTACGTAGTCAAATGCGTCGCAAAAAAATCTATCTATCATTATTACTTTATTAAGTATAAACAACACGCCCTTTATGATAATTTTTTAGTAAAAAACCAAGAGCCAGACGCCGCATATTAGCGGCGCTTTCGCCTCACAATACTTTATTCATGATTTTCCGAGTAAATAAGTTTGATATTCATGGACTTGGCAAAATCTCAATTCATAAATATTTAGCTTCAATATTGGTTTATTGACGTTGAAGAAATGCCTGATTAATTTCATCTCGAAATAAGATTATTCACATATAAATCGCGTATTATAAGTCCGTCGACATTGCGAAAAAAAGCCAGCCAAATTAACAAACTGGACCAAATGAAAGACACAGAAAATTAAGTAACGAATAACGCAATTATTAATATGTAACATGTAAAATGCTTTTGCGGTTTTTGAGGTTTATAGCTTTGCATGTAAAGTAACGAACACAATATGAGCTTGATATTGTGGGAAAATTAATGACTCATGCGGAAACAGAATGAGGGTTTAATGAATGGAAAACATAAATAACTGCATTTTTTTTTGAAAATATCTCTTTATAACATCCACTAACAGGTCAGTCCATCATTTTGACAGCGCATATGCTTTAAAATCATATTCGTGTTTTATAACATCGGCAGTTTTTAACGACACAGTTTTACTACGATGACATAGGGTAAAAAACTTTTAAAAACACAGACATACATGTAATAGTTCACTGATTTATCTGTTACAGTGAGCTCGCGTTATAAGCAACTAACGGCGGCCAATTCCGATCTAAAAGTTGCTTATAACGTGAAAGTTGCTTATATGATAGAAATAGAAACGATTCGATTTTTAACATAAATAAATCTTGTTTTTAGTAGTAAAACTAAAAATAAAAGTTTACACCATAACAAAGCGATCGTTGTCGCGTTGCTATGGTGATCTGTACGTACCTATTTCAAACGAAATACGCGCGTGCCACGTACCTTTAGTCGTGATCTATGTACTTATACATCTCTCAAATAAAAAAATATGATGTGATTTCATGGCAAGTATACAGAGCGGATGAAACGGTCTTATTTTACAAGTGTTTACCGGACAAAACTCTTGTTAATACACGTAAAAAAAATATTCCCGGGAGAAAAATATCTAAGCAACGAGTTAGGTAACTATTATACCGTGTGCTAATTCCACCAACAATCATAAATTGAACTTATGGTCTTTGGTAAATTATATAAAGCCAAAAAATTTTAGTAATTTAACCTACGAGTTTATTATATTATTATACAGCGTCATTCAAAAAGTCTGCAACAAATTGAAAATTTTTTTATTATTGAGTTCTCAGAAAATTTTATTCTTGATAAAAGTTGGTGCATGGTCTAAAACTAATTTTAAGAAGAAAAAAGTTCAATAAAAAATCATAGGACGCTAGATTTTAGCGACTTTTTGAAATATTCGCAAGAATAAAGTGCTCTTATTTTAAGAGAAACAAAAAACTATTTAAAAAAAATATTTAGAATCTAAAAATAAGGCTAAATTTAAATTTAGATCGTCACATTCTAATTTTTATTTTTTAAGAAACTTAAACATTAAAAAAGTGCAACAAATAGAACCATTTTTTATTATCAATTTGTCAGAAAATTTTATTTTTGTTAAAGTTGGTACATAAATGGTCTACAACTAATTTTAAGATGAAAAAAAGTTGAATAAAAAGTCAGGATATTTTCCATTTGTTGCAGACTTTACATGTTAACTCATTAAAAAATAAAAATTAGAATTTAACCCTCAGAATTTAAACCTAGTTCGGTTTTTAGATTCTTAATAACTTTTTTAGATAAAAATAAAATTTTTCATTAGTTGGAGACTTTTGAATGTTAAAATTTCTTAAAAAATAAAAATTGAAATTTGACCGTCAAAATTTAAATCTAGCCTTATTTTGGGAGTTTTAAAAACTCTGTCCATAATTTTATTTGTATCTCTTAAAATATTTCAAAGATCACTAATATCTAGTGTCATATGATTTTTTATTGAACTTTTTTCATCTTAAAATTAGTTTTAGACCATGCACCAACTTTTATCAAGAATACAATTTTCTGAGAAAAAAATAAAAAACTTTTCCATTCGTTGCAGACTTTTTGAATGACGCTGTATATTAATAATCTCCTAAAAATAAAATGATTGTTAAAAAATCTATTGTTAATCTAGATTTCACACGATATTTTACTGCCCTTTTAAATAACCTGAATGTTAAAAAAGAAACTGAAGTGCTATATCACTAAAAATTTTCGTAAAAATGTAAATATTTTGAAAACTGTTGACTTTAGACCCATATAACCTTTTACATTTATTAAAGTAAATTTTAAGACAAATTTAAAAATGTAAAAATATACAGATGTTCTATTCAAAATTTCAAAGTTTGAGTCCGTTTCCGGTTGAACCGGAAGTCGCATTGCAACCTTAATATTTCCATCGAATCCGAAAAATACCATTACGCTCAGATACAAAATTTCATTGTTATATCTGCAATAGTATTTTAGATATTTGTATTTTTAACTGTCACACTGACAGTTGCTTATATCGTGTACTTTGATACGATAGTTGCTTATATCGAGTGTTGCTTATAACGCGAGTTGCTTATATCGTGGGTTGCTTATAACGCGAGCTCACTGTATTATTAATAAGCTAAAGTAAAAATTACTTTTTTTTTCATAACAAATTTTGTGTAAGTGCACCATTAGTTTCAAGACTACCGTCTCGTTATCGGTTCAGTCTTATTTATTTGTTTATTTATATATTTATAGCACATAAGATGTTTCGAAAAAATGATGGGTTATTTTAAAACTAAAGCAAATGGCTTAAAATTTCTTATACACGTTATTTATAGAGTAATTAAGGATTATTAGGCCTTAAAAACGATTTTAAATTTCGTTAGAAAAAGGAAAAGAAGCACATCGAACTACACCAAAGCCAACTTGACGGCCTATAAGAAAAATAAAAGTTACGGGTAGTAATATACCAAAAATGAAAAGTGATTAAAAAATCTAAGATAATAGTTACATTCTGTATAAAAAAGTACATATCTTCAGAAGGTACAAATGATATTGATTAAATTCTTAAGACAAAAAAGTTATGAGAGAAAAAAGAAATTCGACGTTATCATATTTTTTGCTATAACATCTGAAGTACAAGAAAACTTATTGGTGTGGGAAAAAGAATTAAAGAAAAGGAAATCAAAGATTAACACGAACAAAACAAAGGTCATGATGATAGGTAAACAACAACAGCAACTTAACATATAGCTATAGCAGGAAAAAATAGAACAGGTGGAAGAGTATAAATATCTGGGAATTTAGATAAAGAGAGAAGGTAACAAAGAAAATTAGATAAAAGGAAGAATGAATAGTGCACCAAAAGTATATGATAGTATGACTAGATCGGTAATAAGAAAATGAAAAATAAGCAGAAAAACAAAAATGACTTTTTACAAGACAGTATTCATACCAACCCTGATGTATGGAAGTAAGAGTTGGGTATTAAACCAGTCACAGAGAAGCAGATTACAAGCTACGGAGGTGAAATACTTAAGAGCTCCTCTCATACTAAGGATTAATTTAGCTAATTTAAGCAAACCTGTATCTCCTATAATAAGCGAAATCCCCATGCTGGAAATGTAATCTGGGATACCCTGTATAGTCTTTGCACTTTTTTGACCCAAAAATGTATTGTCTTTAAATTATTCTTATTTGTATAGGGTTAGGACAAAATTCCAGAACAGTCGATTAATGCCCGGTTTCTCCGACACATCTTAAGATCTAGCTGCATCTTAAGTTCGCCTTAACGGTATAAAGTGTTGCACCAAGCAATTTTAAGAACATATTCGACTTGAGCTGAGCTCACATCTTGAGTCGCTGTTTACTAGAACTTGAGCTGGAGTACATAACCTAAAAGTATCTTGTATTTGCTTTGTTTGTAGTTAAGTGTTTGTTTAAATTGTGGTTTAAGTTTAAATATGGACATTGACTTTATAAATTAATATGATAGATGATGCAGATGATGACTTGTACGACCCTGTAATTCCTCGAAGGCGATTTGTTCGCGCAAATCCATTTACGGATTTCGAATACGATCGTTTTTTTATGCGTTTTCGCCTCACAAAAGAGACAGTTATTGTGATCTTAGATCAAATTGAGCCTCAATTGGAGTATACAGGGTGTTTGAAATTCGAGTTTAAGCATGGGGATCTCGCTTATTATAATAGCTAGAGTATAGGTTTAAATTTGGCAAAGTTGCTTAATTTGGTGCTCATTAATAATCCAAAGAGAAATTGGAAATATCTCAAACAGTATCCGAGAAAATTAGGAAAAACTGGAAATTACGATTTTTAAAAATCGTTTTTAACTCCTTTGGAGTTTGAAATATTTTAAATGTGTAAAAAAGTTGCCCAAGCAACTTTTTAAGCCGAATCGGATGGTGGTCACAAATTTTTCCTAGGTCGATTCGTTTTTGTTTTAGACAACCAACTTTGTTTTTTCTGATGGGCAGCATCTCGCGTTTTTCTTCGTTATTAAAGTTCATTTTTACGACTAACAGGCCTTTAAAACTTTTAGATTGTTGATCGGTTGTCATGGAAACAACATAAACTACAATGACCGGCCAACCTGATTTATAATGGTTATTGTTTAAAACGTATTTTTTGAAATTTGACAATAAAAGAAAAAGTAAAATACCATGTGTGATACGTCAATGGATTTAGAAAAATAAATGCTATTTGATAATGTAAATAGCAAAACTTGCGCCCATAAGCAAAAACAAAGTTGGTTGTCATAAAACAAAAACGAATCCATCTAAGAAAAATTTGTGACTACCATCCGATTCAGCTTAAAAAGTTGCTTCGGCAATGTTTTTACACATTTGAAATATTTCATACTCCAAAGGAGTTATAGACGATTTTCAAAAATCGTATTTTCAGTTTTTCCTAATTTTCTCGGACACCGTTTGAGATATTTCTAATTTCTCTTTGGATTATTAATGAGCACCAAATTTAGCAACTTTGCCAAATTTAAACCTATACTCTAGCTATTATAATAAGCGAGAACCCCATGCTTAAACTCGAATTTCAAACACCCTGTATACATAATCTATTTATTTTATTTTCTTCCACCAAGCTAACTAATAATTGTTTTTCCTCCATGGTATAATTTATTCTTTTTTTTCCGCCATTTCAACACAAAATAAAATAATAAACACCGAACTGTAACTTTATATGTGACTAACAGCTGATAGCAACAACAAGATGTCACAGGGAGCCGTTTTAACAGCTGTGATGTAAATGGCCAATGAAAATTAGCCATTTCAATCTGCCGCTAAAATGTGCCGACTTCTTGCAACGTTGCCAAACCGAGTTCTAACTTAGCTGAGATGTCTAACAGATTCCGGAATATGCTTTCTGTGCAACGCATTGGTATCTTGAGACGGTCTTAAATATAAGGCGGACTTATATAAGTTCGATCTTGAGATGTGTCGGAGAAACCGGGCATAAGTGTCATTTAAAGCGTTGTTTTAAAATTTTACCTGAATATATGATCAAAAATAAAGAATTTATTAATAGTATTTTTGTAGGTACATGAACATCTGGAAAACCGTTAGTGATAGAAGGATGGTTAATTTAGCAAAGACGGCGTTTTTATTTGTATACTGAGAATCAAAACTGAGTCAATTCCTGAAAATCTATCCTAAAGAAACTATAAAACGTAGGCCTTGTTTGTTTACAACTTTTTTATTATCAACACTATAGATCTGAAATTTGGTATTCCCAGGTTGGACAAAGGTGTTAGCGCCTGGCTTTATCAAAATTAACACAAAATCTGGTTGTAAACTTTTTGAATTATTGTAGGAGTCATGTTCGATTTTCATGCCACTAGTTGTCGAATTTTTTCAAAAATACTTTTTGAAAGATGTATTCCGATTTAATTCGTTTTATCGGGGCAAATATTTCAGCTATTACCGATGGTAAAAAAAAAGAGTTTTAAAACAAAGACGACTCAAGTTTATAAGAAAAATCCAACAGTGAAAACGGAAATAATATACCTTTTCGTTTGAATGAAGCAGTAAGATAAAACCTTTGATGTTGTAAAACATGCCCTTCCAAACTTTTTTCCCCCAAATATATTAGAAATTTAAATTTATCATTGCAACAGTGACATTCTATTTAGTTATATTCATTAGCAATAACCGTTCGATCTTTTTGCTTATGCGCAGATGAATAATTAAAAATATTAACATCTGCAAATTTTAATTACTGTGGTTTAAAGAAGAAACCCACTCAAATTTGCATATCGGTCGGAAAATGTCGTACAAAAGCCTTTAAACTTATTAATTTTTAAGTGTTCATTACCATTATGCTCAGTACTCATCATGACCATAAAGGAAAGTTAGTACTAAATGAAATAACGGCTCCATCTACAAAGAATCTTAAATCTTCGTTATTAATATCATGCAGTAGAGACAAAACTTATTACACCAATTTTGTCGTACGAGGAATGTTACTCATTTGCCACGTTACAGTTTGTTAGCGCTTGCATTTATGACCTTATAAGTGTCTCAAGAATATAAATGTACGTTAAATAACCATAATCTTCATCAAAATGCCACAAGAACTAATAGCTATAAAGGAAAATTAATGGTAAAACGAATTTGCTACATCGCATAACCTTTTTACGAAGAGATATATTGTATAACCAACTAATTGATGTTTTTTTGATGATATGATATCCTTTTGGAAGTGTAAATAATGCAAGCAGAAACCGATTTCACCACAATAAGTGCTTTTGGCTTTTAAGCCAGCTACAACCGTGTATTTACTTACTGTAACAACAACGTTAATTCCTACGTAAACAGAAACCGATTGGGTTGGCGGTTTCTCTTAAATACCGATGTACTATACTACTACGTACCTACTATGACTATCGTAGCAGATGTCAAATAACATAATAATAATAATAATAATAATAATTTATTAGTCTTTGAGATCAGTTTTTACACATGATATAGGACAAGTCAAAATACAGTTAATACACTTTAAAATCAATAAGACATGTATACAACCAGACGAACAAAAAAAAAAACAAATTTTTTTGTTGACCTTGCTAGAATTTACAATTATATTAAAATAAAATAGTATATTTGGTTTACAATAGGCAATACTATTTAATTAGTCTAAGAGAGATCAGTTAACCGCCATGGTATGAGAAAAGTCAATATACAGTGCAGCACAACTTGGGCACAAATAGATTACATAGCACACCGCGGCACATAGCTATCCATTATTATCGGTGATACAATCATCCGACAAGAATTCACTGACGCTGTAGTACGCCTTTAATATCAATAGTTTTTTCATTTTCTTTTTAAATAGTACAGGATCAAGATTAGTATAGCCATTGGGTATTTTATTATACAGCTTAGTTCCTACATAGTTAGGAGAAGATTCAAAATTTTTAAGCCTATGTTTTTCCGTCTGTAGCATTAGCGCATTTCGGGTTGAGTAGTTGTGATGTTTGTTATTCTTAGGCCAGGCGCGCACATGCGATTTTCTGTCGCCGCGACTATAAAATCGTAGTCGCAAGATAATTGTATGGATCGCGCACTTGCGACTTTTAAACGCAACAACACATTAGAATCAAGATGGATTTGTGTGTGTGATTGCTTTGTTTCGTCGAAGATTCAGAAAACAACGTAAAAATAAGGTGACCAACCGTCCTCCTTTAGGGAGGACAGTCCTCCTTTTTTCACTTCTGTCCTCCCTTGAAAAGTGTCCTCCTTTTCAATATTTGAAGACTAAAATCTGTAAATCTCCAAAAGAAAATACTAGGAATAGGCTGTAATGCTCATATTTTGTCAAATGCAATCAACACGGCGTCATGTGCCATGCCAATTGATGTAGAAGTAATAATAACTACAATTTATTTGTATTTTAGTCGTTTTACCGTTCGCGTGGCTACTTTAAAACAATTTTGTGAAGAAGCGAATGTTGAATACAAAAAACTTTTAGGATACTTAAAAGTTAGATGGCTTGCTCTAACACCTGCTATAGAGCGTGTTCTACAATTATTCGGGCCTCTTCGCTTATAAATTTTGAGTTTAGACAAATGTCCTAAAATCCTGGAGTCGTTTTTCAATAATGAAATATCTGAGATATTGATGTATTTTGTACATAATCAAGCATCTATTTTTCACAAAACGATTCAAAAGATTGAAGGTGAACACATTTCAGCTACAGAAGTTAGCCTTATTTTGAATGACTTTATCCTTCAATATAAATCTCGATTTGAAGAAAAATTTCTTCCTTTAATTATAAAAAGAAAATTATCAGACTTAGAGGGATCAAATCCGGGCATAACGAAAAAGTTTATCAAAGAAGTGCAGAATTTTTACCAAACATGTTTTCAATATATCGAAGAATGGTCTAAAACAAACCTCACGGGAAATAACAGTTTTCAATGGTGTTTTTTGGCTTCATCGCCAGTATGTTGGACAGATATTGAATCTTGTGTTGAGGTTTTATCTAAAGAATTGCCAGATATTAAAATAGACGACAATTGTCTCTTTGAAGAAATTAGAAGACTGAATGTATATTTAAATTCTGAAAAATTAATACAATGGGAAAATTAACACGTTGAAATTGATAAAAGATGGGTGGAAATATTCAGCCATTTCAAAAATGGACATATTCCATGTGAAAATTTATTTATTCTTGTTCAATTTGTGTTGTGCTGCCCTGGAACTAATGCAGCAATTGAAAGAGTTTTTTCAATTGCTAATGATTTTTGGACAAGTGAGAAATCGAGATTGAATGTTGATACTCTAGCTGCAGCACTTGCCGTAAAATTCAATATGAAGGACATTTCTTGTTCAGATATTTCCAATATATTGTTAGAAGATAATACACTGACAAAAATATTCATTCAATGGAGAAGTTCTCCTTTAAATAGTTATAGGCATGTAAGCATAAAATTTCATGTTAGTGTTAGTTACAAATGTTTTTATTAAGCATTTATCATTATAATGTTTGCAATGCATAAAATGTGTCTTTTATTTATTTACTTTTTTTTTGCTCTTTAATTTGTGTCCTCCTTTTCATTGTAAGAAAGTTGGTCACCTTAGTAAAAAGCAACATTGGGTACATCCAATATTAAGTCAAAGATTGCTAAAAGGACAATTCTATAAAATTAATAGTGATTTGAGGGATCATCCTCATAAATTTTTCAGCTATTATAGAATGAGTATAAAAAGTTTTGACGAATTGTTAAAAATAATATTACAAAGAGCTGGTCTTTTTTCCACCTCCGATATTATAGTTTCTGTGTCTAAAACACTGGACACTAATTCTTCAGTAGGATAATTCACCTCAGACATTTTAAAAGCAAAATTTTAATAACACAGTCAAATATACAGCATCAAATGAACCACAACTACGGCAGAATAGTCGCAAGTGCGCGCAGGTTCATGCCTGCTTGTGTGATTCATTTCAAATTGCGACAATCGCGTCGCTGCGAAAATGGAACGTGTTGCATCTTTTTAATCGCTGCGATTATTTAGTCGCATGTGAGCGCAACTGCACTTAAAACCATGAGTTCTATTTGTGCGACTAAATAATCGCGCGACCGAAAATCGCATGTGCGCGCCTAGCCTTATCCAGACTAGATTGGTTGTGCTTGATAAATATTAAACATTTCAATATGAATATGCAAGGAAATGTAAGAATTTTGTATTTGGTGAAATGATTTTTGCAGCTGTCCCTGTATTTTATATTGAGCAACAACCGAAGTACTTTTTTTTGTGCTATGAGAATTCTTAAGCTGTTTGCACAGTTTCCCCATAAGATTACATTATACGCCAAATGGCAGTATACCATAGAGTAATAAACATTTAAGAGGCTGTTTAAGGGCAGCGTGTCCTTTAGGCGTAGAATCGCATAATAACCCATATTGATTTTTTTTGCTACGTAATTTAAATGTAATTGCCAATCTAAGCTTTCGTCTATGTAGGTACCAAGAAATTTAGTTGATTGTTCACATTTGAGTGGCTCAACACTAGATGAAAAAAATGTGGAACAGGTTGGCAGCTTTCATTATTTATAAATAATCATTGAAAGTCAATGAAGGGATCGACAAAAAATTAATAAAGAACGAAAAAATTTAAAAGAATATTTAGCACCTTAAGAACAGATTTTTTGGAAATGGAAAAATACTAGAGCGGAAACAGAGGAAGGTGTAAAAAAATGTTTGAAACCAACACTTACATGCTTAAGTGCAATATGGACACTTACTTAGTAAGAGGAGTTGTATTAATACAGCGAGGAGAATTTTTTTAAAAAAGTGAGGAAAAAAAGATATAAAAACCAGTTAAAGTTCAAGTAGAAGCAAAAATTTAAAAAAAAGTAGCTAAGTTGGTTGTTTCATAATCAAAAACGGCAGAGGAAAGAAAACTATGTATGTATGCATATACAATAAAAAACAAGAAAAACGCAAAAGTGGTTGACCCAGAAACATCTGGCAAAAAACGGGAAAAAAAGCAACGGCAAAAAACATTAATCAAAAGAAGACTAGAAAATTAGCACAAGATAGAAGAGAATGAAAATCCAAAGTCGATTTAACAAAGTCCCACAACAAAGAGTAGATCTAATTTTATCTACTATATAAAAGAAAAAATAAATAAAGATGTACGTATAAGAGAGAACAGGAATAAAAACATGGATTAAATTACTACTTTTTGAATATTACTCCATTAGGAATAATTAATTAGAATAAAAAATACATTCCACGCAAGCTTAATGAGGAGTATGATAGGTGAGAGGTGATAGTTAATACATCTACAACTGTATATCTGGTAGATGGAGAAAAAGGACAAAATTTAGAGCTGATGGGCTCAGAAAATTAAAACACAAAAGTAGGTGTTAAGCCATCAGATGACGGCCGCAATGAACAAGAAATATGTAGCAGAATTGCATCAGGTAACGCGGTCATACAATAGCTGCATGGTACTCTCTGGAATAAGAACATAACCAGAAACACAAAAGTAAGACTCACCCAAGCTATTGTAGTATTGCAATTTAAGGATCCGAGCTATGGATAATAAACTAAAAGGACGCCTCTAAAAATCAGGCAATGGAAATGAACTACTGGAGAAGCTGTTATCGACTCACTAGGAAGGATGGGTAAGATATACTGGAATAAGAGAAAATATGGAAAATTATATTGATGTAATAGAGGCTATTGAAGCCAACAGATTAAAATGGTACGGACATGTCCAGAGATTAGTTGAAACACGATGGCCAAGTAAAAGGGTAAATTGAGATCCACAAACAGCAAAAACAAAGGAAGATCAAGAAGAACATGGCTGCGAGACACCTTTCTTCGGAATATAACTCGCACTTGGTACATCCTGTGACATATTAATACAAGAGCATAATGCTCATTGGTAAAAAATTGCAGGACAAGCCCATCCTAAGGCTATCCTGTCAATGTGTCAATGGTATCCAAAGAAAAGACAGAAGAAATGCTCAGGATGAGCAAACCATCAGAGCAGCCACAGGACTCGTCACAGGACACTGTGGGCTAAACAAACACTTCTACATAATAGGGCTCTCAGAGAACGATATATGCAGAGGATGTGATGAAGAAGAAGAAACTTCTCTTTACCGAATATATGCTAGTGTGAAGGATTCGCACATATCGGCGTAGACTTCTGGGGATGGAAAAGCCAACCAAGAAGAGTTAAGGAGCACACCCTTAAAAAAAGTCTTGGAGTTTTTTAAACACACAGGACTTCTTTAAGGGGTTATCACCAGAGGTATAATATACCAATAGGTCGCAGTACAGGAACCCAAAAGGGGCCCACCGCAGAAATAAAAAGAATTAAAGAGAAGAACATGGAAAAATTAGGTGAAAGAAGCAATGGAAAGTAAAGTCCTCACAACAGATGACTTGAGGTAACGCAAGAAATGGGAACTGGGCTGCAAAAAACGTCGGCTGCTTTTAGATATTCGCATCTATAATGTCAGTTATTAAATAAAGAAAAACAGTTTCTGGAGATAATAAGTTACATCAGCTAAAATTACTTTAAGCTACACCAAGTGTTTATTTTTCGCGCACCAATCCGTAACTGTGTTACTTTGAGTGGAACAACCTGTATAACTTTTAACTCAAAGATCACTCGCTCGCTTAAGCCCATTGATATAAACGATGTTAAATATTGCGTGAAATATGATGTAATAAAACGTAATATTGCGGTTAGGATACATTTTTCATATTTCTCAAATTCCCGGATGAAATATAATTTCGGTGATCGATGGTCTTTAAATTATATAAACCCGAATCTTTTATGAGCACGCATCATTCAGCAAGTCAAACGGCCAGACCTTAAACCGGTACGCTTCATTCGATTCGCGTTCGAAAATCCGATTCGCGAAATGCCAAACTGATTTTTTTTTATTATGCGCCGGAATTTACGCACTATATTGAGGGAAGATAATATTTTTTATTTTTATGGCGCATTATTTACCACACGTATCTCGTTAAATGAATCGTTCGCCGATTTAAGGGTGAACTGGAGTTCTTTGGAGTAAATATTGAATACAATTTTATGAACGACATTTAACAGAAATAGATTTTGGTGGTGTTAACCATTGTAGATTATCAGTAGTAATATATTAAGTGCATTGAAAATTATCGATAATTTTTGGTAAATATGCCCGAATGCAAGTTGAGCTGAAAAAAACACGAGTGATTTTTTCTGATTCAACTTGCATGAGTAAAGATTTGTCAAAACTTATACATTATTTGCAATGCACGAGTTACATTTTGTCAAAAAAAATCCTTCACCTAACCTACCTGTCATTCGATTCGGCTTAAAAAGTTGCTTGGGCAATGTTTTTACACATTTAAAATATTTCAAACTCTAAAAGAGTTATAGACAATTTTCAAAAATCGTATTTTCCAAATTTTTCTAATTTTCTCCGATACCGTTTAAGATATTTCCAATTTCTCTTCAAATTATTATTGAGCACAAAATTTAGCAACTTTGCCAAACTTAAACCTGTGCTCTAGCTATTATAATAAGCGAGATTCCCATGCTTAAACTCGAATTTCAATCACCCTGTATACTTGTAAAGGGTGTTTCAATAAGACGGAAAGATGTTAAATGTGAATTAGGCTTTAACGTCAAAAGATTTTGGCATCTGGTTTTGACATTTAACAAGTTCAGTCTTTGGCAATTTTAACCATGGGAAGATTGACAATCGAACAACGTGTTAGTTATTGAAGCCTATTACGAAAATGGGCTTTAAAACAGACATGCACTTCACGTACTTCGCGATATTTTTGGTCAGCATAATCAGCCAACCGAGAGTGCAATTGTAAAAATTGTTCAAAAATTCAAACAAACTGGGTCGGTGACAGATGTAAAAACACCATTGCATGCTCGTGTACGTCGTTCAGCTGAAAACATTGCTGCAGTGCGCGAGAATGTGGCCGGGAGTACAGACACCTCTATTCGTAATCGCGCACAGGAATTGAACCTCTCCGCAACCACGTTACATCGAATTTTGAAGAAAGATTTGTCTCTACATGCTTACAAAATTCAATTTACTCATGAGCTGAAGCCTGCGGACCATTTGAAGCGCCGTACGTTCGCCGATTGGATGCAAGAGCAAAACAGCGAATTGGCCACCAAGACCGTGCGATTTGACGCCTTTGGACTTCTTTCTTGGGATTATATCAAGAGCAAGGTCTATGCCAACAAGCCAACAACAATTCAATAGCTAAACGATGAGATAATAAGGCATATTGGTGAGATCGAGAAGCAATTATGCAGAGATGTCATCAAAAATTTTGACCAACTTGTGGAGGTGTGTTGCCGAAGCCTTGGTGAACATTTGGGCGATATTATCTTTCACACATAATTGCCATGTGCCAAATAACATGATTCAATAAAAAAAAATGTAAAAAATCAGAATTAACATTGTCTTATTTACTGTTTCCGTCTTATTGAAACACCCTTTAGTTCCAATGCCATTTTGGTGTTATTATTAACACCGTTCTTTTTATGTACATTATTTTTGATATTAAACTCACATATGTACAAGAAAATGTATGAAACATAAGTACTTTTGCATTTAGTTAAAACTGAGAAGATTCTTTCTTTCGTACATTGATCCCTTTAAAGTTTCCTTACTACATAAATAGAACAAGCCTTTTTAAATGAAGCACCGACTGTTTTTGTCAAAAAACAAACACAAGAAAAAGAATATTTCATATTAGTTCATACACCATTACTTTCGTCCTTGGTATTAAATGTACAATGTAACCAACCACTCGTTTTCAAAAACAGAGATTAAATTTTATTGTCAGCCTGTGTTACTTTTGGAACATTTTAGTAATTGATTTAATCTTTCCCTTGTCTGTCGAGCTTAGGGTCTTTGTCAAATCCTAATTTCTTTGTGGCGAATCGTTCAAGCATTCACCATTTTCTGTGGACTTTTTTTATGCTAGTTTCCTCAACTGTTAGATCCTTGCTCGACATAAAATATTGCCTTAAATTATTAAAGAAACAATTTGATTTTGAAGCGGTTGCAAACGACAGGCAGAGAACACGTCAAGTTAAGTAAATATAGTATAATAACCAATTAAAATTTGAAGATTGCTTTTAAACCAATACAACAAAATTAATTTTTGGTATAAAAAAAAAGAAATAAGCATAACATTTTGTATCTTACTCTGTATCTTTTAAATATAAACTGATTGTGACCTAATTACAGAAGAAAATTTCTTATAATTGTGTAAAAATCTATACATCTACATAAATCATTCGAAAAATGCCAGCAAAGTATCACATTTCGAAAATGGCATACGTTCCCCTTTGTAAACGGCAGCTTGGCACACTTAACGTCATTGGGTGTACTTTAGCTTAGAATTTTGTTAAATTGTTGTCGAAAGCTGTAATAAATTTAGCGTGAGCGAGTGCTTCCAAGCTCACATAAATTCTTCTTGAAGTATCAGTATTAGATTTCCTTCTTCCGCTCGTACAGGGTGCAACACCTAAGTGGAGCTACCATGGGGATGCCGCTCAATGTAAGTGAAGTGAATGCAATTGAACCGGCAAAAATGTTACTTATAAAAGAGCATTAGACACAATGGTAAAGAGGAGTGTGGGAAAAGATATTTAATCGCAAAGAATTAAAAAAAAATCATATTTACACGCACAGGGAGCATTTGATTTTCTCTCTTTAATACAAGTTCCAGGGTAAAATTATTGATGTTTTTACCTATACCAACAACCACAACCATAGTCCATGCAGAAACTTCAGAGCTTATCACCTTTAGAAAAGGCCTAAATTCAATCTTTGGTAGAAACATTTATGGCTACAGTTTTTTGGGATGCAAAACGAATCTTATTAAATAAACATAGGCAAAAGAAATTTACAGTTTTAAATGTATTGTGTGACACCCTTCCTGAGATCAACAATTTAATTTTACAATTTAATACAATTGAATTTTTCAATGTTATTGCATTTACTTTTAAATGAATAACATTGAAATAAATGCTGAGGCACCAGTTACTAAAACATGTAAGACCTCAAAAGGACCAAGTTATAAGGATTTTAACTTTAGTAAAACACATTAACGTTAAAATATTACGGTCATAACTTGGGTCCTACAACGCCAGCATTTGGGTTTCGTCAATGAACAAACGATTTGTTGATAAAGTTGTACATCATAAGCAGAACAAACTACTCGCACAAATATGTGTTTATAGGAACGAATGACAAGATGCAACTACAATAAAAAAGAAGGGATAGCAACAGAGAACCTAAAATCTTGGGACGGTCGCGCTGGGGTAGTTAAGAACCAACGACCGAGAAATGTACAGCCGGTTGAAAAATAAAGGAGTTTGTTGTTAAAATTGTTGTGTTTTATTTGTTTCCTACTGTGTAATAATTGCTCTAGACCTGTGTATTACGTAAAACAACGTTTAAGGGTTCAACCATCATATAAAAACGATCACGAGCCATAGTTAACGACAATAAATATAAGAGTGATAAGTTATCTTCCCCAACAGTGTGGCCTATGTACAGTACGGTCCGTTACAATGGTTAAACGCTTCAAAAAAGATAAAAAAATGCTTTCTTGCAAAAAAAAAAAGCTGTTTCACAATAATGGCAGTTTGTGTAGGGCTCATTAAGTTTAAAAACTATTCTACGATCCTGGTTTTGTTAACCAAGGCATTTTTCTTATAATGTGAAACTTATACGTTCCCTGTGCAATATACTTACTAGAGTATATCTCTAATACAACTTCTCATGTCGGCTTAAGCAGTTGGAACAACCCAGGTACATACACAATCTTGGATTATAAACCTTAAATGATTTGTATGGCACAACACATAAAATCATAATCGCATACCACATCTTCCTAATTTCTTTTCTTTGAGCATAATGACCATAATGCTGCGGTTCTAAACAAGTTCTCGCTAAAAGCATTACCTTAGCTACGCTATAATAGATTTTAAATTATAATATTGTTTTCAAGCAAAAACTTTTGGGAAACACTGATACAGATATTAATTTTATTTTACCTAAGAAACCAAATTAAACCTTATTGAACCTATAATTAGGGATCAAATTTCGACTGCTTACGATAATATTCATTCATTTAGATTACAACTTTCATTGGCGTAGACCAGTGGTTTCCAACCTTTTTGTACCACCGCCCCCCTTTTTTATGAAAAAATTTTGCGCCCCCCTCCCTTTTCGAGACAATCTAATTTCATAAATACTATATACTATATTCTGTATAAGTAAAGTTCTTTTTGTTTGTTTGTATTCAAAAATAGTATGTTGGTCATAGCTGCGCGCCCCCCTTGCAATAGTCTCGCGCCCCCCTAGGGGGGCGCGCCCCACAGGTTGGAAACCACTGGCGTAGACTGAATTGTAAACACAAATGATATTTAAAGAAAGAGACGGAGATTGTGCATTTGTTTCCTTTAGTTCTGCCTCTTCTTAATCCGCTGTGAGCAGTTTTAAAAGAAATATACTATACCTAATATCACAATCAGAATAAAAACTAAAAAAAAAAAACGCGATTTCAGTATGATGCAAAAAGTAAATAGAAGGAGGAATACTTATTGGCATGTCAAAATTGTTTTTGCAATGAGATAAAATTGTTGAATATACGCGGGAAGAAGTGTAGCAATAAAAAAAAAAACAACGATGAAGTTTGAATTAGTCCTGTCTTTCATTTTCTTGTTTAGGTAAACTTTTTAATACTTCACCCCCGTATTTGACACTTACCCTTAAGCAATATAATGAGAATGGGTAAACTTTTTTAATACTGTAGAGTTAATCATGCTTTTTTCGAAAAATTTAACTTTGTCAAGATTAAACTTTACTTAATGTATTTTTTTGTTAATCTAATTGAATCCCTATGCCTTCTGTTAAAATATATCTTTTAAGTAGCTTGAATTATGTGGTGTTACATCTACAGATGGCGTTGCGAAAATTTTAAAATCAGGCGCCACATCAACAAAAATTTTGTCGAACATTCAAAAAGCTTGGTATTTAAAACTTACCCTAGTTCTTCCAAGAAGTAAAGCGTCCATTTCACCTTCTGGATTTGCGTGTACGTTGCTAACGGTAGCAATAACTGTAGGATTTGCTTGCAAAGACACCCGCGCAGCCATATTATATGGTAAGATTGTTAAGCATATTCGCTTAACAATCGTCCACAGTTTTTAAGCAAAAACATTTATTCAGTTATTAAATATTAAGTTTTAGTATTAAGTTTACACGCGGTTACAATTATTATCAGCAGATATTTACGGTTTTAGATACTTTTTACTCGGAATTTTAGTGAAACAATACTTTGGGCCCATCGTTTCAACGATATAAAGTTTTAAAAATACTTTAATAGCCTATATTGAGTTAGAATTGGGAACAATACGTTTACTTTAAACTCAATAAAAGTGTTTTATCAAAAGTTAAAATGACTTTATCCCGTTCTCTGGACACTATCAAGTCGATTAGTTATAAAGTGGCGTTAAAACTTTTCCGATAAAAAAAGTATAGATATAAAATTGGAAGTGTTTAAGAACTTTTTTGAGTCGATTTTACGTCAACCGGATATAATTTTTTGATATTGGCACGTGATTCTATCATATTTAATAATAACTGCAGGATTATGGACCCAGGTTATATCATCTACTGAATTTGATACACTTATTCCTAATTGAGCACATCAACAAATCTAATAATTTCAACTACAAATATATTTAACATTGAACAATAAAGTTTTGACACTTTCTAATATATAATAAATATACTTCTAAACATTCAGTACGACTTTAATAATTATATCAAAAATACTAATATCTATGTAGAGATAATAATTTATTTACTTCATTTGATATGTAATACAACAATCTCTAGTTTTTCACAGTTTTTATTTGTGCGGGAATCACATACAATAACATTTCACTTAAAAAATACTATATTAATCGTTTCACTGTTCCGGCAAATTTTTAAATTAATTTTGTTCTTCATTTAGTTATCGTTGGGTTTATTAGAGTTGTTTAGTTTAGGCGCTTTTGTTTAGAGAAGACGTTTTTATTTGAAGCACGAGTGTTTAGGACGACGGTTTTAAAGAAGAACGTGTTTTGATTTCGCATGTGACTCGCTGAAAGCTTAGGAGCGAATGTTTTCAGCAGTCGATGTTTTCAGCTTGCCAAACCGATATTTTCATGAAGTCGAACGGCGCGCGCCAAGCGCCCAAAGGGCGAACTAAACCAGCTATTGATTTTCAACTGAGAATCTTATTATTACTGTTTATTATAATTTTTTATAACTTTACGTTTTTTTAAACACAATAATTGGTTTTAACGTGTTAATTGGCGACGCTAAAAGCTGCACTTAATTTTAAAATTGGTTGGTGAATATAAGCTGAATGCTTTTGTTGATAAAAGTGTTCTCAAAACATTCTTTAGTTAATAAAACAAAACAAAAAGTTTTAAAGTTCTCAGTGAATTGCCAACGAATTGTGGTGGAGATAATAAAATATGAAAGCGGTGGAAAACATGTTTCTATAACCACTAATATAGGTTATGTTGTGAAAAATTATTGTAATGAAATCCAATGAGATTAAAACTTACAACCGTGGCTTATGAACCAAAAAAATTACTTGTTTTTTATTTGTAATAGATCACCTATTTTAAATGCAACAAAGAATTCTTTGTAAATCGCAAAATTCTCTTAAAAGAATAACCTTAAAAAATAAATAAGTAAATGAATAAGATTTAAACTAACAAAACTGGTTCTACATTTAAATAATTTTCCAAAAACAAGTTGGGTGAATGTACTACTAAAGCCTATTTGTATTAATCTATTGTTTTTAAATCGTTGTTTTTAAGCCTGTTTTTCAATTGTTGGCGCCTCAAAATGTATTTCATAAAATTCAGGGAAATAAAACCGCAAACATTTAATGTCAACTTGCACCGTTTCTTCCAAATTTTATTACGATAATAAAAATATGGTGTAAACACGTTTATATTCAATATTACGAAGATAAAATCACACCAGGCAAAAAAAATAGTATGTAACGAAGCAATCTTTGTTTAAAAGTAGGCCAAAAAAAACAAAAGAAATGAGTCGGGTTAGAAAGATTGCTTAATGAACAGTGGTAATTGATCAAGTATTAAGTTTTCTGGGGTTTACGACCTGTGTTAATTAAACTGTTTTCTATATAATACAGAAACATGTTGAAATTTATCGTAATTTAAAACACAATTAGGTAAGTCATAAAAACCACAAGCGCCAATGTTATTAACCTTTAAGAGCTAACGTGCGGTCTTAGAGACCGACGGAACCGACCTATTCTGATAAATGACAGATAGCTTCATATTATATGTAAACGTTGCTTGTGCCAAAACGGCAGCAGAAATGCGTGTGTAGTTTTTTAACTACATCAAATTTCGGTCTCAGAGACCGACGTTAGCCTTGGTGTAATTAAAGTAAAGCTGCTGGTTTAGTGTTTTATTTTAAGTAATAATTATCCTAATAGTGTGAAAATCGATTACGAACAACAACAAAATTACTTGCAAAGACTTTTTGAAGAATTGTTTTAGAGACACTAGGTATGGAGTTACTTAAGCCACATGCAAGACGCAGAGCACTTGCAAAATATCTACCCAGGACGCCTTCAAGAAATTTTTCAAATAACACTGAATGTTTCAAATAATAAACAGGCACATGGACGCTGCTTTTACTGCAGTAGTGAAAAGTTACGTTAAATACTTTTTTGTGCTAAACCTGAATTTTACTTAATTTATAATGTAAATAACCTATTTCAGATGTTTTTTCTTAATTTTTTAAATTTTTTGTTTGTTTTTGTTTCATTTAAAAAATATGTATACGTTTTTGTAAGGGTTTTTTTACATAGTTTTTTTTTGTAAAAAACGAGCGAAATAATTTTTTTTCTAATCTAAATTGTTTTTATATAGGTACATGTCTTATAAATTCCAGATTAAAATTTTTTCAAAAACATATTTTTCTGTTATATTTTATTTTCGGTCTGTGAGACCGACGTTAGCCTTTATGTTCAAATTAAAAACGTTAGCCCTGAAAGGTTAAAAACATTCAACTTTAATGTAAGAGAAAAAAACACAATTTAAATAAGTATTAGTAAATCTTTGTACAAGAAAGGGGACAAAAGGGGTTGTTCTAACTATAGAGGAATAATATTAGTGAGTGTACCAGGAAAAACATTGGCAAGAGTAATGGAAGGCAGATTTAAAAAAAAAAAATTGAAAACACACTAGAAGACTCCCAATACGGTTTCAGAAGAGGAAGTAGTATACAAAATCCAGTCTTTATATTGAGACAAACAATACAAAAGAGCTTAACCAAAAACAAGGAAATACATTTATGTTTTAAAGACTTGGAAAAGGCATTCGATAAAAAAATCGTTTCACCTAGACTATTAATTTTTTTTTTAATGCAAAATTTGTTTTGTTTTTATAGAAACTTTCACAACAACTTCAAAAGCGTTTGTTGTCTTCTTTTTCACTTTTTTAATAAACGCTGGCTGTAAGACAATGACTAATTAATAATAATTTTCGAACGCAGGTAATTAAAACTTTCTTAATTATTCATTAACTGGAATGCTTTCTCTTTTATTTTTCGGTATAAATTACCTTATTTTGCAAGCAATTTCATTCGACTTTTTAAATTAATTAAACTTGTAAACCGCAAAGGGTGAAACTTAAAGAACGAATTTATTCTGAGTGTGTTCTACTGCAAAGAAAAATGTAATTCAGTACTTAAAAATATCAATAAAAGAATTATATAACATTATCTACATCTACTAAAAGGATAAAGTGTCTGCTTTATCTAATAATAAGATGATTTCACATAGTAGGTATATTTAATGAATTCTTAAAAGTAAGTGATTAAAATAGCTAAGTAACTTTTTATTATAGTTTATGGTGCGAAAAACTTTATTACAATTTTAACATTCTAATACTGTTCTCAAGCATATTAATGTTTTTTTATCTCTTTTTATTAACTAGGAAAACTGCTGACAAAAGCACGAGAGTTGCAAGGATGGATTGGTAGTATTTTTAATTCATTTTGTAGTTGAGCAGGTTGTCCTTAAATAATTTTACGACCTGTACAATGTCTGTAGGTATTTATAGTTTTAATGAATGTGCTATCTATATGGGATGGTTTTCTAATATATGCTTGCATGAGTTATTTCATAAAAACAAATTTACTGACTAAAACAGCGGACATACTAGATAGTAAGTCAGGCGTTGCGATTTTATTAAAGAAACAATTTTTAATATCTACAGATATATAAATAAAACCTCAACTAATGAATAGACGACAGGATTAAGACTCTTATTACATTTTGAAAGGAGATGCTCCGAGAATGAGATAAGTGATTTTTAAATAAGATATGGTACAATAATGTATGAATCACTTAAACAATCCAAACATTTATGAAATATTAAATGTACAAAATATAGAAGTAACGCTTTAATTGTTGTTTGTTGGACAACATAATAACCCAAAATCAAAGTAGCAAAACTTAAAGATCAACAGACATCCTAAGGCGATGTTAAGATAGTATTGTAAACTTTCAAATTTCTTAGTTATACTGTTAAGTAATAATGTAGAGATAGAGAGATAATGTAATTACCTCATTTAATTAAATGATGCAAGCTTAAAATAAAATCTGTTTTGATTAAACATTTTAAGTAAATTCTAACAACACAACAACTATACACTTAAATTATAAGAAATACCAAACATAATTAGTTTAGAATAATTAGCAGATTTAAAATTTTATTAATACTAGTGGTCGTTCCGTTTAAGAGTCCAAAGATGGTATAATAATTTAACACCAATTTTTTTATATAATATCGAACTAGTTGTCTAAGAAGTACTATTATTTAAAATTTACCTCTATTAGAACTAGAAAAATTTAAATTATAGCTGGTTTATAACCACTACAAAAATATGGTGGAGGTACCAGGTAAAAAGATTTATAGTTTTTAAAATGCGAATAACTACGACACTGCACACTTTAGTCAGGACAACGTTATACAGGGTTCTCGTTTTTAGAAGGCCACTATAAAGATCTCGTGAAAAAAGTCCCAAGTGTTACACATTGTCGAATTCAGAAAAAAATGCTCTACAAATTGGCGTTAAAAGCGGATAAGTAACGCGACCTGTAGATGGATGTCTAGTGCTGTATGCTCGCTCCGGGAGCCAGACTTCCCGGAGCAAATAAGTAACGCGACGTGTAGATGGATGTCAAGTGCTGTATGCTGGCTCCGGGAGCCAGACTTCCCGCAGCGGATAACACGCGACGTGTAGATGGACGTCGTGCTGTATGCTTGCTCCGGGAATCAGACCTCCCAGAGCGGATAAGAAACGCAACGTGTAGATAGATGTCTAGTGCTGTATGCTCGCTCCGGGAGCCAGACTTCCCGGAGCGGATAAGTAACACGCTACGTGTAGATGGATGTCTAGTGCTGTATGCTCGCTCCGGGAAACTGACTCCCCGGAGCGGATAAGCAACACGCGACGTGTAATGGATGTCTAGTGCTGTATGCTCGCTCCGGGAAACTGACTTCCCGGAACGGATAGGTAACGCGACAGATGGGTCGTGCTGTACGTTCGCGACATAGAGATGGATGTGCTGTATGCTTGCTCCGGGAGCTAGACCCCGGAGCGGATAGGTAACGCGACTTGTAGATGGATGTCTAGTGCTGTATGCTCGATCCGGGAGTCACTTCTCATAGCGGATAAGTAGCGACGTGTAATGGATGTCTAGTGCTGTATGCTGGCTCCGGAAGCCAGACTTCCCGGAGCGGATCACGCTACGTGTAGATGGGTCGTGCTGTATGCTTGCTCCGAGATTCAGACCTCCCGGAGCGGATAAGAAACGCGACGTGTAGATAGATGTTTAGTGCTGTATGCTCGCTCCGGGAGCAAGACTTCCCGGAGCGGATAAGTAGCACGCGACGTGTAGATGGATGTCTAGTGCTGTATGCTCGCTCCGGGACCCAGACTTCCCGGAGCGAATAAGTAACGCGACGTGGAGATGGATGTCTAGTGCTGTATGCTGGTTCCGGGAGCCAGACCCCGGAGCGGATCACGTGTGTAGATGGATGTTGTGCTGTATGCTTGATCCGGGATTCAGACCTCCCGGAGCGGATAAAAAACGCGACGTGTAGATAGATGTCTAGTGCTGTATGCTCGCTCCGGGACCCAGACTTTCCGGAGCGAATAAGTAACCCGACGTGGAGATGGATGTCTAGTGCTGTATGCTGGTTCCGGGAGCCAGACCCCGGAGCGGATCACGCGACGTGTAGATGGATGTCGTGCTGTATGGATCCGGGAATCAGACCTCCCGGAGCGGATAAGAAACGCGACGTGTAGATAGATGTCTAGTGCTGTATGCTCGCTCCGGGAGACAGAATTCCCGGAGCGGATAAGTAACGCGACGTAGATGGATGTCTAGTGCAGTATGCTCGCTCCGGGAACTGACTTCCCGGAGCGGATAAGTAACACGCGACGTGTAGATGGATGTCTAGTGCTTTATGCTCGCTCCGGGAAACTGACTTTCCGGAGCGGATAAGTAACACGCGACGTGTAGATGGATGTGCTGTGCTTGCTCCGGGAGCCGGACCCCGGAGCGGATAGGTAACGCGACGTGTAGATGGATGTCTAGTGCTGTATACTGGCTCCGGGAGCCAGACTTTTTTACTTTTTCCCCTATATCTCAAAAAATAAAAGCTAGATAAGTTCTATTTGCATCGAATTATTGAGCACCTGAATATACAACTTTGCCCTAATTTAACCGAAGTCGTAACTCTTACCGTTTACGAGATCCCCATAGTGGCCCTCAAAAAACGAGAACCCTGTAAGTATTCTAAGGACAAAGAGAAATGTGTAGATTCAAAAATATAATAATATATGAGGTGTTACTGTTAGAAATCCTCAGTTAACAGTTTCGAAAACCCTGCATAAGGTTGTATAAAATACTGCTTAGTTCAAATTTTTTATCTTTATTACTACGAAAGAAATTTGATTTTACTATACTTTTTTTAAACAAAAGTATGGTGAAGGCGCTGGGTAAAAACTATTTATGGTTTAAAAATGCGAATAATTGAATTCGATACTGCACTCCAATCCAACAGGAGACCCAAATAAGTGTTCTTTGATTAAGGATATTATAATTATGAATGTAAAACTTATACCTACTGGAGTTTTTGTACACTGCAAACATTAAATATGGCAAAGTCTATGGTTAAAGTGTAATTTAGATTACTGTTTAAACCTCAAATCAGGCACTATAAAAAAAAAGATAATGTAGCAAAAGATCCAATAGACACTGTAATAAGATTAGTTACAAATCTTTAAAACGCCAACTGTTTGAGGAGATATAAATTTAATTATACTAGAAATATTAGACCGTCCCTGGAATTGCAACTAACTCTGTGCACAAAAACCGTAGTACTTATTTACCTTCATTGTTTAAAAAATACCAAATAACAACACTAATTTTAGTTATAGGACAGCTAAGTTCGCAATAGTTTGGTAATGAAAACAGAAAATATAATTTAAGAAGCGGTTCGACTTAATTCATATTAAAACGAGGAAGCTCGCAAAAGCTCTGGAAATACGACTGAAGCGCTATCTGTGAGATAACTCTTACATAGAGCTTGCGGAGCTTTTCAAGCTCTGCATTACCGTGGTTTGTGTCCGAGATACGCTATCACATTTCGATTTGCCGACGCGTTAGGAAGGGCCTTATCTCCGTGAATTATGATCCCAGATTGTGCTGCCAGACGCACGTGTGCTCCTGAACGGGTTTCACAAAAATTTGATTATAATACATCACTTAACGTTTTCGCGCGGGGTAAATTTGGAGTGGGTTGCAGATTTCTGTATGAACAGATTGAGCTTTAACGGTTTTTGAATGGGGTGCCCAGCAACTAGCGGTTCAATTTTCAACAGATTCATTCAGAAAATGGTACTTTATGGAACAAAAAATAATTAGCAGCGAGTTCTATCCACACAATTTTTTTCTTAAAAACATTTCAACTGGATTTAGTGAATTTGTCAAAATATTTTTGTTGGAAATACATTGCGCCCGAAGGAGGGTTAAAACTGAAATAGCAATCAAAAAGTTAACGCTACAACGGATATTAAAAAAAAAATGCATTTACTATCATTTCACTCAGTCTTTTTTTTTTTTTTTTCCTTACAATTATTAATGCACAATTTAGGATACACCCAACATTTGTACATAAAACAAGCGGTATGATTATAGCTTCCTTGCAATAATAATGATTTACCGGATCAGTTCACGCTAAGTGTACATAAACAACGCATATATTATTATTTATGGACATCCGATACCAGAAAATAGGATTTGCATCAAAACCCAATCCAACAGAGCGGTAAAATTGCATGAAATAGATTACAATCAAAACCAGCGTGACGATGTAGTGTTAAACAAATATTAACGCAAATATTTTCCAAACAAACTCCACACAATTTCGCAATAATAAATAAAGGACCATTGAGCAAACAGAATACATTCAGTGCTCGTGTAACGACGCGTCGTGTATTATGGCAACTTGTTTTTCAGCAAGGATTTGTCGTTTGATTTATTTGTACATATTTTTAGTATAAATGGGTCACACGGATTTGTCAACTAGCAAAAAATGCAATAATGTTCGTTAACTAAATAGTGAAACACATCTCCGAAATTGATTAATGAACCAAAGAACAGGAAAGAGTTGAAGATTATTAAATATAATGTACGTTATAATGAAACTCATAACTTTTACCTTTTATTCTGCTTAAAACGCGCAAGGGATGAATATGTAAATCTTTAGACAAACGCCAATGACAGTTTACAAAATCCCCTGTAATATGTGACCCACTAGCTTAGATAAAAAGTTACATATCTCGAATTTTAGATGAGACTTTACGTGAGATTTAAACTTCAGGATTTCGTCCTTGAGTAACGTAAGAATTATAGGTTTTACAGCCAAACTTTCCCCTTCAAAACGATTTATTTTGTGTGCATAAAAAAGTTTACGTTTTTTCTCTTAAAAGACAAATGTTTCCGTTGATAAGTCGCTGTCATTTCGTTGAGTTGCTGAATGAGAAATAGATTGAATTGCGAATAAACGAAGCTTGCCATTAGTTGCTTACTCAGAGTGTCTCAACCAAAACGAATAAGGCTTTATACGATATCATTTACAAAGAAACATAAAACTGCCCAATAGTATTTCTTATACCTCAGCATACTTTAGATTTCTTAACGCCATGTATATCTCGAGATTTCAATCCTAAAAATGTTACCATAGCTTTCCAAAAACATGGCCTGGTAATTTTAATACATCTTTAATAAGCTGTCGGTTATTTTACTGTATATAGTACAAATATTAAATTATAACCTAAGCTTAATTATGTATGATGCAAACATGAAGACAGATGTATTAATAAATGTTAAACCGCTACCACAACTTTATACAAGTTTGACACACATGCTTCGTTAAGTTTGGTACAGTACATTTAATAATTTGGTAGTTGTTTTACTTTATAAGCTGTAAATAATTAGTTTACTTGGGATAACGTTATTATATGAAGTTAATTATACAACGTACCTTAAGGCAGATTTAATAATTAATGTAAAAGCCTTGTCACGAGTTTAGATATGTGGTGCTAGAACAATCTTTTACGATCACGTGCATTCAAAAAAGTTGTCAGTCGCTTTTGTTCATCCACGATTAGCAGCATGTCATATTTTATTACGGCGTTTAGCCTCTTCCCTTAATTTTTTTCACCATAGGTATTAGGTTTTTTTTCTTGTACCTACTTCCTTTGGCAGGTCTTCCGTAATAACCAGATTTTAAATTTTTAAGTTCAATAAACTATCTCTATCAAATGTAAGCTAGATATTTGGTCGACGTTACAAACCCTACACGCAAAACGATTCCATGCAACGCCATAACTAATGGAAATGGTGCATTCAGCTTTCCACTGCATTTAAGAGAACGAAAAATGCAGTTTTAACTTATTTCATAAGGAGCTCGTCGTTTAAAACACTTTGAAACTACTCGCACACAGATATTAAAGCGCTAACAGAGATGGAATACGCGTAATTACAACAATAAGGGAACAATTGCCGCATTACTGCTTTTGACAGGCTATTACATTAAACATTGTTGAGAGATTGTGCCAAAAAAGTTCGATACCTGCTTGTAATGGGCGGATAAGCGATTAACCGTCAACTTTAAACGTTTTGGGAATTATCCAGCAGCCATGCGAATTGTTTAAGTTGTTTTGGTTATCGTTAATATAGCGAACGATTTGCGGGGCTTGAAAATAAGGCGACAAATGTTTTACTTAATTAAAAAAATCACAGCAAACGACTTAGCAATAATCAGTCTCTGTATATGAAATAAGTAATACCAATAATGTACAACATTGTTATGTGAAATTTTGCATTGAAGGGACAAATAAATATTTAATATATTTCTCCTGGTTTTTAAGTCACAAAAAAATGGTTTTCTTGGTTATGTTACAGTTATCAACACTAATGAAGCTTTAACCAGAGAATGTCACAATATGTTGTCGCTAGAATCTGATCAAGGCTGTGTTTATTGCATCAAGAACTTCAAAACTAAATGTTTTGCAGAATTATACGTGCCACTGGCCATTTCCTTCGGAAAAATAGGGAAAAAACTGAGAAATGAGAAATAAATTCTCTTGTTACAATCTTCGTTCCCGGGTTTGGAACCGCGTCTTGTTGATTTGTGTGACGTTTCGACCATTCTATGTTGGTCTTTATCAAACGACTGAATTGGTGGGTTTGTTGCAGGGTTTATATATCCGGCTGTGGAGGCGTGGTGTTCCGCCTGACGAGTTCGTTTCGCCTCAGCGATTTCTTGATGACCGGTTTCCAAATGCTTGGTAGTTGCAAGCCTGTATCTCTGTTAAAGTTGTTGGGGTTCTTGGCAATTTCCATAGATTCCCTAAATAGTCTAGGCAAGAAGTGATTGGCGCGGGCCAGTAATTTTGTGTCGTCGAAAAGTATGGTATGCCCCATGTCCTGGGCATGTTCTGCTACGGCCGATTTTTCTATTTGTTTTCTTTTTGTTTGCCCTTCATGTTCTTTAAGGCGCGTTTGTATGCTTCTGCCAGTCTGTCCTATATACACTTTTCCACAGGAGCAGGGTATGCTATATATGCCCGGGTGATTCAATCCTGAGCCAGGCGTTCTTCTTAGTTTACTGGAGAGCGTCACTGGAGCGTTGAAGACTGTATTGATGTTGTGTTTTTGGAGTATTTTCGATATTCTGTTGGTTACTCCTCCGATGTAACCAACAGAATATCGAAAATACTCCAAAAACACAACATCAATACAGTCTTCAACGCTCCAGTGACGCTCTCCAGTAAACTAAGCTCCCCTTTGATCGGAGACGTGAAAATATGTGTAAAAAAAAGTATGCAGATATTGCCGTCCGGGTATTTCAACCGTTCGACCACATCCGAATCGAGTCGGCTATGCAGTTAATGAGCACTGAAATTAATAATCGAGTTTTGTTTGAACTAAACGCGTCCGTGCATTCTTTGAAGAGCCAATGCACCGTTAAAACGCAATATGCAGAGAGCTTTGGACTTTTTTAAAGTTCCGAAATTATTTCCGAGCGAGATAGTAATGAATTTTGCATTATGTCGCTTCAAATGGAATTCAGATACATCCGACCGTTTCGGAGATATGCCTTTCAAATTTATGAATGTTTTTTTTTGGAGAGACTACTTAATGGGAAATAGGACCAGATAAGCCGGCACATATATCAAAAGGCTTTATTCGAAACAGATGGAGATATGTATGAATTGCGTTTAGTGCAGGTGTTTGAATTATTAATATCCGATTCGAAATCGGCGCCGAGGCGAATCAATTGGGAAAATCATGTGAAATAGTGAAGGAAAGTTGGTTTATACGTACATGGAGTTGTCGCTTATTTAAAGGTGTTGCAATATTACAGAAAAACACGGTTAATTCTTTGATAATCTTAAAAGGATAGGATTGCTACTGACAAAGAGAAGGAAGCCTCAAACGTAGCCTATCGTTTCTAGAAAAGAACTAGTTTTTAAATTAAACCTATTTGTACCAACTCATTTACTGTCGTTTTTAGGGACCAATTAAAAAATGAACTGAACTAATTTACATCATACCGAAAATAGAACAAAATTAGTTTCTCTTTATTGTCGTAGTAAGCTGTAGTTTCCCTTTGTATAAAATTGTTCTTTCTATAAACTTCTATACGAAGGTATAAACAAAAATGTTGCATTTAACTGGTTAGGTTTAAAACAATGACAAAGTAAGAAGAAAAAAACTTACATCTTCTTATTCTTAGTCGGGTTATCTTGTACATTTCGGGATTGAGGTATGTTTTCCTACCTTTTTATTATGTTCCTTCATCTCCGTTTATCATTGCCTTACTGTGGCAGTCTTCTTTATCTTCTAGACTACAGGGTTTGTCCCAAAAGTAGTTGGACTGAAAGTTTCACGGCCTGACGGAGGGATTGAGGGGGTCTCTATGGGCGGGCGAGGTGTTGGAGGCTGTCAGGGAAACCCGGCGACCGGCAGTTCTTGGCTTCAACCCTTTGCATAGCGTAAATCGCGCGTCAACTGAACCGCTATCAAGTGACCCCGTCAGGTTCCGACATGAACCGTTTACTCGAACAGCGCAAAGCGATTAAATTTTGCGTAAAACTCGCGAGTGAGACTCTTTGCATGATCCGAACAGCTTACGGGGATGATTCCAGTGTTTTTGAGTGGCAAAATTTGTTTCGGGGAGGAAGAGAACTAGTTGAAGACGATGATCTCAAAAGAAACTTAAGACACGAGTATTTAATGCAGTGTACGTACCAATTCTTGCTTATAGTTTGGAACTTGGACACTGACAAGAAAGCAAAAACAAAAAATCAGACACCGAAGCTGAGATTTTTGAGAAGAATAGAAAATCTTATATCTATGCTGTATTATGCATAAAAGACGAATCTCTACGTCAGTTTTTAAGACTTCCTACTGTTCTGAAGCTTAAAACTTTCAAGGTACTTATATCCAATATAAAGTGATATCGTTAACGAATAGAACAGTTTGTGTAGAAAATGAGAAAAACGTAATGAGTTTTATCAACGAATATTATGCAATATTTTTTAATTAAAGAACACTAGCTATTAACTTAACTAGTTTTGCATAATTGTATATAACTATGAGCGAAATTAAAAATTCCAGCATAAGAATAAAAATTACAACTTAGTTTGATATTCTTTAACAGTGCAAAGAGCAACAGAAATTATGTAAGCACAAAACAACCAAAAAATCATCCATATTTTGTACATAAAACACAAACCTATTTTAATAACATTTCAAACTAAAATCAAACGCACTCACTCTATTTTTAATTCCTTCAAAACTCATTTACTAAAATTGACTCAGATCAGCGCTAACATATTAATTAAATATAGTTACATCACTCCATTTCATATGAACTGCTTTATTGCTACATTAATTTGTGTTAATTTAGTGTTACATACGATCCTGCAGATTTATTACCTATAAAAAAATTATTAGCGTGGTCATTCCGCGAAGTACACACACTGAATTTTCTGTATTTCCAATTAATTTTCCAGCACAATAATTACCACGAAGTAGCGAAATACTATCACAGTTATTCTATTTGATTGCTTAGGTATGGGGTAGGAAGACATGTCTTGCTCTAGTTAAAGGTGCGATATTGAAGTACCTGACCTTAGAAAGATTTTACGAGTATGTGGCACAGTTTATTCTCTCACTGTCTAGCGAAAAAGTTTTATGATACACTGAACGAAATTTAGTATTGGCCTGCTTGTGCATTTATTATTGCCTTTGGACAAGAAACGATTTTATTGAGTTTAAGTGTAAATGTTTAATAACGTTATGTTGGTATTTTATTACATCTACTGCGGTGAAAAATCGAACAATTGCAAATAATATATGGATTTGTCCATTAGCTGATTAGGAAAGGGATTGATTTTTGAATTTACTGTTCCCTAATTCCAATCAATTTGCTCTGAAACAAATATAAAGCATGAAATTAATACGACCAAGCAACTGAAGTTTGTATTTTTCGCTTTATTTTATTGATAATAATTAAGAAGAAGTTGAAGAGAAAGGGCAGATAAATAACTAATATCGAAACAAGGGGTAGGCCTATAAAATAATAGAGAGAGATGAAGGTTGTAAATCTGAAAGTTTTATGAGAGTCGTAAATAGATGATATATATTTAAATTTTTTAAATTTTTATGCTGCATGACAATAATCTTAGTTCGGACTTAAATACAAAACCACAAAAAATTGGGTCAACTATTTGAAAAATGACTTCATAGTTCGTAGCAAAAAAGTTTTAAATTAAAAAAGTTTTAACAACGAATTGGATTCGCTTTTCTAATATTCCTTGCAGAGTTGCATAGCTTGAAAAATATTAATAACATGGTGATGTTTTCATTTAAATAGTATTCGGTGCAACCATTTTTGTTTTTTAATATTTCCAGGCGACGATTGTCTTTATTCAGTGAAATAATCTTGCGAAGTGCAGCTAAATTATTAACACAAACCTTCTAGTAATTCCTTACTCTAGTTGTAAGTTTATGACACAAAAAACTTTTTAAGGCTTTTTTTTACAATCACTATTGCATATGACTATTACTGTACTAGTACAGCCTGCATGCTTAGTAAGGGAAAGTTGCTAAAATCGTACTGTTCACCTAAATCGTACTGCTCCTGTATTATTTTACTGTTATTTAAAACTGGCGACTACTTGTGGCAAAATTAGTATTTAATTTGTTACCGTTGACATAAAAACCGCTATTGATGCTTAAGTTGCTGGTTTGTGCTTTTCAAATTCCAATTTGAAAATCAGGTAGTTCTAATGTAACTTTTTATCAATTTTAAATAAGCAATATCATTTTCAAAAATAGTTCAATTAAACTTTCATAGATATCATTAAAACTGTACGCAATTGATATTATTTATACACTTATAATAAAGTAGTACCTTAAAATTCATTGTAAGGTTATGTTAAAATTTTTATAAAAAACCGAAGTGTCCCAAATGGTACGGTTTCTAAAACTTGCCATAACGATTTAAGAGTTTAATTGGTTTTGTGTATTATGTGATGAAGTCCACTTAGAAAATCATAACCAGTTCATGTACTAACCCATGACTTGGTTTTAAATCGCTTGTTGGAACTAAGCTAATGTAAAATTGTGGGTGTTTGACTTCGGTATACAAAATTAATTTTTAAGTTCACCTTTAGACATCTTAAAGCTTTATTAAAATTGCTTTTTAACCTAAGCCAAAACTGACCACATACTGAAATAAAAATGGACGACTCTACCTTGTTAGTCGAACAGCTGAGAAAAGGCAAGGATACTTATTTCAAGGTCGAGAAAATCTTGATTTTTTTGCGAGACCTTTTAACTTTATCGAGGTAGAAAAGAAAAAACTGAAGAAATTCAATCCAATTATAGTTTTGTTGGCAGCGACTGCAAGCTGATGCAAGAACTTCCTTTGTCATTCTATTATTAGAGTGCACTACATACAGGAGCACATGCTACAACACTAGAGATTTTTGTTTGCAAACAATAGAGGTAAGAAACCCTAAAAAAATGTTCGCGACAGTAAACGAGCACCAAATAATTCCAAAAATCTGTACGCAATTATTAACCTATTAATAACTACATCGTAAAGGCACAACCGACATTTCTAAACCAATTTTTTTCATCCCAATGTGAGTATCAACTTCAAAAGATTCTATCACGAAACTTACAAATAAAAACGTCAACATTAATCTTGCACCAGAAGAAATACAAATAGAAAAGGTCTGAAATCTTACGCAAGTCCATGAACAAGACTTCGAGATAGTAAATATCGTGTTCTCACAAAGTATAGTTTTTATATACACCGCCTCTACAAACAAGAAAATAATTTGTTAGGAACTGCGACGCCATCGCGAGTATCAAACTAATCTGCAACGTCTTCGGAAACTTTGAAACTATTGCGAAAAAGTAATCAACTCTTTGGTGTTCAGATTCAAAAGTGAGAGTATCTACTTTAATTAATAAAATGCGATTTGTACTCTACGTTATAAGTAAAGGATTATAATTTAAAAAAATTAAAAATATAATTTCACCATCAAAGTTCCTAAAACTGTTTTCATTTTCGTTAAATTCAATAACGATTTTGTAAGAACACATGTTGTATTTTCAACATTACAGTTGTAATATCATACAGTGTTTTTTTAAACATTTGGTCTAACTTTAAAACCCACTTGGGAAAATTTTTAACCAATTAAAACGAACCACTTTGCAAGTCGTGCAATCTAGTATTCTGTTAACAAGTGAAGACACTTACACGCCAAGCAATTGTCTCCCCACCAATAAAAAGAAAAGCCAGACAGCTACTGCGTTTCATGAAACTCTTTTTTACCCAAGGTTAATAAACAATGAATACGTCAAGAAGGTTTACAACAGCAATTTTCCGAAGCACCAATCAACCTTGTCTGGAGATCCTGAATTTTGCAACGTTATTTACTATCAGAAAGTGCTGATATTTCCACACTAGTCTTACATGCGTTTGTTGATTTTAGTAACTTGTACCAACTCCATGACTAAAAATAGATCTATTAAGTTTAAGAAACTTCATAGGTGAATTTTTAGTGGTATCAAGAGCTTCTTTCGCTCCATATACTTGGGTTTGTTTTTTACAGGCAAGATTTATAGAATTCCTATCTTAAATATTTTATTGGGTTAGATAAGAAGTAAATAGGACATTTACGTAAAGGCTGTGGAGAAAACAGTTGCGGGGGATAACGCAAAAACATAAAAGTCCACTGCATAAGGAATAAAATGGCTCTAGCCCCAGGGAAAGATCTTTATTGAAACCGATATGCCATTAATGGAAAATGTACGTTTTGTAATGTTTGAGGCTATTTAAATATTCTTACCTAACATGAACAGGCCATGTTGAAACAAATAGATGATCTTTCTTAAAAAAAAAATTGCCAAAAAACGTATTAGGATTCTTCTTCATCTTAATCGCTTTCTCTTGTACCTTTCGGTGTATTGAAATTCAAATGCTTAAACTAGGACCTACCAAATTGTTTTCTTTAATGGTTATATTTTAAAAGCCTTGCTCTAAAATTGTGTATTATGAACAAGAGAAAGGAGGTAAAATTTTATTTCATCCCTAAACATTTAAGTCACTAGTTATAAATAAAAAAATTCTATTTAAGTTTTTGATAAAGGTTGGATAGATCTGTTTATTATTCTGTGAACAAAAGCTTTCTTCACAATCTTTTAAAGCTCCTCTCAGTTTTAATGACTTCAAGAATATAATGAATTTTTTGCACAAAAAAATGTGCAGTGATTTACATGCAAATATATTTGATTGGTTTCGTGCAGTATTCGGCGAAAACTAGACCACATTATTGAGTATATTTCCAGTAAATAACTATGAATGTGTTACAGGTATAATTAATCTGAATTTTTAAAATGTGGTATGGGGCTTCAAGTATGGATAATAAAGTTATTTACTCATATTTTCTCATGCAGATATTATTTACGACAAAATTTGTTGTACGCTCTAACTCACATTAACTCTGAGGTGTTAGAAGTTACAGCTTTCATTAATTTATTTGATATTGGATCTTGTTTTTAACCTTAAGATATTGCTGTAACGTTAAGAATATTTTTGGTAAGCATGAATAGAGTCAATTTTTATTCTCAGTAGTTATAATGAAGTAATTGAAATAAAACAAAAAATGAGACCAGTTTACCTAGGTAACTGGATAATGGAAAAAATAAACATAAGTAAGCTGATTTTCGCAGCAGACGACAAAGTCATAGTCGCGAAAACAAAAAATAATCTGCAACATAATCTAGAAAACCAGGTATTGGAAAAAGTCGAGATGAAAATAAATACAGAAAAAACTTAAACTATGATCGTTACAACAGAGAACAAAGGGCATAACATCACTTTAAATGGGTTTAGGTTGGAACAGGTAGAAAGCTTTAAATATTTAGGAGTGATCATAGGGAAAAATGGAGGAATGGACAAGGAAATAAGCGAAAAGACAGGAAATGTGGGAAGAACATTTAACAGTTCATGAACAACATTTTTTGGAAATAGAGAAGTTCCAAAACTAACAAAATAGAAAGCGGTCAAAAAGGTCTTCCTCCTGCACTTTTATACGTAAGTGAAACACTCACAAATAAAAATAGTAGCCGAGTGAATGCAGCAGAGATGGGGTTTCTAAGAAAAATCCAAGGAAAAACAAAAAAAGGTAGAACTAGAAATGAAACATGGAGAACAATCACAGGTAGAACCAGCTGAAACGAGAATACAAGAAAGACAGCTGGGATGGTTGGGTCACATTTATACGATGAAAGAAGAAAGGTTAACCAGAAAAGCCTATGAAGCAAGATCACAGGAATAAAACACAAGAGGTATACCAAGAAAAACCTGGCAAGACGAAGTTAAGAAAGCAGCAATTGATAGAAACATCAAATGAAAAGACATAAAAAAGCTAGCACAATACAAAAAAAAAACATGAAAAAAGTCTGCACAACATAACTGAACTGTCTTACACTTAACAGTAGAAGGACTCATGACTAAATTAGGAATAATGAATACATTTCGCTTTTTAAAGTTCATTATTTCATAGGGTTAGTATTAAGGTGTACGCTATGCACCTATGTGCAGAAACACTATTAGAAAGAGGTTTTAATAATAAAAGAATCTTCATAGTATCCGACAGCCAAGCTGCGTTAAAAGCTCTTGGCTCGTCGAAAGTAAACTCAGGACTTGTTCTGAACTGCATACGGGCACTAAATGTGCTGGGAAGCAGGAATAAACTTAAACTGGTATGGTGCCCAGGGCACACAAACATACCAGGAAACGAGAAGGCAGATCGCCTAGCCAAAACTGGTAGCGAGATACCCTTCTTTGGACCAGAACCCGCAGTTGGCATGTCCTATGGAACAGTCAAGCGGTGTCTTAATGACATATTAACACAAGGGCATAATGCTCATTGGAAAAAAGTGGCAGGACAAGCCCATTCTAAGGCTATCCTGTCAATGGTCTCTAAAGAAAAGACAGAAGAAATGCTCAGAATGAGCAGAGCAGACATCAGAGCAGCCACAGGACTTGTCACAGGCACTGTGGCCTAAACAAACACTTCTACATAATAGGGCTCTCTGAGACCGACATATGCAGAGGATGTGGCGAAGAAGAAGAAACTCCTCTTCACGTAATATGCCAGTGTGAAGGATTCACACACAATCGGCGTAGACTTCTAGGGATGGAAAAAGCCAACCAAGAAGAGTTAAGAAAAACACCCTTAAAGAAAATACTGGAGTTTTTCAAAAACACAGGACTTCTTTAAGGGACCATCACCAGAGGGTACAATAGACCAATAGGTCGCAGTACTGGAACCCGAAAGGGGACCACCTCCGCGCAAATAATAATAACAATAATAGTATTAAATCACTGTGTAATAATTTATAAGACATGAAACTAAATGAATTCTTTGCTAAGAAAGCATTTTTGGAATTAATAGCACTTACAGATATTAAATATTTTATTCGGCCAAAAAAATATATAATTTTGTGCCATGTAAGCAGTCTAATAAATGAAATAAACAACCGAAAAAAGTTTTAATCTATAAACTTTCGTCAATTTCTTAAGTTCCATGATTTGAAGGTTTTTTTTAAAAATAAATTTTAGCTACAAGATCTGTAAAATATATCTTTTGATGTTACCGTTGCTTCCTGTATCTGAAAAACAATGCTTCTATGTTTAAATCCACCAGCATTAACGGCTGTTGTGTTAAAATCTCGCGATCCAATTGTGTTTATTTATAAGCGTGGTCAGAGTAAGCTTGGTCAGGTTTTATTAAAACCGCGGCCAACGCCCGCTAAGCGTGGTTCAACCTACGTTATCATCCAACGAGTAATAATACCAAACGTGCCTCGCATAATTACTATTACGTAATTTACCATCCGATAAAATCTAGTTTACGGCCCGAAAGCATAAATTTACCACATCGGCAACACATTTTAATGAAATGAGCATACATTTTTTTCAATAACGCTGTATGAAGTGTATTTCATTTTACAGGGTACAAAAAAACACGTCGATGAGTGTATATTTTACTATGACGACACCTAATGACGGAGGGGCTTTGGATAGGAAAGCTAAAAAAAATTGTGCGTACGAGGAGTCGTAATTTTAATTTAGATAAGTATTTATTTATTTTTTTAAGAAAGGACCATAGATAAAGTGATAAATACCAGAAGAATGCAATAGCTAGGACATTTTGAGAGAAGAGAGGACAGCAGAATAATAAAAGAGATAACATGGAAAGAATCTACATACAAGAAAAAAGAGGAAGACTTGGAAAAAGATGAAGAGAGGCTGTGGAGGCAGAACTAAGAGGAAAACATAGAATTAGAGAAGGAAAGTGAAAGAGAGAAGAGCATGGAAGGATATCACTAAGCTCTGGGCCTAAACAGCTTGCGAACAGCTTTTATATATAAATATTTGCGAACAGTCGTTACAAATTCCAGAAGATTAAAACGTTCTTTAGTTTAAGGCAAAACTTTAAAATTGAAAAATATTCCAACACTACATCAAAAATCAGAAACTGACTAATCCAATACAATAAAATTGTTTATAAGCTCAAATAAGGATAAAAATTACATGTTTGTAAACCATGATAAAGAAAATTAGCACATTATTCCTTTTGCTTAATAACAATCTACAGTAAGAGATAACTTAAGTTGCTTTTTACAGCCAATAAATTTGTTGAATTACTGAAATATATTTTTATTTCGCTACAGCAAAAACCATGAACTTTAAGACAAATACAGCGCAGTGTATAGCCTAGCCTGCCTTAAGCATTACATTACTTTTAACGGCTAAAAAGCGAGTTTGGATGTCCATAAACCGTTAAAATGAGCTATACCAATAAAAATACACATCAAAACCGCGCTCGACATATAAATTTGCTGCCTTCTGGAAAGATCAAGTCATTACAATTATTGCTGTTTAAACATACAGCTCCAATTGTGCTTATAAAAGCAAATTCGACGGTAAAGCTAAATTTATTGAAAATTAAAAAATTAATGGGCAATGAAAAACCAAATACGCACCTGTATCTTTATTAGTTCTTTCTTTGTCTTTTGGGGTTTAATCAGACCGTTCATTAGGTATTTTCTTATTGATATATTAATACAAGAGCATAATGCTCATTGGAAAAAAGTTGCAGGATAAGCCCATTCTAAGGCTATCCTGCCAATGGTCTCCAAAGAAAAGACAGAAGAAATGCTCAGGATGAACAAAGCAGACATCAGAGCAGTCATAGAACTCGTCAAGGACACTGGGCTAAACGAAAACTTCTACATAATAGGGCTCTCTGAGACCGACATATGCAGAGGATGTGGTGAAGAAGAAGAAACTCCTCTTCACGTAATATGCCAGTGTGAAGGATTCACACACAATCGGCGTAGACTTCTAGGGATGGAAAAAGCCAACCAAGAAGAGTTAAGAAAAATACCCTTAAGGAAAATTCTGGAGTGTACAATAGACCAATGGGTCGCAGTACAGGAACCCGAAATTGGACCACCTCCTCGGAAATAATAATAATAATGTTATATATTAGTTCGGTTTCGTTTATAAATAAGAACAAGACACAAAATAGTAAGTATTGTATAATCTTAATATGTATTTTCTTTTTGCAAATTGTATTATAATTATTTTTTGTAGAAACCCGTATATTTTTGTATAACCTGGCGAATTTAATTGTAATATGGTACGGTTTTGCCTTTACTGCTACCATACCCAACCCAGTGTGCAATTATATAACAGAAAATATTATTGAACAGTTTGCATTCCAAAAGATTTACTGAGAAAGTTTTAATTGGTTTAAGCATGTGGTTATAATAACTATGAATAGCAATTTTTCTTTGCAAAAAAAATAATGTTACACTAAGTTAAATGTAAATGATTAAAATGCCGTTTTCCAAAAATGAACTCATACAACTTTCATGAAAATAAAGTTTAAAACGTGGCAAATATTAACCTTGTTTTTTATTTTTAATTAATTCAACTCTATATATATAAAAAAATTATTCAAAAATTGATTTTTAAGCATTAATTTGCATCAGCTAAACAAAAAAAATGCATTTGCTACTGACAGCAACGTGATTAAAAAGCAATTAAAACCTATACGATTTATTAGTGCTGGGTGCATATTAAACAGTTTTCTAAACGCAATATTAAACCATCAATTTAGCAACTCAAGCTGTCAATAAAAAATTATAAGGCCATGATAACCGAAACTTTGTTCCTAAACCTCCATGATCCAAGCGACTACAAAACAAATTTCGAACGTGGAAATGAAAGATTAAAAACAGTTTTAGCCGACGTAACCCTTCACTTCGGTAATCGCATATTCAGAACATTCAAACGATAAATCACAAAGATTACAATTTTACATTTCGTTGCACGAATTTTAAAGCAAAGGGTACGTGAAAAAATTATTCTTCAATTGTGTTTGGCCCCTGGTATGTTTCCAACGTCAAACAAAGCTTGGGAGAAACATAATAAAGACTGTTGTGTTTTATTTTTAAAGAGTCTCTTGTTTCAAGAACAATTGAAGCCAATTTTGGTGCATTAAATAAAGAATATTTTTTAAATATTTAAGAAAGCAAGTTTAAGCTACCCTTTACGTTTAAAATTTTGAATCTTTTTAACCTATACCGTGCAACTAAATCTAGATAATAAAAACACCCAACCATAAGCGGGATAATAAAGTAACCGGGCCATTCCAAAGAATATTAAACTAAACCAGCCATAATTTTGAAAAACAATGTAAGAATTACGATTAAAAATAAGTGAACCTAGTTTTCAATTTAGTAGCTATAAATCGCGAAAATTGTTATGACTTTAAAAAGACAATAAGTCGCGAACTCTAACAATAAAAGAAACACAAAAAACTTTATTTTACTACACAAAGTGGGTGAAGTTATGATACACTTAAAAGTAGGCGATGTAAATTAGCCTATAAAAAAAATTCGGTACAATTTTTCTGTGAACAAGACATTTTTTGGCATAAGCTAAATGTTAATAATTATTTTCGCCATTGTAATATTCGTCATGTAGCCTTTTTACTCAGTTTTAGGCACAACTCCCTCAAAAACAAGCCCAAAATTATTTTTGATTTGAGCTTGTAGCTATTGTTGCAAATATTAATGAATAACGAAGTACTAGCTAATTGGTCTTGCTTGAAATTTTGAAAAAACTTTAATGAAGCAGTAAATCTCACAAATTCTGTACAGTAACCGACTTCACCAGATGCATTTTATAAGCAAAGAATTCGATTGTTTTCCTTTAGGGTAACCAATCAAATAAAAGGAATGTACCCAATTTTGGGGACTACCTTTATCTTTAAAATAAACGCGCGACTTAGTAATTAAGAAAAACATCTAATTATTTTTAGCAATTAACGCAATCAGGAAGCAATTTTAGTAGATTATCCAGTCTATTAAATTTTAATAAAGGAGCGAAGTTATACTGTTCATCCTGATCTCCGAAAATGTTCGTTTAAACAGTTTTGTAAAACATTAACTTTGTTTAAGTGTTTTATTGCCGACCACTTTTGTGTTATAAAATTTAAATGAGCATTACAATCAATTTGATACAGTCCTGGAGCCGGAAATTTGTTTAAGGTGGAGTTAACAATCGCATCTAATTAAAACATATTTAGCGTTAAATCATTGAATAATTTTTATGTAAGTCAAAAAGATAACTAAATAGATAAAATTAAATGGTTTCATTTCTGGACTGGTCAAAAAAACATTCGGAGTCCCTTAGGACAGTCTCTTAGCACCATTACTATTTAATATGTACATCAATGACATACAGCATTGCTTTCTAAATTGTGAATACCTACAATAAGCTGATTATTTAAAAATATTTAGATCAATAACAAATATTACAGATTGTCTACTGCTACAAGAGGCTCCCCACAGATAAGAAATATACGGTCAAATAAACAAACTTGCCTTGAACTGTTATGAACACCACAGTTGTAAAAGATTTAGGAATTCTATTAGACCCTAAACTGCTTTTTGCTGTACATATCGAATACATTAAAAATAAATCTCTTAAAATGCTTGGTTTTATCATACGCTCCTCAAAACATTTCAATAATGTGAATGCCATTAGAACATTATTATTCACATGTTAAGCCGCGTACACACCGGGTTCGCGAACAGTTCGCGAACTGTTCGCGAACCCGGTGTGTACCTGGAGTATGCAAACAGTTCGCGAACAGCTCGCCAGTTCGGACAGAGTTCGCTCTGGAGGCGGTACATCAAAGGGGCTGTTCGCGAACTCGTGTCTGACATAACCTCACTTACTTACTGCACACGTTATTTGTGGTTGGTTTTTTATCATCGACAAGTCCTAAGATTGATGACATATTTATTTACAAAACGCAAACCCTTTACCAACTGTTTTGGAGCTGTTACGAACACAATAATGTTTTGATGTGGACGTGTTTGCGAACCTGTCATGGACGAGAGTTTGCAAACTGAGTGCGCGAACCGAGTTCCCGAACCGAGTTCCCGAACCGAGTTCACGAACCGTGTTCGCGAACCCATTTTGGTCAGTACGGGGCTTTAAGCCGCGTACACACCGGGTTCGCGAACAGTTCGCGAACTGTTCGCGAACCCGGTGTGTACCTGCAGTATGCAAACAGTTCGCGAACAGCTCGCGAGTAGCTCGCCAGTTCGGGCAGAGTTCGCTCTTGAGGCGGTACATCAAAGGGGCTGTTCGCGAACTCGTGCCTGCCATAACCTCAATTACTGACTGCACACGTTATTTGTGGTTGGTGTTTATCATCGATAAGCCCTAAGCTTGAAGACATAATTATTTACAAAACGCAAACCCTTTACCAACTGTTTTGGAGCTGTTACGAACACAATAATGTTTTGATGTGGACGTGTTTGCGAACCTGGTATGGACGAGAGTTCGCAAACTGAGTGCGCGAACCGAGTTCCCGAACCGTGTTCGCGAACCGAGTTCGCGAACCGAGTGCGCGAACGGAGTTCGCGAACTCATTTTGGTCAGTACGCGGCTTTAATAGCATTCTAAATTTTGCCTCTATCGTATGGAACCCACAATATGACACCTACGCTAGTAAAATCGAGGGAATTTAAAAGAAATTTACATTATTTTTGCACAAAAAACACAAACTTCCAGAGAAACCATTTGAACAACATTGTAAAGATCTAAACATGCCCTCCTTAAAATGTCGTTGAACAGTTAGTGATATAATATTTCTTTACAAAATTATTAACTACAAAATATATTGTCCTAATATTTTATCATTAATAAATTTTAACGTACTGAGATTAGGTCTACGACACCATTTTCTCTTTTATTTGACACCCTGTAGCACAAATGCCTTTTTTTAACTCGCCAATCAACAGAATTCTTTACTCCTATAATCAAACATTCATAAATATGGATATATTTAGTCTATCATTTCATTGGTTTAAACATTACTCTTCTAGGTGGGTACACACACAACTGCAAGCTTGACAAGCATGCATGATCAATCATTTTGTACAAGCATGCACAATTTGCCCTTCGCCACCACACGGTTCAAGCATGCTTGAACAAGCGTCAGTTTGTGCTTGGAATATGTCGAGCTCGGACGACGATAAGCTCGCTTTGGCTGCTTTTGTCCTTGTGTACAAGAAAAAAACGCAAAAGAAGAAACGTGGTGTGTGGTGTAAAGACTGGTTAATGAAAAGGAAAACTTATTCCCACATTAACTTACTGAGTGAGTTGAAGATATATCCGCGTGATTGGCATAACTATCTCAGAATGAATGAAAAGAATTTTATTTGAACCTTCAGTCACTCGTAACACCTTTGATTAAAAAGAAGGACACGATCATGAGAGAAGCTATATCACCCCACCAGTGGCGTAGGCCAGAAGGGTTAGGGGGGTCAACCCCCCCATAGGTTCGCAATAAGTCATTGTAGAGCTGGAGAATTGTAAATTTTGTGCTAAAAAAAGGTCTTCTGCTCTTTTTACCGTTTATTAACCGCCCCCCCTTGATGAAACATCCTGCTGCTAAAAAACAAAGAGTGACCTAAAAAAATAGGTCCTCAGCTCTTTTTTGCGTTTATTAATCCCCTCCATGGTAGCATCCTGCCTACGCCACTACACCCCACGAAAGATTAACAGCAACATTACGATTTCTCGCGACTGGAAGGAGTTATGAAGACCTCAAATATTCGAACCATAATTTCACCACAGGCACCAAGTCACATATTTCCTAAAACCTGCCATGCTATTTACAAGGTGCTGTAAATATGGCTGACTTTGGTATGCACATATGAAATCTGCAAGCAATTCACGGTTTTTCGTCTTTTTTCAATCGCTAGACATGATGTTAACACCCACAGAGCTCACTCACGACTGACGTTCGCTTGACAAGCTTGCACATCCTCGGTACAAACCTTCAGTTTTGCTTGCGCCTGTGTGGCTTGTCAAGCATGCATAATCAAAATTCTATCAATCTTCAAGCAGCTTGTACAATCAAAATGCTTGCGCAAAATGATGCTACAGACGCTCAAGCATGCTTGTACAAAATGATTGATCATGCATGCTTGTCAAGCTTGCAGTTGTGTGTGTACCCACCTTAAAGCATTCAATCCTATTCTAACTCGATCATGTACTCTACTATCTATCTATATTAATAATAAAAACGAGAACATAATTTAGGCTCGGCCTGTTTTGTTCTGTTCTGTGTAAATAAATAAATAAATAACAGAGATTTACAGATACCTTCAGGATCCAAAGTAGAAAAACAAATCGTCTTACCTGTAACAAAAAAATATATATTAGCAAGATTAATATTACATAGACATTTTTTAATTACATTACCAACTACTTTGTGACTAATATAAAAAAATTATTTACCGTCAATCTCACTACAATTATTGCTAAATATTGAACGCAGTGCTAAGTAAAAGTCTATATTATTTTACGTCGCTCGTTGTCGAGTTGCGAAATTAAGTTACTTCCGGTTATTTCCGGCTGCTACGACTTCCAGTTATTGAATTATAATACATGAAAAGCGTTGAAAAATCATTTCTAAGAATTCCATGCGCAGAAATCATAGAACTACATTAAATATTTAACATCCATCTGATATGAAAAGCGAGTTTCTAGTCTGTGAAACTCACATTGATATTTAAAACAAGTAAAATTTGCAGGTTCAACTTGTTTAAATTTGAAAAGTGCTTGCGAATTCAAAGATTCGTTACACTAAAATCATAAATTAACTCCTGCCGGCTTTGTGAGAACTCGTTAAATAAATATAATGCAAATTCTGCCAATTATTTTTTACAATAATTGGGCAGAGGCAATTTAAATTTGCAACAAGTTCAAAAGAAAGTTTACTTTATTTGCGTGCCGGCAATAAATGTTCGTTTCATGAAGTTCTAAACCTAATTTACAGGGCCAAACGAAAATCAGACTTTCGAACTTTTCGGTATTCAAAGTATTTTATCGGTTTTTATGTTACAGAAGAATGGCGTGTTTTTATTGCGCAAGATTATACAGTTCAGAGCAAGGATTTTGAGTCTATTAGCAATGAAAAATGTTTAAAATATTTCCCAAAGTTTACACAACCAAAACGTGGATGGAAAAAGTATATTTATCACAAAAACTAGTTTTTGTGTTAACAATTATAAAAAATATATTACATAAATAGATTGTTCTTACTTGAACGCACGAATTTTGCAAATACATCTAGTCAAATAAATTTTACGAGCAACTCCGAAGCACGCAATGCTCCATAAATATTTAAATTATGTGAAAGTAGCGACTTAAATTCAAATTCGCACTTTACTGACAAAAAATATACGAGACCGCAGTTAAAATATTCCGAAATATTTTGGGCAAGAGCGCAGTATCATCCAAATAAAAACGTGACATTGAATTTTAAGCAATTTTTTTTGCTTGCTGTTTATACAAGACCTTGGGGCAATTTTTCTGGACAAAAATTGAAAATAAGATGATGGTGTTAACTAGCGAAAAAGCAATTAATTATTTATTTCCATATCACACACAAATATGCATACAATAAGGGATTGAAAATAAGCATGCATTTTTTTTTTACAATAAAAATATTGCTTTCAACATCATTTCAATAACTCTTGAATTATTAACAAAACAAGGCTTTTAAAATATTCCAGATAACAGAATTGCCGTAACAATATTCTGCTAGGTTTGATATATTCAAATGAATGGAAATATCGCAAACACAATTGTAACTGTTTGCTCCCCTAATATTCCACAGAACGTTTGTAAAATTGTTTAACGGATTTAGTTCCATGACAATAAGCCCCAAAATATAATGCTGCTACAAACTTGATCAATACAATTAATACATATTAGTTGCTAAGTGATGAGAAATCTCTGTTCCACACTTATTAGATTTATTAAACGTATCAACAAGTATTGAACACTGTGGTGTTAGTTTATTATATACAGGGTGTGTAAAAATTGGCGGAAGGGCTACACGGAGCGATGTTCTTCGTAAAATTCTAAGTCGAAAATCTTAATACGAAAATGTTATACCATGCTTCCTATGGCCTCAGGAACCATTTAAAGAAAAAAAAAATTGGCAACATTGCATACATTGATTTGCGTTTGGACATTTTTTTATCAGCAATTGAAGACCTTGGTGCAAGAAGGGGATATGTGCAAAAATGTAAAAAAAAAAAAAACTTGTACAGAAATGGGTTTTAAAATAAGCGCTTTTCATATGGTGCAAATGTGGGATAAGTAGGGCTTATAGAAATTATTTTTCTAAGCCCTACTTATCCCACATTTGCACCATATGAAAAGCGCAAATTTTAAAATCCATTTCTGTACAAGTCTTATTTTTTTACTTTTTTGCACATATCCCTTTCTTGCACCAAGGTCTTCAATTTTTACTTAGGTATTTACATTTTTTGTTCGAACTGAAAGTCTTCAGTTCGTAAACATAGCTGCAAACTTTTGGGTATCGTAAAACACAAACAAGAAATAATTACGAGAAAAACAGAGATGACAGCTAAGGACAATGTTGCCATATGTATTACTGTCATTAAAATCAGTGATTTACATATTTTCAACACCAATTTTTGAAAGGAAGAACACAATATCTAGGAAAAAATACTATTCGAAATCTATTTTTATTCCAAATTGCAGCTTTTTCATTTGCAAGTATTAAATAATAACGCCTATTAAAGGACTAAATGTCAAAGCTTTGAGGGCCTCTTGCAGACACAGCAAGCGTGGTACAACATTTTCGTATTAAGATTTTCGACTTAGAATTTTACGAAGAACATCGCCCCGTGTAGCCCTTCCGCCAATTTTTACACACCCTGTATAGTTTCGAGATATTTAAAGTTTTGGATTTCGATTTAAAAATATTGATAAAGATTGCTTATGGTTCTATGATCTTCAATATATGCAAATTTAGTGGACAAATGATTTTTTTTAAGAATTCACTTAACCAATATTTCAGTTTTTGAGCTATAGTTAAATGGACTCAGACAATTTTCATAATTATTGAGTTGCAGATATCTTTCAATTTTATTTATTTCAATATTAATCAAGGTGTGACATGATGGTTTAAATTATAAACAAAGATCGTCTTCCCAAAACAATACACCCAAATTCTTCAGTCCTACATCTCAGAGAGACACTTCAGAATAAAGCAAGAAAAATCGTATTCAGAACTTAAAAAAATTAAAGCAGGAGATCCACAAAAAAGCGTACTAGAGCCGGTCCTTTATCTATTGTATACTTGTGATATTTCAAAGTTAGAAAACAATACTATTGCGACCTTTGCCGACGACACGGCTATTTTAGCAGTAGGAAGGAACAATATAGAATCATCCAAGACATTACAAGCAGCTGCCAATCAGATCAACAACTGGACCGAAACATGGCGTATAAAAATAAATGAAACTAAGTCAGTACATGTCAATTTTACCAACAAGAGAATTGAACATGTACCAATTAGGGTTTGTCGGTTTTTAAAAATCGGTTTTGAAAAACCGGTTTTTTTGAAGAAAATTATGTATTCGAAAAACCGGTTTTTTTAACTAAAAAACCGGTTTTTAAGCCTAGATTTAACACGTAAAAAATAAATATCTACATAAAAATCTGTACACTTCTGCTTCATTTGCAAAATCCAAAAAAGATTGTTACAAAAAAATCAAACGTATTTCCGCTGGCTTCAAGAACCGATGGATATAGTCAAGTTATCGGAAAAAATATTATCTAGAATTTACCCAAATTCTGCTATAGAATTGGAAACAAATTTCGATGAAGATGAAGATATTATTAAGGGTTTTTGGATTTGCTGTTTTTGTTAAAGGTTCCTCGATAAATCTAAGAATTGATTTCTCCATCTCTTCTTTCAAGACATTGTTTTTTTCATTAAAGGCAGAATTTGCAGTATTTGAATCAACTAATAAAAGAATAAAGAATTTGGGCACACTGTTGAAGCTTTAAAAACAGCTCAATAGTCAGCGAACCGGTGTTTTCTGTATCTGGTAATTTTGTATCTCAAATACGAACCAGATTAAGTCATGATTCCGTAAATGTTTTGTGTTTTTAAAATCATGTTTTCTAAAGAAAAAAGCAAATTAAAAAAATGCTATTTATGGTTTGTTGGAAGTTTAGAATTTTATTTTTATTTGTTATCTTATTATTTGGTTTTATTTGAAATTTGTTTTATATTTTATAAAATTATGAAATATAAATTATTTTATTACGTTTTAATTGTTTTTTTAAAACTATTCGAAAACCGGTTTTAACCGGTTTTTTGGAAAAACTGGTATTCGAAAACCGGTTTTTCAAAAGTCGGTTTTTGTATAAACCCTAGTACCAATCAACTTAAATAATAAACAAATTCCATTTTCTAACACAGTAAAATACTTGGGTATTACACTGGACGCTAAGCTACGCTGGAAGGCTCATGTCAAGAAAAAAAGGGAAGAAATAGGTATCAAATATAAAAAAATGTACTGGCTAATCGGGAGGAATAGCTCTCTGTCCCTACATAATAAACTTTTGCTTTGCAAGCAAATTTTAAAGCCTGTATACAGCTATGGGGATGCACCAAAGAGATTGATATTCAGATCATCCAGAGATTCCAGAACAAAACACTAAGGAACATCGCTGATGCACCTTGGTATAGCAGAAATAGTGACATACATCGGAACCTCAACATGGACGCTGTAACCAACACCATTAAGAAGTTTGCCAACAGCCACGAAGAAAGGCTCCATAAACATGTAAACGTCGAGGCGATCCAGCTCCAGGACACTACAGGATCAGTAAGAAGACTTAAAAGGGTTAAACCTTTTGAGTAAGTTTAAGCAAAAGTTTAAAAGCAGAGACCGTGCGGTAGTGTGCACGTTAATAATTAGTGTACTGTACTTATATTATATTAGCAAACTAATGACTACTATTGAGTAAACCTTAGCCTAAGTTTGTACATTATTAATTTAGGCTAGAAATTAACTGCATTGCATTGTTATAAACTCTATAAGGGTTAAAATTTAAAAACAACAACATATATTTAATCTCAATTGAAATACAGAAACCTTTGGTTTAGCTATATTAATAAAAAGAACAAGAAACCAGAAACTATTGTTTATTCTTAATTTAAAAAAAGTCAATTACTTAATGCTTATAATATTATTACAAACTCGTAAATTTTCGTATTAAATGGCAAATTTAATTATTATGTGAGACGGTTTTTGCTCGCCTTAGCTTACCATGTTTTTAATTACACGTCACGCAATGGACTTGAACTATTTTAATTATAAATGATAAAGCAATTGAACCATCAGTTTGAAGAAGGGAATAAGCGACAAAATTTCATAAATTGAGTTTGGTTTAAAAATGGCATCATCAAGTGTCGATTCAAGCGTTACGTTAAAGAAAGAAACAAAAACCAAAATCGTTATGAAGTTATTCGACGTTTTAAATCGCGTCAGTTTTAAGAAGGGAATAAACGCCAGATTTATTCCCTTCTTCAAACTTTTGCTGTGGTGCATGCGCTCTGCGCGATTTGGCCATGTCAAATAGCAAATGGCAACGACAAATTAATACTCGTTAATAAAAACGAAATTAATTGCCTTAAATCTAAGACATGTCTAGTAGTAACAGTAGTAACAATGAATCTGGAAGTGAAAGTGAAGTGCCACGCAAAAAAAAAAAGGGCGTTAGAAACGTACACCTGTACAAACACGAAATTCAAAAACGGAGACGTCTTCACGGTGAATCCTACGTAAGTACTACGACCGGTCTAACTGTTGTGGCAAAGTCTAATACCAAAGCCGATTGTTCATGTAAAAAAAAATTGTACAAAACAATTTACTTCTGAAGAAAAGAAGTTTTTATTACAAAACATATATAGTGGGCGCCCGAAAAATGAGCAAGACACATTTCTTATGGGGTTAATAGAACGATCCAGTGTAGCTCGCAAGCGTTCAAAAAAAGAGACGCCAAAAAAGAGGGAAAGCACTTTTTCGTTTTTTATATTAAACGACTCAAAGAAAGTGAAAGTTTGCAAAAAGGCTTTCTCTATTTTGTATGCGGTAAAAAAATAAAGCTCTCTACCGGCTAACATCAATGATTGCTGAAGGAAAATCGCCCATAGATTTGCGTGGTAAGCATCAAAACCGTGCAAAGGCGCTATCAAACGAAATAATTAACAGTATTGACGCGCATATTCGAGAATTTCCGCTTAAAGAGTCGCATTATAGCAGTAAAGTAGTAAAATATTTGACTGCCGACCTCAACGTGAAAACAATGTTCGAACTATTTTGCACCAAGTATCCTGATCTTGTTGATGTCGTCAAGTATGATTTCTACCGAAAATACTTTAATGAAAATCATGGATACAGATTTGGAAGGCCTCAGGTGGACGTTTGCTTAACTTGTGAGGCGCTGGAAATCAAAATTAAATCACCACTTCTCAACGAAAACGCCAAACGTGTTGCAGTTGCAGAAAAAATGGTGCATATGCGACGGGCTAAAAAAAATTACAAAAAACAGCAGGAAGTGTTGGCTATATGTAAAGAAAAGGATGAAGCGGGGGCGATTGTTTTTGATTTTATGCAGAATTTACCTTTACCAAAAATGCCGGTGCAAGAAATGTTTTATTTAAGAAAGCTTTGGCTTTATGTTTTTTGTGTGCATAATATGAAAACAAATTCTGCCGAGTTCTACACATACCATGAAGGGAAAGCAAAACGGGGACCAGATGAGGTTTGCAGTTTTCTGTGGAGGAGCATTCAGAAGATGGATCCTGCTATAAATGAATTACATGTATTTAGTGATGCATGTGGTGGCCAGAACAGGAACAATACTTTGGTAAGATTTTTCCTCACTTTGGTATGTACGGGTCGTTTCAAGAAGATTCACCACTATTTTCCCGTGCGTGGTCACTCGTTTTTACAATGTGATCGAAACTTTGGAACAGCTAAACGAAAAATCAGAAAAAAGGACATAATTTACACTCCCGATGAATACACCGAGATGATTACTACTGCAAAAACAACAGGTAACCAAAATTACATCGGTCGACATACTTGACTTTAAAAACTGGTGGCCTAACTTCTTTAAAAAAACCACAAAATCGATAGATAAACATGCGAAATTTCAGATATCCAAGTATAAACATCTAGAATATACATCATCTCCTAAAGGCTACCTTATAGCCTCAGAATTTATTGATGGTTTGGTTAAAGATAGTTTCCTACTCTTGAAACCTGGAATGCCTGCAAAGTTACCGACAGCAAAAGCTTACGAACAAAAAAGACCTATTAATTTCAAAAAAATGCAAGACGTAGGAAAAATCATTGCATACATTCCCGATGACAAAAAAGATTTTTATGAAAACATTCTGACTTGGCCCATTACTGAAGTGGAAGGTGAAGAAGACTTAATAAGTTCTGGTATAATTTTGATATAATTTTTTCTTGTTTAAAATAATTTTTGTTTATTTCTTTTGTTATGTGATAATACTTAAATTAGATAAAGTTTATTTCTTTTCATCTTTGATTACTGCAAAACCTTCCTTTTACATCATTTTTATAATTGCAGTTCAATAGTTTGAAGAAGGGAATAATTCCACTCTCTTGTTGTCATGGTTACTGATAAAATATTTTGTCAAAAAATAAAGTGGTCGCAGAAATGTAATAACACAATAAATTTTTAATTTTTGCATCAAAAACAAAATTTATACAAGTGAAAATACCAACACCAACAACATTTTTTTAATTTTCCAAAAATTCATTTTTTGTAATTATTGCCTTCTTCAAACTGCTGGTTCAATTTTAGTTATTAACGAATTTTCAATTGGTAAAAGCATGTGGATAATAATTTTGAAATAAAAAATTGTCGACAACTATAAACGTTACACTAATTTGTATGTAAACAATTTGTGTTCTCACTTTTTTCCCAACATAGTCTTACACCACTTCAATAAAAAAAACTGGCCATGTGCTTTTCCAATAAACTACCAAATCTATTAATATTTAAAGACGTAATTACATTTAGGGCCGCTCTATTTCATTCCAAATCGGGCACTTGTGACAACCCTATTTTACTAGACACCCAGACAAAACTACGATCGTTATATAAACAAGTTTCTTGGCGGATGATAGAGATCGTCCCAATGTAATCGGTATAGTCTATAACGTCCTGGCTTCATCCCAAGTTCAACAGCATTCCAACCGCCGCGAAAAGTGCATGAACCGACAAAAAAAATGCACAACAAGACGGCTTAATTGTCCCCGATGTCAGGGCCCTTATGATTCCTTCGTCATTATAGCTCGCATAAAACTGGCACCCACATCGGTTTCCGGAATTTAGAGGTCGGTAAATCGGGTCACTGGCCCGGAGTCCGGAGTCTTTATATCTAGAGTTAAAACTGAGCCAACAATGGCACCCATATGAACGGCAATTAACCCTCAATGCTTCAGTTTTTGGCTTTAAATCTTCGAAAATGCAGCAGTTTATTTGTAAACGTTGAGTTGCCAACAATGCACAAAGCCGCAAAACACACAAACTTATGTCGGTATATCGAACGGTATTATCTGATATTGTTCCTAAAGCAAATATTATATGCAAACTTGTATGTATGTGACGCTTGGTATTAAATATTTTTGTTTTGCTTCCGTGCATTTTTTTTTTTTAATAAACAACATAGAACAAATACTGACGCATTATTTACTAAAACATGTAACACTTTAAATGGACCAATTTATGCGAAGTTCAATTTTAGGAGAACAAATTAATGTAAAAATTACGGTCCTAACTTGGAATTTGTGGGTTTTGTCTATCAACAAACTATTTGTTGATAAATGCATGATAGGCAGAACATTATTGGTACAAAACGTGCTTATAGAAAAATATGACAAGGATACAACTACAATAAAAAAGGATAACAACAGGGACCAAAATCTTGGGACAGTCGCGCTTAGATAGTTGAGAACCAACCACAGAGAAATGTACAGCTGGTCAAAAAATAAATAAGTGTGTTGTTAAAATTGGTAATATTAAGTAAAAATTTTGAGCAATTTCTTAACTAACAAAGCATGTTGTTTTTCGGTAATTTTTTTTTTTAACAATTTTGATACAAGTATACAGACAACGCAATTATATGCAGTTTATAGTTTTATTTTTAAGCTACAATGGGTATTTCAACTAAAATTGTACGTATTTAAATATTTTAAGTACATTAAACAAGCAAATAAAAGAATATTTAAAACAAAACAGAGTAGCCATTGCAGTTATTCGTTTGTTTTAAAGCTTATTAATATTTCTACAATGATTTCATTGTTTAAAAATCTGAGCAACAAAGTTTATTTCGTATTATACTGAACGTAAAAGATGGATTGCGTTTTGCAATATGGAAAAATAAATATGTCATCGCTACGCGCAGGAGTTTTTATGTTAAATTACCTGTACTTCCTCGCCATTATTCAATATGGTCGGAAGGAAACCGTTTTTTGTTTCACGTCATAACGTTTGACTGACCCTCGTCAGGTTTAACTTCTGTATTTTAATTTTGCCACATTTCGCCTGTTGAAATGCTAAAGAGTAAATTATATTTCAAGTTTAATATGTAAATTTAAAAAAAATAAATTAAAAACACGATGAATATAGTCTAATGGTCCAATGTACTAACCCATGAATCCTTAAACTTTTTCTTATTGCATGAATCCTGAAAAAGTACCTAAGTTTTAATGTTCGCCTTGCCTTTTTCAGTAAATTTACGCCAATCAGCTTCAAAGCGTCATTGCCTCACAGCTTACAAAAACGTTTGTGCTTGCACACTTTAAGACCCTAAACCCACCCAACAGCTGTTAATTTGCTAGGTTATTAAATCTAAGCACACACACATTAGGGAAGCGACTTGGAAATTCTACACGTTTCAAATTAATAAGAATGTCACGTAACTATGTTGGTGAAACTTTACTCTAGTTCCGAAGTACGAAAGTAATTTTCTTTGGCTAGGTCAAAAGCGCACAGCGACCACGATTCTTAGCTGCTAGCGAAATTCGTCATCAAAAGTCAACGAACACCAAACATTCGCGATTAAATCGCTTATCACTTTTTCATGGTAATCTTATTTTCGCCACGAGTAAAGTTTACGAGACTAAAAAAAAAATATTAAAGAAAAGGTTGTTTGCATTCATAAACAGAAATGCTCATTTCGAACAATACAGACGCTGGAAATGCGCGAAATTCCGACTTGTTCAAGGCGCACGAGATATTTTTTAATAAAAAAAGATAAAGCCGTTACTTGAAACATTAAAAAATGTCACCTACTTCCGCGGTATTATTTAAATAAAGATTGATGAATGTTAATTGAAAGATAATCGATTTTCGGTGAAAAACACTGTAATAAAATTGCCATTAGCGGGTGGTATAAGAGCAAAAATTGATACTAAACCTTGTAATCCTATTATGTCATCATACCCCTTTGTCTGTTGGTTTATGAATTCAACGCAAATTTGTTTAGCGAGTTTTTAATAGACTTTGTAGAATGTTCTGGTCTGTATTGCCTCTTAAAAACCCTTCTAACGGAAATTGCACCAAAAGTAAAAACGAAATACTATTTTAAAACATGAAAATAATGGAAGCTAAATATTGTCCGAAATTGTTTTAATTTTATACAAGGTGTTTATATTGTTACTATCAGTTAGCCCGTCCTAGGACGGGAATATTGTATATCTTAAATTTAAACTATTACTTTTTATAATACCGTGAGCTGCAAGTTAGACACTTTTATATTACCGGTAAGTAAAAATTTACAGATAGAGTCACAGACAGAGTCACAGCGAGAGAGACAGAGTCAGGCTGGACTTTTATATATATTTATGATCATTTTTTACGTGGTTTTATTTCTTCTGCAATAAGTCGAAAACTTTTCAACAAAAATCCTGACCTAAACCTAGTTAGCTCATTAAAATATACAGTGTGTCCAAAAGGAATGGAATATGCTATATGAATATCTCAGTAAATATCTACTTTAGGGGAAAATGTTTTGAATAAAAGTTGTTTGGTACTTAGTTTTCCATCATAAGACAAATTAAATTTTTTTTTTCGAATAACAAACGCGCAATGGAAAACAATTGAATTTTTTTAAATGGCAAGGTACCCCTACATTATACTCATTTGATAGAGAATTTTTTTATATTGCGTTTTTGTTATTCAAAAAAAACATTTAAATTTTGTCCTATGGTGGAAAACTAAGTACCAAACAACTTTTATACAAAACATTTTTCCCTAAAGTGGATATTTACTGAGATATATAGCATATTCAATTCCTTTTGGACACACTGTATTCCTATATGGGGTGTGTTTAAATTGATAGATAATTTTTTAAGAATGTTTGTTTCTTTTATAATTGTAAGTGGAAAATATTGTAAGAAAAAATTGGCAAAAAAATTGATAGCCATCAGAAGGTCATTTAAGTATGAAATTACAAAATTTAAACGCATTTGTTCGCAACATGATTATTGTAAATAGCTGGTGGTCATAATCAGGAAAATGTTTGCGAAACAATTATTTTACAATTTAAATTTATCGGGGTAAAATAATTTTTGTACGTCCTTTAATTCTTAAAATCAGATGGCGCACTGCTAAGAGCGAAGCTAGATAAGAAAAAAATTATATTCAACCAAATACAAGTATAAGCGTATGGCAATCATAGGGGATGGAAGAGAAGACATAATAAGAGCGATAGATCAGCCAGACAAAGAGACAAAAAAACTGGGTCTGGAAATAAATGAAGAGTAAACAAAATATATGAAGATAGGAAGAGAAAATATGCACACACAGAACGATCTAGAAGCGAAAGAATACACCTTCGAAGAAGTCAATACTTTCGATTACTTGGGCGTGACAGTGGGACAAGCTGGAAAGAACAGAGTGAAGGAGAGAATCCTGAAAGGAAATCAGGAAATACGGCAAAAACAAAACCTTACTAAAGAGTAAAACACTAAGTAAAACAACAAAAATAAAAATATACAAAACCCTGATAAGGCCCGTCATAACATATACCATGGAAACAATAACAATAAACAAGAATGAAGAGGAAGACTTATAAATAGTGGAGAGAAAAGTAATGAGAGCAATGCTATGACCTAACGTATCAAGAGATGGAGAAGTAAGACTGAGAAGGAACAAAGAAATAGAGGAGGAACTCGGAGGAGAAAATATCATTCGACACATTAAAGCACAATGATTACGATGGCCAGGACACATCATGAGAAGGAAACCAACCGAAATGATCAGGAGGATAACACATGTGATCCCTATTTGGCCCAGGAATAAGGGAAGACAGAGAAAAAGATGGAGAGACGCCCTGGAGGATGATACAAAGGCATTGGGAATAAATGACTGGAAATCGAAATGCAAAGACAGGAGACAATGGAAGCAAATAATAATAATAATAATAATAATAATAATAATAATAATAGGCTTTATTTAGTTATAAAAGAAACTATTTATACATCAATCTTTACAACTAATACTTCAAATTAAAATTGCAGTTTTACATGGGTCTTACAACCTTCTTTAAACGCATGCAGATTAACAGAATATTTTAATTCGTTTGGTAATTGATTAAATAATTTTAGCCCTTTGTAATAAAGCGAGTTCTGTGTACTACTTTTTTTACATTTAGGCAGTCTAAAATGTTCTCTTTGTCTTGTTTCATAATCATGCTGTTCTTTGTTGTATATCAGATATTTACTCATATATCCTGGCATCATATTGTTTATACATTTATATATTACAACCAAAACGTTATACACTGTATTTTGCCATATATTAAGGAACCCCAACTTATTATGCATATATTCAATTTTAGTTAATTTAGAACACTGTAATATGATACGCAAAGCTCTGTTTTGCTGCTTTTGTAATTTTTTCAGATCCCCCTCATTACTTAGAAATATTATGCTACTGCAATAATTAAAGTATGGTTCTATTATTGTATGATAGACCAATATCCTAGCTTCAAAGTTTAACTTATTCGATATTCTCCCAAAATAACTAATTTTTGAACCACCTTTTTTTACAATATAATCTATGTTTTTTTTTAATTTTAGATGATTATCTATAATTACCCCTAGGTATTTAAACTCTTCAACTATCTCTACTTTATTATTATCTATAAATACGTTAACATTTGACATATTGCTGAATTGTGTACTACCTATTACCATGCATTTTGTTTTAGATACATTCAACTCCAGTTTATTAGCTTTAAACCAATCTGTTACTTCAATTAAATCTTCGTTTATGACATTAACTGTTGTTTGTAAATCTTCACCTGATACCGAAATTAACGTATCATCTGCAAATAAATGCATGTCACACGATTTTACTGTCTGCGTAATGTCATTTATGTAAATATTGAATAAAACTGGACCTAAAACTGATCCTTGTGGTACACCTAACTCGTTAATAATTGCCTTTGATTCTACTTTTCCCACCCTGGTTTTTTGAAATCTGTTTGATAAATAACTTTCAAACCATTTTAGTTCATTTTCTTGGATTCCGTACATTTGTAATTTTTGCAAAAGTCTTTTTCTACAGATGGTTTCAAATGCTCGTTTCAAATCGACAAAAACTGCCAAAATTATTTTATCGTTTTCAATTTCATCTCTCCAATTTGTTAAAACTAAATTCAATGCTGTTTCGCATGAATGCTTATGTCTAAATCCTGATTGAGAATCTGAAATAGTTTTGTTACTGTTAAGAAATTCTACGAGTTGTTGTTTAACTATAATTTCTAATATTTGTTCTATTTTAGGTAACATATTTATAGGTCTAAACTCACCGCATTTTTTAGTGTTAATAATTTTTGGAATAGGAATAACCGTATTAATTTTCCAAATTTCTGGTACTACCCCGTACTGTAATGATTCATTTATAATGTTAACTAATGTTTGCCCGATTACTGGTAAGGCATCCCTTATTGTACTAAGTGAAACATTATCTGTACTACTTGAATTTTTGATAGTATTCACTATTTTGTATACTTGGTTTAAGGTAACACATCTAAATTTAAAGGTGTCACTAGCACTTTTTATTTTAAGAATTGGATTTATTGGTGAAGGAATATTTTCGTTAATATTTTTTATGCTGTTTACAAAGTATTCGTTAAATTTCGTGGCTAAATCTGATTCATTCGTAATTTCCAAGTCACCAAAATTCACCTTTTTAATTTTAACATTCTTGTTTCCCCCCAGTATTTCTTTAAGAGCTCTCCACATTTTAGTCGAATTATTTTGACAACTTTTTAATTTATTTTCGGTATATGAATTTTTAGCAAATTTAATTAATTTAGTATATTCATTTCTTGCTGATTTGTACATTTCATAACGGAGGCAGCCAGGACCTACAACAAGCTTTTGAAATCAGAGGAATATGACCTATTCACCTCTATAAAAAATAAATAAAAAAACGCCTCGGCGTTAGCCACAATCCTAAGAATTATACTGCTCAATGAATGAAAATTGTCATTACTCTTTTATAATAACAAATTTACCCATTTAACGCGATAAATTATTGCCACCCTGTAGTGTAGATTGACGTTAATAATCAGCAAAACATAAAAATACCTTCAACGCTTCATAGCAAAGTATTGTCATCCCGTATAAAACAAATAAAAAGCAAAGTACATCGAAGACATGTTTTAAAATAAAATGAACTTCGAGCGCTTTGCTACAGAATCTTTTTAGTACAACACAATCTACGTCTTTTGCTATTTGCTTGCACATTTAGTATGGCAAGACCCAATTCACGATCGACATTGAGAAGGGATTTGTATGTTACTCTACTAAAGCTACCGCTAAAATTCCAATACCGTACAACTTCAACGACAGTACTGAGAAAAATTTACGAAGCTTGCTATTCCAACAAAGAAAATTTACAAGGAAATTGTAAGAATTAAACCAACAACGTTTTTTGTTACCATGTTGATTTTTTTCAGCTGTATTTATATTCTTGCTTTGTTAAGGAACTTCTTATTGCCGTCACAGTTTTTTCCTATACAAAATTGGATTTATGTGGCTGTTTACTTCCCAGCTAGGCATTTTATTTGAATTTAGTACGATTGGCCTTTAAGTTACAACTAAATAACCTCAGAGAATGAACCGTCCATTTGGATACTTTTAAAATGTAACCATTAAAGTTGGACATAATTGAATTATGGTAATATATCTGCAAGTTTAATTTCAAAACTTGCTTTCCTTCGATTTAAAAAGACATTAAATTAAAACGTTTGGATAGGACATTGAATATTAATACAGTTTTAGATTCAATAATTACAGTTTGATCAATACAAAACACAATAATATCCAAGCAATTAGATACAGCTTTTTTTTTCACGAGTCCTGTTAGGTGTAGAACTATTGAGTTGTGTTGTGTTGATTTTTTTCATGTTTTTCTGTAATAGACTCAGCAAGCATCCTTGTTTTAAGCCTTTTTTTGTTTCAAACTATTCCGATTCTTCATTTTGTGTTCTTACAATATTTACTGTTCTTTCGTACATCGCTTTTATTAACTCGATTGTTTCTATTTCTATTCCCTTCCTTCTTAGGCCCCTCCATACGTATTTTCTTTTAATTATACAGCTTTATGATTTCAATATTTGCTTGCTAAATAAAAGTAAAAATTGTAAACTGTTTCTCGACATACTCCATAGTCAAAACTATGAACAAACAATATTTGAAGCGACCCGGGTTACTAAACAATCAAAATCTCTAATTGACTGCATTTTTATCAAAAACTTTCATGACAGACCCTAAAAGTTGTGGGACAGTTATCCAAACAGCGCTGTCTGATCACTACGGCCAGTCAGTCGAAGTAAAGATTGAGAAAGTTCATCACAAGGACAACATCCCTAAAAATATAACCACAAGGATCTTCTCTAACAATAAACTAGAAGAATTTAGAGCAAACCTTACAAACAGTAATTGGGATGAAGTATATCTATCATCTGACATAAACTCGGCTTACGATATTTTTTTAAAAATATATAAAGAATTCTTTGAAACCATTTTCAAACCGAAAACCATTAAAAAATTGTCAAACCACAGAAACTGGATCACTATCGGCATCAAAACATCCTGTTCTAACAAACGACAACTATATTTAGATTACAGAGAAGGTCGAATATCCGAGGAATACTTCAAAACATATTCAAAAATATTAAAAAGCACCATTCGTCTTGCAAAACGACTCACGGACGAAAAATACATTAAAACGGCAAAATGCAAAAGCAAAGCGACATAGGAAGTAATAGGCAACCACATGAGAAAAAAGCAACAAGAAGACAATTTCATCAAAAATGTCAAAAATACAGGTGAAAACCCATTAGATATACTAAACAACGTCAACGAACTATTTATAAATATGTGCCCCGACAATGCGGATGGAACCATTTCTGAAACCAGCCACTTCAAACATAATAATATGTCTATTTATCTACGTCCCACTTCTTACGAGGAAGTCTATAAAACCATAATGTCACTTAAAAACACAAAATCAACAGGAGAAGATGAAATCCCAACAAACCTTTTAAAATATACTGCCGACTTAATATCTGGACCTCTAAGTCACATTATAAATCTCTCATTAAAAAATGGCATATTTCCTAACAAACTTAAATGTGCAAAAATCAAACCAATTCACAAAAAAGGGGATTTAAGTGACATAGGAAACTATAGACCCATAGCCATCCTCACAAACATTAGTAAGATATTTGAAAAAATAATCTACAACCGAATTGAAAATTACGTAGAACATTTTGGCTTAATAAACAACTCTCAAAATGGATTCAGAAAAGGCAAGACAACTACCCGCGCTATTTATATGGCAATCCGAAATGTACTTCAATCCCTCAATAAAGACAAACACACCATGGTCATGTGTGTTGATCTCTCAAAAGCTTTCGATAGTGTTGACCACGAGATACTGCTAACAAAATTAGAACACTATGGTATACGAGGGACCGCCCACAACCTTATAAAATCTTATCTTTCGGAAAGAAACCAATATGTTGCCGGAAAAGACTCGTCAGGTAAAATTCTAAAATCTAACAAAAAGACAATCAAAAAAGGAGTCCCGCAAGGATTAATCTTAGGCCCCCTGTTATACATACTGTACACAAATGATCTTCCAGTTTTTGCCAAAGTTTCCCTTATACAATTTGCCGATGACACATCTGCTATTATTAGTGACTCGGATTCAAAAAATTCTGAACAAAAACTCTTTGACTGCTTAGGCCAACTCCAACTTTGGTTCATATTAAACAATCTAACCTTAAATGTCAATAAAACTCAAGTAATAAAATTTTCACAAAGTAAATTAACCTCCGACCTAAAACTTAAAAACAATTCCACAACTATAAATGTTGTTAATAAAATATCATTTCTTGGTTTAGGTATTGACTCTAGACTGGACTGGTCATACCACATCGACGCCTGTCACAAAGCCTGTCACGGTATCCTTTCGCACTAAAAAACCTAAAAAAATTAGTCAGTACAAACGCGACCAAAACTGCATATCATGCGTATGTTGAATCTAGGTTACACTATGCTATAATTTTTTGGGGTAACGCTAGTGACTCTGCACGCCTCTTTATTATACAAAAGCGATATATAAGAACTATTTTTGGTCTAAACTACCGAGATCATTGTAAAGACACTTTTCGTGACAAAGAAATATTAACTTTTTACGGCCTATTCATTCTCGAAGCCATCCTTTTCGTAAGAAATATCTGTTTGAAGTGAATATAAGAAACCATGCAGCCAATACACGACATAAAAAAAATCTTAAGCCCGATTGCTTCAAATATACTTATCTTCAAAAAAATGTTGCCTCTATAATTATTGCAATATATAACAAATTTAATACATCACCTGAGAGTATAAAAAATCTACGCACTCTCGACTTGAAGAAAAGATTAAGAAATGTCCTAATTTCTAAAGCTTACTATGGAGTTAGTGAATACCTTAATGACGATTACTTTAAAAACTCCTTTAAGTAATTATAATTGTGTTGTATATATTCGTATATATGTGTATTTTTATATCATTACTGTGACATGTTCTACGCCTTTTTGGATTTTTCAGAACAAATAAAGACTACTACTACTATATATAAATATTAATACATCTTGTAAATGCTAATGCGTCCAATTTGGTATTTTTGCAACCGCGTCATGTGACATCTCTCCGAGACTAATCGAACCAAAGCAATTAGTATCAGAATATGTAAATTGTCTCAAACAAGCGGATGCAATGTTCAGTAGTCATAGAAATAGATGTTAGAATGCAATTGATTGCTTCTGTCTCATTCTGCTAAAGGATTTTCTGATATTGCGACCCAAACTGGTCAATAAATTTTGCATTTCGAATAATTTGTCTCGCTTGGGGCAATTTGTATAACAATAGAATAAAAATGAAGAAGAAATAATGAACGAATGTTATTATTGCCAAGAATTGGCATAGATACTTTTTGTACAAGCCAGAAAAATATTGTTTACTCCTATACATTCAAAACACTATCACAATATCTTGTGATAACTATTTTACTTGTTAAAATTTCGCTGAGCAATCCCGTCTCACCACTAGATCACAGAGATAATCTCAAGCAAGTCATTCCTAATACTTGTTGAAAACTATTCCGCCTCCAATATCTCAAGCCTAACAAGATACTTTAGATAAAACACAATATTCTGGAAGAAAACGCGTTAAAAGCAATAATCAAGTATACTGTCAAAGCGATTTATACAGAAGGCGCCTTAAAAAAACATTTTCAGCTTGTTCGGCATCTTTTTTTACGTAGACAATAACGTATTCAAAGAAAATTATGGCTTCGCGAGCCCACGAATTTACATAGAGAATACAAGCGATGTGAAAAAAGTAATAAGTTTTTTTGTTGTTCATAAATCCTGATAGATTTAGGGGAAAGTGAAATGAAAGATCGTTTGGGCTTTTATTAACAACAGACAACGATAAATTGTTTTGAATTGAAAAAGTACTTATTTGGATTCATATTTCTCGTACGTTGCAAAAACTCTTAAGCTTAAAATAGCCTTGTAAGTTTTGCATTGGTGCAAAAATGGTTCTTGGGTAAGAGAAATAAACTTCTAGTTTAGATTAAACGAATCACTTGTCTTCTTTATTTGTGGGATAAATCTTTTCTTAAATAATATCTAGACATGCGGGTTGTGAAGCGTTGAAAACAAAAAAAGAGGACATTTGAAAAAAAAAAATTCCAATTCAATTTTATTACACAAATAATAATAGTAAGGAACACAAAATTTGCACTTGTAATTCAAGTTGGGTTTAAAAAGAATTAATTAAATCAGCACATTCTCGGTTTCATCCTTTTTTAAGGCCAAGACATACTATTTTCAATTTCTTTCCATGTTGGTTTCGTCTAAGTAAAAGTAACAAAATTTTATAGTTGATTAGTTCATAACTTAAAATCTCCCAAGGATTTTTTTTAGTAATACATGTAATTTACATTGTTTTCATCTATTTTACTTTGCATGCTATTTCCCTTAAAGCTAAAAGCAAAATTGATTTTACTTCGATTTAAAAAAATAAATTCTTCATAACTATGACAACGCACCTGCTAATGAATTAATTGTAGCCTTTACTTCCAAAAAAGATTTTTTTTAGCCTCTATTTCCAATATTTTATCATGGACAATATTTATTAAGAATTCCACAAAACTAAATAAACTTTGCTAAAATCATCTTCAAAAAATGATGTTAAGAAAAGGGAGTTGTGGGTTACAAAAAAAAAAATGCTTTTAAAGCCGAATAAACTTCCATTTAAAATAAATAAAAACTGGCGATATTGAAAAAGAGAACAATAGACTTTATACTAAAAAAGATGGAAAATAAAAAAACTGTGGTAAAGAAGAGAACATGTTCTCTTTAAGAGATTCCTATTGGCAACCCCATCAGAGCAACCACAGGACTCATCACAGGACACTATCGGCTTAACAAGCACTTCTACATAATAAAGCTGATGATGTGGTGAGGAAGAAGAAACTACTGTTCACGTATTTTGCCTGTGTAAGGATTCACAACCCATGGGCGTAGCCTCCTAGGGATGTAAAAAACCAACCAAGAAGAGTTAAGAAAAATACGGTCAAAGAAAATCTTGAAGTTTGTACTCCTGTAAGGAGCTATCACCAGAGGGTACAATAGACCAATAGCTCGCAATACGGGATCCTAAAAGGGAAACACCTTCACGGATATAACAATAATGATAGATTTGTTCCAACAAGCGATTTAAAACCAATTCATGGATAAGTACATGAACTGGTTTATTCGCATGCGTGAACGATGTACTAATCAATGTATTGGCCAGTATTAGCCGTTGTTGGAACACTTTTACGACAGGCCTAACTGTAAATGATATCTGTGTCTATTGAGTTTATAGAAATGTGCGCATCGCAAGGGTAAACACCACTACTAAATGGGATTGGGAGGACGATGCACAGCTACCAAAGCTCGCGTTAGTTATGAACAGCGCATGCGTGTAAAATCCAAGCGCTAGTACACGTCTTCATTCACGTACTGTTTAGACAGTACAGGGTGGACCAAATTCGAATGTTTTACGGGGTATCTCGGTTACCGTAATAGATAGCGAAAATCTGATTTCGGTCTCTTGGGCTATTTTTTTGAGAAAATAACGCCTATGCAATCAGATTTTTTCTATCGGATTCCATTTTGGCACTACAGACGGAAAATGAAATTTCATCATTTTTGAAAAATTGCTGTAACTTCTTTATTTATTAAATTAGAACAAAATGTTATTAAGGTGTTTTATACAGATTTTTATACTTAATTAAAAAACAAAAGTAATTTTTTCTTAGCCTCCTTGACTTTCGAGATATGGAGTAAACTTAAATTTTTTTAAATGGAAACCCTAGTTGGCCTTAACTTAATGTAAAAGAGTATTTTTTTATTTTATTCTTGAGGCTTTCGCGGCCATTATCCATAATACAATCTTGGTTTCCGGGTTTGGAACCGCGTCTTCTATATTTAGAAGTATTTGACGTTTCGACCATTGTGTCTTGGTCTTTTTCAAAACGACTAATTTGTGAGGGATGTTGCTGGGTTTATATATCCAGCTTGTGGAGGCGTGGCGTTCCGCTTGATGGATTTGTTCTGCCTCAGTGATTTTGTGATGACTGGTTTCCAGATGTTTGGGAGTTGTATGCCTGTGTCTGTTGTAGTTGTTTGGGTTCTTGATGATTTCCAATGATTCTCGATAAAATCTTGGCCAGAAATGGTTTGCGCGGGCCAGTAGTTTTGTTTCTCTGAAGAGGATGTTGTGTCCTGTACCCTGGGCGTGTTCTGCTACCGCTGACAAACAACAAGAAAACAAGTCGATAAATCAGCGGTAGCAGAACACGCCCAGGGTACAGGACACAACATCCTCTTCAGAGAAACAAAACTACTGGCCCGCGCAAACCATTTCTGGTCAAGATTATATCGAGAATCATTGGAAATCATCAAGAACCCAAACAACTACAACAGAGACAGAGGCATACAACTCCCAAACATCTGGAAACCAGTCATCACAAAATCACTGATGCAGAACAAATCCATCAAGCGGAACGCCACGCCTCTACAAGCTGGATATATAAACCCAGCAACATCCCTCACAAATTAGTCGTTTTGAAAAAGACCAAGACACAATGGTCGAAACGTCAACTACTTCTAAATATAAAAGACGCGGTTTCAAACCCGGAAACCAAGATTGTAGTATTTTTTTAGCTTTTCAAAAATATATAGTTTTATATATTTGTTGCAAAAAATAGCCAAGATATGGCCAATTTCGTAAAAATTCGAGCATCAAAGTTTGCCACGATTTCGTAAACAAGTGATGTTTGCAATTATTAAACAACTTAACGTCATTTCGAAGTAACTTTTTTAACTTTTAAGCAAATCCGTGTATTATTTTGTATTTTATAAGTGTTTATTGTGGTATTGTGAACATGGCTAAATTTGAACTTTTTGAAAAGTTAATTATGTTAGAATATTACTTTGTAAGTGATAAAAACGTAGCGGTTGCTGCAGAATTTACATGGCAATGACGTTTAGCTGTTTAATAATTGCAAACATCACTTGTTTACGAAATCATGGCAAACTTTGATGCTCGAATTTTTACAACATTGGCCATATCTTGGCTATTTTTTGCAACAAATATATAAAACTATATATTTTTGAAAAGCTAAAAAAATACTCTTTCACATAAAGTCATGGCCAACTAGGGTTTCCATTTAAAAAAAATGCAAGTTTACTCCATATCTCGAAAGTCAAGGTAGCTATGAAAAAATTACTTTTGTTTTTAAATTAAGCATAAAAATCTGTATAAAAAACATTCATAACATTTTGTTCTAAATTAATAATTAAAGAAGTTACAGCAAATTTTCAAAAATGATGAAATTTCATTTTTCGTCTGTAGTGCCAAAATGGAATCCGATAGAAAAAATGTGATTGCATAGGCGTTATTTTCTCAAAAAAATAGCCCAAGAGACCGAAATCAGATTTTCGCTATCTATTACGGTAATCGAGATACCCCGTAAAACATTCGAATTTGGTCCACCCTGTACACTGACTAGTTCATGTACCTACTAATTTTATAACAGCTGGAACAGCCGACTTACCGCTCGGCGAACTAACTATCAGAGACTGCGTTGGAACGCGATATAGAACTGCGCAGAATCCTGATAGTACATTGGATCGTACATAGACTTGTTGGAACAAATCTAACATTAATCCGATTTAGAAGTGAAGCTGAAGATGAAATTGTTGTCCATTAACTTACACCCTATGTGTTTTTACAACGAATGATACAAAAATTCGAATAATGTTCAGATAGACTCTCTTTGGGAAAAGAAACCGCAAACAAGTTAACTAACAAGTAATTTTTGACTTAATCCATTTACAAGTTCATTTCGTCTCGTAAACTGAAAATCCATACTATAACCCGTTAATCAATAAAAGCTAATATCGACAATCTAAACAACGTTAAACCAATTATTTTATAAGCTCCGCCAAGGACCAAGAGGAGAGATAACTTTAAGCCTTACTGCGGTTTGATAAACCAATAAATATGCCGTCAATTATGACGCCATGCGTCTGAAATCGAACCCCGCTTCTAAATGCTTCTTTTCATCCTCTTCAAATGCACAAGTTTGTCCGTTACAATCAACTGCTAATTGGCACGTGAAGGGAAGTTTATAAGATTTTTGTGCCCTCTAATTCTTCTCTTTTTCACTTTATTTATAGCGCCCTAGACTATGTGGAGATAATGTCGAGATATACGTGTACTAAATATAAACCGGTGGTTCGTGAGAGATCACGCTATGCCTTAGTAATACGAGAGGAAGATTGGAGATTTCATGCATAGCTCACTTTATGACAAGCCAAGGAATATGTGCATAAAGTGGGATCGGATATGGCTGTGATGATAGTGTTGTATCGTTTTGTGGTCATTGGTTTTTTGCATGAAATTTAAATAATGTCTTGGGTGTAAAAAAATAAAAAATAAATGTAATTTTTAAGAAGAATCTTTTTCCAAAGAAAACGCTAAACTAGTCTACAGACGCTAAAACTCTACAAATTTATTGAGGATATAATTGCTTACAAGCGGGGAATTAACAAAAGTGATTGCACTTATGGTTTTTGTTATATGCAACAAAGGAAAAGAAGCGTAATAAAATAATGATTAGAAACTGGTTAGAAATTTTTAAACACTAAATTTGCTAGTATACAGGGTGTCCAAGATAGGAATGCACAGCATGGGGATCTCGCTTATTATAAGAGATACAGGTTTGTTTAAATTAGTTGAATTATTCCTTAGTATGAGAGGAGCCACAATCAGTTTTTAAAAGTAAACATTTTTTCGTACTTCAGATGTTACAGCAAAAAATATGAAAATGTCGAATTTCTTTTTTCTATCATAACTTTTTTGTCTTATTCATTAGAACAATTTTATTTGTACTTCCTAAAGGTACTTCTTAATGGAGAATGTAACTGTTATTTTAATTTTTTTTTAACACCTACCATTTTTGAGATACTACTCCTAATTTCATTTTTTCTTATGAGCCGTGAAGTTGGCTATGGAATAGTTAAAAGTGCTTTTTTTCTTTTAAATGAGATACTTGCTAAAAGAGAGAAAAAAGCACATTTGACTATTACATAGCCAACTTCGCGGCCAATAAGAAAAAACGAAATTAGGGGTAACATCTCGAAAATGATAGATGTTAAAAAAATCTAAAATAACAGTTACATTCTCCATTAAGAAGTACCTTTAGGAAGTACAAATAAAATTGTTTTAATGATTAGGACAAAAAAGTTATGGGAGAAAAAAGAAACTGGACATTTTCATATTTTTTACGATAACATCTGAAGTACGAGGAATTTTGTACTTTTAAAAATTGGTAGTGGCTCCTGTCATACTAAGGAGTAATTCATCTAATTTAAGCAAACCTGTATAATAAGCAATATCCCCATCCTGTGCATTCTTATCTTGGACACCCTGTATAATTCTTCCAAGAAGAGATTCTTAAAAATAAGATAAGTAATTTTTTGGTTAAACTTGGGCACATTCTATGGTATTAATTAAAAACTAATTAGTTCTGATTTTTTAAAAGCAACAAGAATTGACTTAATTGTTCAGAAAAACAAAACACATCAAATTTCCAAGCCCCAAGACATTACACTCAAAAAGAAAATAATTAAAATAATCCAAAATCATTATTAACTGGACCAAATTCAAAAGTTATTCTGTTGCAAATAATGAACCATTGGATAATAAAACAAAATACAAAAATTCACTGTAAATTAGATATATTTTGAGCCTATTACAAATAAAAATTTTGCATAAAAACGAAAAAAATTATTCACAAAGACGATTTTCACTTCCAAAAAAATGATATATCGTTGGCAACCAATTTTTTGAATTAATTTTTCATTGTGGTTTAGTTTTTTTGCAATTTGTGTCAAAATGTTCTTTACAACTTTGTTTTTAGCATAATAAATTTTTTTGCAATGCAATAACATGCTTTTAATTGCACACCATAGAAGAAAAACAAGGATACCATATACATATATCATACATCTACCTCATTTTTTTTATTATATCAGTAGTTTAACCATTACTAAATTTCTGTGTATTTACAATTCTTGCACATTTAATATTTTTGAGAATAATATCAAGATATGTGTGATTACATTAAAGTAAAATAAAATATTTATATTAATATTGCGCTAAGCCCAACTATTTTTTAGAAATATTTTCGGTGCAGTGAATGACAGTGAATGCAGTGAATGACAGTGAATGACAACAAAAATATGAAGTTCCATGGTTTCCTTTGGCTAGGATTTTAGTTTTATTTCAACAGTTTTAGTAAAAAGATACTTAAGTTTACAAGCAGATAAGGAAAATAAATATTCTACACATTTTTGTATAGATAATTTTTCCAACCAATTTGCACATCTAACAATGCAGTCCTTTTTTAATAACTATGTAGTAATGTAGTGGTTTTTTCACAAAATTTTTATTATCTGTGTATTAAGCTTGTAGTGACAATATTTTAACTAAAAACATGTTAATATCATTTATTTTTAAACACTCTAGAACTGCAGTTCATTAGTAATTACATCTCCAAAAACAGCATTGCTATTTTTTTAAAACGAAACCACAACAACAAGCATTTTAATTGGAGACAATGTTCGCCCTTAATTATCTTACAATTTCTGCCTTGTAATCGTTAGATAATCGCTTTTGATGCAAAATTTACAGCACAATTTAAACCACCAACTGCCCTCTATTATGAATACCAAATTTTATTCAGTGCCGAAGGCATAATACCGTGGAAAGCTCGACAAATCCAAGCATTCAACGAAACTTATTTAGAAAAGCTTGAGAAATATACCTATATAGATTGTTTATTTATATGTTGCAAACCTGACTATACAAAACTTAGTAGTATTTGCACAGTTACCGGTTCCACAAAACGTGTTGTTTTAACTTCTCTGTTACTTAACTTTGAAGGAAAAAAAAAACATTAATAGAAATTGTGTTCCAAATGTAACTGATTTTTAATTGTTGGGGTTATAAAAACCAATAATTTTCATACATTCTTCACAGTAAAAGAATTTTAAAACGGTGTGATTAATTAGTGTGGAATGGTACAATACAAAGCATTTTTTCTAAATATTTCGGTACAATTCGGATAAGAATCTGACGCATTTTATTCATGAAGGGATTAATACACATTATTCCAACCCATAGCACTTACGTATCACGTAATGTTTTGTTACACCTATGCAAATTAATACAAGAACGTTTCAGATACATAACTAATTATAAAATTCTACAGCTCAAACGGAATGGGGAAAGAAATTCACGAGACTCCGAATGCATAATGTTATTTACACACACAATACGACTACAATCCAATACAAATATCTATACGACATAAAAAAAACTTTTCACGTATAAAACATTTGCATGCGCTCAGTTTCTGAAAAGCTGTGGATGTGGAGCTTTTTATTTCTTAACCCCAAAACACACTGGAAAATATCTGGTTGTTCCACGAACTGTCTTTGCTGTAATATATTTCACGCACGGGTTGTTACTGAATATTTCGTCCCGAAATTTACAAATAATTGAGTTGTTGCAGTTAACATTTGATTTATTTGAAATCAACATAACTGGAAGAAAATATAAACAAACAAGTTTCGTATTTGTGCGCTCAGAACTCTGTACGTAGCAACTCAAAGAAATAGTAATGTTAGCTAACGGCGTTTTATATTTGTTTTAACCGTAATGTGAAGCTTAGAATTTTCAGAACACAGGCTTTTTGCATAAGGTGGGTAGAAACATGAGAAATGAAATAAATACGAGTTTGTTCATCAATGTTATTGGAAATAAACGTCTTTTTTCCCTCTTTTGTATCAATCACCTTAATTTATTGTCCTTTTTAATTACTTAAACGGAAAATTTTAATAGCAGAAACAACTTCGATTCGCAAAAATTATGTAGTTGTTGTTCGATTTCACTTACAAATCACGCCCGGATCCCGGAATATTCCGGTAAAGTTAAAAACTTTTATTTTGGTTTATTTTGTGTTAAGATCTCTGTAGGTAATACTATTATAACTTCTCAGAATTTATTGTAAATATCTTTACAAACAATAAATTATTGAAAAATTTTATTCCTATTTCAAAATATTTTTGTTTTATAATAACAAATTATGTACATCTGTAGTATGCGTAACGAAGCGCGGCCGTCTAACAAATTTTATATTATCAAAATACGTTTACTATTTTTGTGTACACTGGTAAATGAAATTTTAATGATGAAAACTATTTCTCTTTGCTGCTAGAGGTCTTTCAAGATAAACTGAACTGTGACGCAGAAACTAAAACTTGTCTTAAGCGTTAATTACTGCGCAACCTAAAAACATCTGTCGATTTTAGCAACGGGGTTACAACCTATAATAGTATAACGTTTTTAGAAAGGTCTACATTTCAACCGCCATCCCCTCTCTGCGCATTTCGCGATTCAGTTTATCTTAAAAGACCTCTAGATGCTCTCAAGACGATTCCACCCACATTAATAGAGGTTGAGAGAACATAATATGCAGCAGGACTTTCTGGTAAAAAAATTAAGAAGACTAAGTGACCGAAATAAATCACTTTTTTTTTCTTAAATCATTTAACAAAAACTTACTGCAAAAATTATGTTACTGTGTTAATTAAAATAAAATTGCAAAAACTACGATTTTTTATTTTTTTTGTATATTTCTCTCACCAATGTTATTTTATTATTTGTAATAAGCATGGAGCAAAGTGTATTACATATATCGTAGCTTGAAGTTGTTTTTATAAATGGCTCCCATTCCTTTTCGGTTTATTTATTTTTTTAAGGGAAGAAGTCCCATTTCTTTCCGCAATTCCGGGATGAACAAAACTGTCAAATATGAGAAACCCTACATTTCGTATATTGCATAAAGTCATAACTATCAAATTGTATACGACAATTGTAAATTAATTTAGTTAGAATTTGCTTATCTAATTATTAAGGAATTTCTTTTGTAGATAAAACTGGACCAGTTTCGAGACGGGAGTCTTAAAACTGGTCATTTTTTCCACAAGAAAAGACATTCTTTGTAGATAATAACGTAAGAGATGTTTAACTAAACTTGTCAAAAAGGTTCATAAGTAACTTAAAACTTGATAAATAGATCGAATAGTGATAAACTTAGTAACCTACGAGGTGAGCACCAAAATTTCCCGGTCTGACTATGAAAAAAACGGAGTAGGCTCAAAATTCAATTTTAGTTTTCAATATAACACCCCCTGACTTCAATGCACTTATATCATCGTTTTAGCAAAAATTTGGTAACCCTAAAAAATATGCCTTCGGTTTGTCTGCAAAATGTGCCCAAACTGCAGCCTTCACCTTTTGGTCGCCACTGAAAAGGCCCCCCGAAGGTCCTTTTTCAAATTTCCAAGCAAATAATAGTCACTGGGGGCCTTATCTGGACTATACGGAAGGTGGTAGATTTGTTTAAAACCGCAGTCACGAAATGCGGTTGGAGCAATTCCAGCAGTGTGCACGGGAGCATTGTCGTGCAGTAAACGCACGCCTCTGGTCTTTTTTCCCGAATATTTTGTCGTAATTTGTACAGGAGTGCTGCATAATATTCCCCGTTAACTGTGGTGTTGCGTTCTTTAAAATCTATGAGAAGAATGCCCTCACAATCCCAAAAGATCGTAGCCATCGCCCTTTTTGTCGATTGAGAGACCCTGAACTTTCTTGACGGTGCTTCTCCTTTTCGCCTCCATTCCATCGATTCTCTTTTGGGCAAAGGATCATAGTAGAGAACCATGGTTTCATCCCCTGTAACAATTGTCTTCAACGCGTCCACAGGATTTTCTCCACAGAGCTCCAAAAAGGATCGAGCACATTCAACACTACTCTGGCGCTGAACTGCTGAAGAGATGTTTGGGGACTCACCTTGCACTAGCTTTATTCATGCCTAACCGATCGTGGAGGAATCGGCGAATGCTTGTATCTGAAAGCCCTGACAAAATTGATAGTTCTTTCACCTTCAAGCGTCGATCGCCTGATACGAGTTCCTCAACAAGAGCAATCTTGTCATCCGTCACCACTTCCACAGTCCTCCCTGTTCTTGCATCATCTTCCAAGGATTCTTGCCCCATTCGAAACCGTTTTGACCAATCTTTTATCACAGAATTAGACGGGGAATGGTCCCCGTACACCCCATTCAGTCGAACTTTGATGCTTTGAGGAGAAAGACCTTCGCGAGTAAGACATTTTATAACAGCTCGATACTCAATGTTCGTGACTTCTGACATCGTGATGAACGAATGCTAGTTATAAGAAAACCGATTGACATAAAATCTATTTTTGTTTTTTCCAAAGCTAATGTGACTTGAACCAAAGTGTTAAAAAATTTTGACCCGCCTGCGATACCGAGATCTATGTCAGGCCGGGAAATTTTGGCGCTTACCTCGTATATTCAACTGGTTTTGATAACAACAAACTTCTGTGACTCTTTTTCGCCATACGCGAAAATTAAAATTGGAAGGTGCTTCCAGAATAGGATTGTGTCTAATCCTTTAGTAGCACACAGTATATGACTTGGTTACATAATATTCAACGAGAACTTCAGGCAAATACATCTTACAGCGCCCTAATGTATTCATCTCATTAAAGAAACTTATTGTTGACATTCACAACGTCTTGAATAGTTGGATTACAGGATTACACGAACTTATTATGACAAGCCACTAGCGTGCCAAAAACAGCCAGCAACAGTGTAGACTAGGCACAAACAAATGATACCCAAACAAATTTGCTAGCATATTTATTTACTCACAGCTTTCGCGTTGTTGTGTAAACATGTTTCGTTTTAAAATTCATATTCAGTTCCGAACCACATCGCAGGCCTTGTGTGAACTGTTCGTTAAATATGGAAGAAGATTCTGAATAAACAATATCAGTTACTAAACCCATTTAAATTGTGCAAACCGTTTGTCGGCACGATGCGAATATAATTTATGATGTAAACGTTTGACAGATTCGCGGTAAATTAATTTTGTTTTCATGTCGTATGTCAACAGATAGTTATTCAGAAACACAGGCAATTACCAGTCGACTAATAAAAGGCACATCTTTAAAGTTACTTTACATAATAATATCTAGCGACGTCAATGAGTTACGCAAGACGGGGTTAAGGTAACTTTGAAATTGCCGGAGCTTCTGATAGTTTTTGTGGGGTGCGATAAATTTGCCGTGGGATATCAGATATTCATGGTAAATTGCCTCTTGTCAAATGCAGCAACTAATTTCCACAAGTTCTCCCACCGAAATGGGCTGGACTGCGTCAACCCAGATCAATTACGAATAAATCAAGGGCCCGCGAGAAGTTTTGGTTTACAGTTTACACCATTATAAATAATAAGACATAGAGATGTTAATTTTATTAAAAAATATAAATGTCAATCTGGCCAGGGAAGGTAACGACATGTTGTCGCTAGAATCCCGATCAAGGCTGTGTTTATTGCATCAAGAACAACACAACTAAATGTTTTGGACAGTTATACGTGCCACAGGAAAAAAACTGAAAAGTTGAATAATAAAAGCAGTTTTTGCGATCGCGTTGTCTATAAACCGTCAGAGATAAAATCGAAATTCTTCTATTTACCAAATCGCGCATCCTTTGCAAGTAAAATGGTGCACAGTTTTTGAAAAAATCTTAAAACGGTTCCGGAGAAAAACGTCAAAAACGAAACCCCTGCAAAATCGCTATGATTTGAGAAGTTGTGTAACTAAATCTATGCGACTTGCATTTTTTACTGATTGTTATGTTAAAACTCAAACTCAAAGTGTTATGTATATATTTAGTTCAAATATTGGCATTGGGATTATTTAGCATAGATAGCTCTTAAAAAAACCTCAATGGTGTTTTGCTGTAAAACAATTAGAAAAGCCAATATTTGAACAGATCAAAATTAGCATAGGGTTTTCTGTATACAGGGTGTCCCAGCCAAGACGAATTATTCGATAGCTCTGTTATTAGTAATAATAGTTAAAAAAGTTCAATAGAAAAGTTGTTTGTAATCATTTACTACATAACCTAAAATTATTATCAACTATACACAGTGTTTTGTTTTTGCGCTCTGATACCAAACATAGTTTTTTTATATGGAACACCCTGTATATTTTGTAATTTTTGGATGTAAAATTAAATTATCTTTCAAAAATATTATAGGTTATTTATATCTAAAATAAGCCGTTTTTGAGTTATTGACGTTTTTTTGAAAATTTTGACAGATGCAGACCTTTATAAAAATATTTATATTTATTAACATAACAACACCAGAGCAATTTACTCTCGCAATCTATTAGACAATAGTGTCATAGTGATTGTTGATTGGTTAAACTTTTAAAATAATATACAGGGTGTTCGTTTTACTCGGTCGATTTCGCTAAACTTTAAACGCATGTAAGTACTTTTTTTTAAATGGAACACCCTATATATTTTTAAATTTTCTTGTAGAAAATTTAATTATCTTTCAAAGTTTTTAAGCATGTTTGTCTAAATATAGTATTTTTGAAGTTATTTCGTTTCTTATGATTATTTGCGAGTATTTTACCTAAAATATCGGTAGTAGCCTTTGAAAAATCAAAACAATTGTATGAACTGTCAACCAAAACACTTAAACGGCAGAATTTTCACTATTATGCCACTAAAAATCCATATTTTTTAAGAACTGTAGATACACAGCATTCTGGTGTTATTTGCTGCCATGTATGCTGTTTATCTACAACTTTTAAAAGAATATGGATTTTTAGTGGCATAATAGTTTAAATTCTGCCGATTAATTGTTCTGGTTGACAGTTCATACAAATTGTTTTGAATTTACAAAGGCTACTACCGATATTTTAGGTAAAACACTCGCAAATAATCATAAGAAACGATATAACTCCAAAAATATTATATTTAGACATAAAATATGCTTAATAACTTTGAAAGATAATTAACTTTTCTACAAGAAAATGTAAAAATACATATGGCGTTCCATTTAAAAAATATTACTTACATGCGTTTAAAGTTTAACGAAATGGACGGAGTAAAACGAACACCCTGTATATTATTTTCAAAATGTAACTAGTCAACAATCACTATGACACTATTGTCTAATGAATTACCAGAGTAAATTGCTTTGGTGTTGTTATGTTAATAACTATAAATATTTTTATAAAGGTCTGCATCTGTCAAAATTTTCAAAAAAACGTCAATAACTCAAAAATGGTTCATTTTAGACATAAATAACCTATAATATTTTTGAAAGATAATTTAATTTTACATCCAAAAATTACAAAATATACAGGGTGCTCTATATAAAAAAACTATGTTTGGTATCAGAGCGCAAAAACAAAACACTGTGTATAGTTGAAAATAATTTTAGGTTATGTAGTAAATGATTACAAGCAACTTTTATATTGAACTTTTTTAAATATTATTACTAATAACAGAACTATCGAATAATTCGTCTTGGCTGGGACACCCTGTATACAGAGTGTCGTTTCAACGCGAAGAACACAACAATCTCGGAAACTATTGGAGATAGACAAGAAGGCACTTAAAGTCCACTGCTGGATAAAATTATTGAGTGCAAAGAAAATACAAAGAAAACCGCCCGAGGATGGAAGAAACTGAACTAATATTTTTAAAAAAACTGGCCTTTACAGATGATGTGGTGCATTTAGCTCGAAACGAAAAGGACTTGTAACATAATTTGGGGGTATGGGCAGATAAATTAAGAAGATACAATATGTTAATCAATATAAAAAGGGCAAAAACTATGGTTATAACGAAGAATCGTTTAACGGTACCAATCAGGCCAGACCAAAAAGATAGAGCAGGTATCGAATTTTAAATATTTAGAAACGTGCAAATTGGAAGAAGAGCTGAACAATAGAATAACTGTGAACACTATCACGTCACAAATAAATGCTTTATTAGTAAGAAAAAGATCTTAAAAGAAACTAAGACGCGAGTATTTAATGCAATCTTTTCCTTCTCTTCTTTTTTCTTGACTGTTTATTCTTCGTCCACTTGCCTATTGTTCTACGTTGAGGTTGTCGCTCCATCTTTTCCTAGGACGCCCAACGCTTCTGCGTTGAGGAAGACCAAGAAGAAATTGGGAAAACAAAGTGAGACAAGGACTAGAAGAAGAAAGAGTCAGCTGAAAAGATGTGCCACTGCTGGTCAATGATGGACAAAGAGAAACATAATCAAGAACTAAGAAAAATACCTCGACACCGAAAGGTACAAGAGGAAGAAGAAAAAGAAGAAGTAACACAAAAGATATTTTTTGAAAATTAAATTACTATCGAAAAGTTTTCAGTATGCAAAGGTATCAGAGAAAAAAAAGAGTGGTAGGTATATACATTTATCATTCTATAGTATACATATTTTCAACGTTATATTTTTAAAGTTTATGACATTCTTTTTCGAATCCGTCTTTTATGCCCGGTTTCTCCGACACATCTTAAGATCTAGCTGAATCTTAAGTTCGCCTTAACGGTATAAAGTGTTGCACCAAGCAATTTTAAGAACATATTCGACTTGAGCTGAGCTCACATCTTGAGTCGCTGTTTACTAGAACTTGAGCTGGAGTACATAACCTAAAAGTATCTTGTATTTGCTTTGTTTGTAGTTAAGTGTTTGTTTAAATTGTGGTTTAAGTTTAAATATGGACATTGACTTTATAAATATGATAGATGATGACTTGTACGACCCTGTAATTCCTCGAAGGCGATTTGTTCGCGCAAATCCATTTACGGATTTCGAATACGATCGTTTTTTTATGCGTTTTCGCCTCACAAAAGAGACAGTTATTGTGATCTTAGATCAAATTGAGCCTCAATTGGAGTATACAGGGTGTTTGAAATTCGAGTTTAAGCATGGGGATCTCGCGTATTATAATAGCTAGAGTATAGGTTTAAATTTGGCAAAGTTGCTAAATTTGGTGCTCATTAATAATCCAAAGAGAAATTGGAAATATCTCAAACAGTATCCGAGAAAATTAGGAAAAACTGGAAAATACGATTTTTAAAAATCGTTTATAACTCCTTTGGAGTTTGAAATATTTTAAATGTGTAAAAAAGTTGCCCAAGCAACTTTTTAAGCCGAATCGGATGGTGGTCACAAATTTTTCCTAGGTCGATTCGTTTTTGTTTTAGACAACCAACTTTGTTTTTTGTGATGGGCAGCATATCGCGTTTTTCTTCGTTATTAAAGTTCATTTTTAGGACTAACAGGCCTTTAAAACTTTTAGATTGTTGATCGGTTGTCATGGAAACCACATAAACTACAATGACCGGCCAACCTGATTTATAATGGTTATTGTTTAAAACGTATTTTTTGAAATTTGACAATAAAAGAAAAAGTAAAATACCATGTGTGATACATCAATGGATTTAGAAAAATAAATGCTATTTGATAATGTAAATAGCAAAACTTGCGCCCATAAGCAAAAACAAAGTTGGTTGTCATAAAATAAAAACGAATCGATCTAAGAAAAATTTGTGACTACCATCCGATTCGGCTTAAAAAGTTGCTTCGGCAATGTTTTTACACATTTCAAATATTTCATACTCCAAAGGAGTTATAGACGATTTTCAAAAATCGTATTATCCAGTTTTTCCTAATTTTCTCGGACCCCGTTTGAGATATTTCCAATTTCTCTTTGGATTATTAATGAGCACCAAATTTAGCAACTTTGCCAAATTTAAACCTATACTCTAGCTATTATAATAAGCGAGAACCCCATGCTTAAACTCGAATTTCAAACACCCTGTATACATAATCTATTTATTTTATTTTCTTCCACCAAGCTAACTAATAATTGTTTTTCCTCCATGGTATAATTTATTCTTTTTTTTTCCGCCATTTCAACACAAAATAAAATAATAAACACCGAACTGTAACTTTATATGTGACTAACGGCTGATAGCAACAACAAGATGTCACAGGGAGCCGTTTTAACAGCTGTGATGTAAATGGCCAATGAAAATTAGCCATTTCAATCTGCCGCTAAAATGTGCCGACTTCTTGCAACGTTGCCAAACCGAGTTCTAACTTAGCTGAGATGTCTAACAGATTCCGGAATATGTTTTCTGTGCAACGCATTGGTATCTTGAGACGGTCTTAAATATAAGGCGGGCTTATATAAGTTCGATCTTGAGATGTGTCGGAGAAACCGGGCATTAATAGCAAGTCTCATGTCGTTCTGGAGACGTCGTTGCGGGATCTGCGGTTGATATAGCACGCGTGAGAAATAAACCACCAAATACGCAATGCAGACTTCGGAATTAATACATGTGACTCGAATTAGCCGCGCCACAGTTCCGCCTCGTTCCTTTGTTTAGCCGACACAAACAAACGAACAGCAAATATTTACCAAACTGTTGCATCCGCGTGCACTTTTAAACTTCAAACCGTTCTGCTGCAATATCTGTTGATCTTGTTTCAGCACGTTCTGCTGTTAATTAAAAGAGAAAAGTTTTCCTGGTGTTGGTAATGGCCTTCGCGTTAATCAAAACGCGGTTTAAAAAAAAGTCTGTCGGCGAGATTATAAGTGCGTGTCTGGGATTTGAACATAATTAAATAATTAAAAGTGCCGTACTGCTAGCGCGTGAAAACTTTAAATACCTGCGTATTGATCCAGGTTAAAGCGGGCGGGGTTAATTATAATTAACACTACATAACGAAACGGCGGGTTGACTACGCAGAACTAAAAAAGTGCATTCAGTAAGATGAAAATTTACGACATCGCACTTAAAAGAATTTAAAAATAGTTCTGAAAAATAACTTATTGCGCAGAATAACAAAAGTACATTTAATATTCAGTTTGTCTTCTAAGCATTATTTGAGGTTGTAAAAATTAACCAAAATAGTGCAGTTTTATTCAAATTTGTTTCCTTTTTCCAGAAGCGTAAAAATATACAGGGTGTTCCTTTTGAAATAACAAAGTTAGGGTCATTTCCTGCGAAACCGGAAGTGAAACAAAAGTGTACATTTGTTCAGAAAATCCAGATTTTAACATATGTTTTTTTAAACATAATTCCTCTAAAATCTCGTTTTTTTCAAATACAATACTTTTTTTTCATTTTCTATTGCAAAATTACATTCTGCATCAATCTGTATTAGCGTTTCCATTACCTATCTGCAACAATTTTCGAGTGATTAAGAATTGTTGAGAAAGTTAAGAGAAATTGCAACATTTTTAAATAGTAAGCCTTGGAAATGACAACAAATGTCAATATTAATAACTGTTAACCACTTTTATTGCGTTTGTCTGAAGTATCCATAAAAATGGATTATCAAGAGTATTCAAACACCGATATTTTGAATTTAATTTACATTCATAGACAATATTAAAAGAAAATTAAATTTTGGACACCCTGTAAGTAATGCATCGATTGCAGGATGTACTGCAAGGTTTCCTCTAGGCATGGTCAAAATTTAAGCGTATTTTCTTCAAAAATGGCGGCGTTAGATAATATTAAGCATTACGATGAAAATCAAAAAATTTTCAAAAAAGTCCAAAAATCTAAAAAATTACTGCACTTAGGTATAGGAAATGCTTACAAAAGTCCCTCTAAAATGACGTTTTGAATCCAAAATTGCAATAAAAAATAGACCATTGTATTTGAAATAAGTAAGTAGACATCAACTTCCGGTATTTCCGGAAGTGTCGCCATATTGAAAATATTTTCAATAAACAGATCAGATGCCATTATGATCAAACCAAAATTTCAGATCCATACCCTTTTTCATTCTTCATATATTTTTAAGTACCGGTCTCAATCAATCATCCTGTATAAATATAAAGTACCTAAGCCACTGAACCAGAAAAAAAAATCAGACAACCCTAAACACTAAGACATAGACAGTGCCATAAAAACCAAAAGAAGGGCACATCAATTCTTCTTTAAACTGTTTCAAACACTTCGATTAAACTTTCATTTCCTTGAACAAAGGCTCACAGATAAAATCTAACTATACGCGTAGATTGGCTTATAATGTCTAAATACCCACTATCAAAATAAATTACCTGCCTACTAGATTCCCTACACTTCCTCGGTTAAACAGTTTTGAATTGCAGATTATTCATTTGGCGAAAAACAATTTATCACTTGTTCCGTTTCGTGTTTCAGTGTTTTTGCATTCATTTACATTTACAGCGTCGAAATGCTTATGGCACGCATATTAATTAAAAAAAAAAAAAGATGAATACTAAATACCAAACATGAATATTGAAAATATAAAATTAAAATCACATTTTGCAAAAGCAAGTGAATTATTAAAACAAGATATAAGCTAGCTGATGCTGAAACAAAATATTGAAATCACTGCATTCATTTGTTATGAATTACAGTATTTCTAAAGCTTCTGTACATTGATAATATATTAGATCTTTTATTATCTCATTATTTTTTTTCCTCCTTTCTTCCCGAGATCTGCCCTAGAGCAATAATCGGTTGATTAAGCATTTTGCATTTAAAAACCTACTCAGTTCTTTGTGAAGTGATAGTAGATTGCCAATAACCCACAGAAAAAATACACATGAATATTATGTGGGGTTTTAATTTAACTTATTACTTTGATATCTTTGTCTCAGAGGAGAAAGTTCGCCTCACAATTTAAAAATTTGTCATTTAAATTTACATAATCCACTCCACCGCAGACATATCTTACGTGGAATGTGTACTCAAATTATGCATACTCCAGACGTATTATGAGCTCAATACTCGTAGAAATACTTAACTTGTCCTCAAAATATGATAAAAAATTCAATAATAAAACAGACGATACGAATTTTCCAGCGTAATGACTTTGTGGAACGTAATTTATATGCTAAGAAAAAGCTGGGCCGTGGAAGACAATTTGACAAACTTCTATTACCCACGATTAACAAAAGAACGCGCCCCAAGCATTTGTTTATTATACTTTTGAATTTTTAAGCGCATTAAAGCTAGCACAAAAAAAGTTTATGGATTAAAATATTTAAAAAATACCATTTATTTATCAAATTAGATCATGAAGGAATATTTATGGATTACACTCTTGTTTGGTGGTTTAGCAAAGGTACAACAAAGAAAGAAAAAACAAAATTCGTTTTGGTGGGACGAAGACATTGAAACAGACATGGAACAAAAAAGCAAAAAATACCACAAAATCTAGGCTCGAAGAAAATCGAAGATAAACTAGAATGCAAAAGAGCCAAGCAGCAGTAAGGCGAAAGATGAGTAAGAAGAAAAACGAGGCGTAGGAAAGAAATTGTCAGAGAGTAAATTCCTACTTGGGAGAAAGTACAAGCTCGAAGAGCTAGAGGATATTAAAAAATTTAAGGTACAACAAGGATAAAGATATAATATCAATAATAAAACCACAAGATTAGAAACAAATTTTAAAGAATTGCTAGAAGAGAGAGGGAAGAATTTCAGGAACATCAAAATTCGAACAGACAAAATATAACTGTAATATGATCACCAATCAGACAGTCTGGAAGAAATTACAAAAATATGCCAAACATTAAAGAACGGAAAGGCCAAAGGCCAGGAGATATTCCAGAAGAACTGTTAAAATATGGCCAAACAAACTATACGAACGCCTCAGAAAGTTATTTCAAAAATGTATCATTATAAAAGAAGTTACTGGCAACCCAAAGGCAGAAAAAAACCAGGCAGACCAGGCAGACCAAGAAGAAGTTGGAAAGAAGGCATAAACAAGGACATCAGGGAGAGAGAGTTAGAAGACGATACATGGAATGACCAAGAAAGTTGGAATTTGAAAATCGGAAAACGTCGGAAAACGTAGGAAAACGTTATTTACCTATATAGGTATGTATATGTGCTACCGTTTCCAAAGAAACTATTTTGAGTACATAATTTAAAAGCTGTCTAATTCATTTTACATTGAAAATTAGCTATGTCAGCGTAATGTCCCAGTGCGTTAAGGTTTCTCGTGAAGCCAATTTATTTTCTTCGTGCTAACGACACAGCAGGTTGATCGTCTCAGAAAATGCTACAACAAGCTGGCTCTGACCGAATTTCCGCTCAGATAGTTATCTAATTAAACGGTTTGAACAACGAAGGAAATTTGCTATTATTTCAGACTGATTTTCCTGCTAATAACGGATTTTCCACGGACGTGCTTTTGATGCGAATAAACCGTGAAAGTTCAGAACGCGTTGTTCGGTAAGACTCTTAAAAGAGGAAAGGAATTTATGATTATATCAATTTTAATTTATATTTTAAATTACAGGGACAGTTTATTATGCAAATGGTTTTAGTCCATTTGGAAAAAAAAATAAAAATCAAATAATTTACTGTACAGGGTGGACCAAATTCGAATGTTCTACAGCAGCGATTCTAAACCGGGGGACCCCGGCCCCATGGGACCGCGAAAAAATTATAAAACGTTTTTACTTTTTAAAATATTGAAATCTTAAAAAAATACAGTTTGCTCCTTATTTTACTCAATGATATCTTCTTAAATAAATCGTAATAATTTTTTACTACAAACTAGGTGGCCGCGAAAATATTTTAGGATATTTAGGGGTCCGCGACTACTAAAAGGTTAAGAACCACTGTTCTACAGGGTATCTAGGTTATTATAACAGTTAGCGAGAATCAGATATCGGTCTCTTGGACTATTTTTTCGAGAAAAGAACGCCTGAGTAAACATAATTTTTTATGTCGCTTTCCATTTTGGCAGTGCAGATGTAAAATGAGTTTTCATCATTTTTGAAAATTTACTATAACTTCATTATTTATTAAAATAGAACAAAATGTTATACCTATAGGTTTTTTATACAGATTGTTGTGCTTATTTTAAAAACACAATTACAATTTTTTTTTAGCGATTTTGACTTTAGAAATATGATTATGATGTGAGCTAATAGTTTTTTAAATAGAAACCCTAGTTGACCATAACTTTGTGTGAAAGAGCAGTTTGTGCTTTTCAAAAATATATAATTTAATATACCGGGTGTTAACCACCAGCCGTGAACATAGGGAATTAACATTGGTTTTAACTTTTTTTCGGATTCCTGCTCCCCAATTGAATTTATATTAAAATTAATGGTAACAATAGAAAGACAAATTTATTACGCATCATTTGAGACCATTAATAAGCTTAAATGTTAAATATTTAGTTTATAATTAATATTTTAAAATTGGATTAATTTTACAAATATAAGTAGCCATGACTGTCAATCTGACATTTGTCTTCATTAATTTTTGTTATTATCTGTCAATTTTTATATCAGCGAGTTATTTCTTTAACGATTTTGATTAAATGAAAAAAAAAACTATAATAGAGGAAGAGTTTTAATGGTGAAAAAAAGAAATAACTCGCTGATATAAAAATTGACAGATAATAACAAAAATTAATGAAGACAAATGTCAGATTGACAGTCATGGCTACTTATATTTGTAAAATTAATCCAATTTTAAAATATTAATTATAAACTAAATATTAAACATTTAAGCTAGTTTAATGGTCTCAAATGATGCGTAATAATTTTATCTTTCTATTGTTACTATTAATTTTAATATAAATTCAATTGGGGAGCAGGAATCCGAAAAAAAGTTAAAACCAATGTTAATTCCCTATGTTCACGGCTGGTGGTTAACACCCGGTATGTGGCAAAACAAAACCGAGATACGGCTAATTTTGTAAAAATTGAATTATCATTGTTTGCAAAGACTTCGTAAACAAGTGATGTTTGCAATTAAAAAACAACTGAACGTCACTTCCAACAAAATTTTGGAGCAGTCGCTACGTTTTTATCACATACATTGTAAACTTCCAACATAGGTACTAGTATTAAACATTTCAAACATTTAAATTTAGTCATGTTCACAATACCACAATAAACAATAATAAAATACAAATGAATACACGGACTTGCTTGAAACTTCAAAATTTTACTTGGGTTTCTATTTGAAAAAATACAAGTTTACTTTATCTCGAAAGTATAAAAATCTGTATAGAAAACCTTTATAACAGTTTGTTTAGTTTAATTTTTAAAACAAGCTATAGCTGATTTTCAAAAATGATGATATTTCATTTTTCGTCTATAGTGCCAAAATGGAAAGCAATATAAAAAATCTGATTACATGCTCTTCACAAAATTGTCTACAAAGAACTCTGAAGATTAACAGTTTTGCTTTGTCGAAACGAAACGTCTAAAACTTGACGTTTTCATAAGCAAAAATTAACTCACGCGTTTGTTCTAAAAAGCACTGCAAAAAAATCACGCATCGCCAAAACGTTGTTATACGATTTAACAATAAATTACTACTATACCATATCCTTATTACATTTTCCTAATTCTAAAATAAATAGTATAGGCGACTGGTATAATATTCCCACATCTAAATTTTCAAATAACTTACAGATGCTAGCATTTAATACCTTTTTTTAAAAAATAAAATGGTATGTATAAACGCCAAACATAATATTCCACGAAATATATTTAAATTCCCATATTCCGAACTCAAATATTATATGATCAAATTAAAACCAACCTTATAACTGCATATCTTTCACTTCGAGAGCCGCCGAAAAGTCCTTAGACCAGGAACAATCACAATATTGTCCAAAAACACAACCGAATTATCACTAAACGTTTGGAGTGTGGGTGTGCAGATGACATTTATCAATATTAAACTACACATTTATGATTTAAGCTACTGTACCACGTTATTTAAGTGTAAATATCTAAGTTTAAAACGTTAATTCCGCTGCAAAAGCTACTTCCAAAAAACTAATCCCCTTACGATGACCTTCTATACCGACCGGCAATTACCGGCCTAAATTAATTCATTGATATCTCAACAATCATGGCATTTACCGAATTTCTATTGATAATTACATGAAATGCAAGTTTTTATAAACAATTTGGTATAATTATTGCAAAGTTTACGACGATTTTTACGTAAATTAATCTGAAATAACGGAATGCACAAAATCAAACGTCAATGCACACACGCCACGCCAAATGCAACTGGTCAGATGCTGTCCGTATCTCTGCGACGGTGACGTTTTTTCCAAAGGTAGCTATGCTATGTTCTACTTGCAGCGTTTTTTTGCTATACCCTGGCCATCGCATCGTATCGTAAGCTATTATTTCCTGTTGTAATTGAAAGGTTGCTTGAGTTAATTTTCAAATGAAATAAAGAGGATAATTTCGCCTGAATTGGAACAATCGCTTGGTGTTTTGAGATATTAACAATATATTTTAGGTAAATTGAAATATTTTAAATCATTTTTGAAAAACAAGTTATCAAAAAAAGTGTTGCCGGTATTTAGCAAATTAAATTTTAACTTTAGTTCATTGGTATAAGTGTATAAAAAATATTTAAATTAATTACTTATATTGCTAAAGGAAAATTAAATACTATTATGTGACTATGTGTTTGATGGAAATATTGCACCGTTTTGCAAAAGCACGCAGAGTTGACAAGCAAATACAGATACTTTTAAATATGTTGTAATATTAATTAGCAATATTTGAAAGCATTTTTATTAAATAAAATATTAGGACAATCTATTTTGTAGTTAAAAATTTTGTAAAGAAATTTTATATCACTAAGCGTTCTACGAGATTTTAAGGAGGGCATGTTAAGATCTTAACAATGTTGTTCATATGGTTTCTCTGGAAGTTTGTGTTTTTTGTGAAAAAATATAAATTTCTTTTGAATTCCCTCGATTTTACTAGCGTAGGTGTCGTATTGTGGGTTCCATATGATAGAGGCAAAATTTAAAATGCTATTAAAACATGAATAATACAATGTTTTAATGTCATTAACATTATTGAAATGTTTTGAGGAGCGTATGACAAAACCAAGCATTTTAAGAAATTCAATTTTCATATATTTGATATGTTCAGGAAAAAGAAGTTTACAGTCTAATAAAATTTCTAAATCTTTTACAACTGTGGTGTTCATAAGAGTTGAATTATTCAAAGAATAGTTATGTAGGATTATATTTTTGTTTCGTGTAAAACTAATTTTATAGCACTTACTGACATTCAAGGCAACTTTGTTTATTATTTCTAATCTGTGAAGATAATTGTTAATCCTTTGCTGATTGTGTCATCAGCATGCAAATTTGATTAAAAAGAACAATATCTTCTTTTTGATTTTTTAATTAACGATGCTGGGTATAATAGATTGATTGTAATTTTTTTAGCTGTGTCGCAGAAGCTGATATAATTTATGACTCTAATTAATTTCAAGGATCAAACGAGCATTAATTTTTTTTTCTTGATTAATCAGAAGACAGACTATTGAAGCGTTCTATTAGGTACATTGCATGAGTGGAGGCACATTAAATTAAAGTATTGTTACCTACTTATTATAACTACCTCTACTTATTCATGTAAAATAATTATAAAGTACCAAATTATTGCTCAATCAACGTTATTCTGCTAAAATAATTAACGCAGTACATTTATTAGTCTAGAGCTGAATGCTTAATTTTATGTACCATCACTAATTTAATACGTTGAAGATGATATTGGAATAAAAATAGCGAGCCGGAAAAACGATGTATTTTATCTGGGCGGATCTGCTTATTACCAACAAAAATGTATGAAGGATTTATGTTGTTTAAAAGCAACTTATGGCGCTTTTTAACTCTTTTATAACGGTGAGCGATGAAACACTTAGGCCTATGAAATTATGTAAATTTAATTTTGTTAACACTTAACTGCGGCATGCTTAAAACCAGTAATTAATGGGTTATGATAATTTACAGCTAATTTTCCTAACCAGGTGTTTCACCAACTGGGTAGCTACGGGGAGCAAACTAACAAAGATACGTTAGTCCCTAAAGCAAGACATAAAAAAACATTTTAGGAAGAGGACACTTCAGCCCAACTAAAACGTTTACACTTTCTACACAACTTTTAAGACAAGTGTTGAGGCAACATTCGGAAAATCCTTTAGATTTCGCATCACGTTTGAGTGGATGTCCTGAATGTCTCCTAAACTTTTTCGCTTTTGTATAATTTTGAACTTTAGGGATGAAATTAAGCCAACGTAAAATAAATCAAGCTGAATGAGATTGATAAAGTTTTAACATCGAAAATTTACTTCTGAATTAACGCAATAACATAGTTAGCGTTTGAAGCAGACTAAACTTTATTTTTAAAAAAATTTGGTACATAAATATAGATTTTAAAAGTAAAATATTTTATTAAACACTATATTTTTTTAAATATAGAAATAGAAAAGCATACCTTGACACCGAAAGGTACCAGTGGAATCGATTAATAAGAAGAAGATTTTTATTGTAATAAAAACACTTTCCTTTAGTTAAATTATAGCCGGGTTTAGGTATACTGTGGGAAAAAAATCAGAAAGATAATAAAGAGTTACCTATTACCACTAATATCTAATAAACAAGTTTTGACCTTAAAATCTTGCAGCTGAAAATACTTTTTACTATTTTAAATTAGATATCATTATTTCCATGGAAGTGTTTCCTTTTCGGGTTCCTGCACTGTGACCTACTCGTATATATCTCTTTTGTACCCTCTGGTGATAGCCCTTTACGGGAGCCCTGTGTCTGTGAAAAACTCCATGATTTTCTTTAAGGGTGATTTTCTTGTCTCTTTCTGGTTAAATTTTTTCATCCCTAGAATTCTACGCCGATAGGGTGTGAATCCTTCACACTAACGTGAAGAGGAGTTTCTTCTTTACCACACCCCCTGAATATATCTGTCTCTGAGAGTCCTATTATGTAGAAGTGTTTGTTTAACCCACAGTGTCCTGTGATGAGTCCTGTGGCTGCTCTGTTGTCTACTCTGCTCATCCTGAGCATTTCTTCTGTCTTTTCGTTAGAGACCATTGACAGGATAGCCTTAGCTTAGAATAAGCTTGTCCTGCAACTTTTTTCCAATGAGTATTATGCCCCTGTATTAATATGTCATTAAGACACCGCTTGGCTGTTCCATAGGATGTACCAACTGCGGGTTCTGGTCCGAAGAAAGGTGTCTCGCTGCCAATTTTGGCTAGACGATCTGCCTTCTCGTTCCATGGTATATTGGTGTGCCCTGAACATCATACAATTTTAACGCTATCTCTCCTTCCTAGCACGTTAAATGCTCGGATGCAGTTCAGAACAAGTCCCGAGTTAACTTCCGACAAGCCAAAAGCTTTTAAGGCTGCTTGGCTGTCTGCCACTATGAAGAATTTTTTATAATTAAAATCTCTTTCTGATAATGTTTTTGCACATAAGTGCATAGCGTACAATTCGGCTTGAAATATGGTTGTATAATGTCCAAGGTTTATAGATAACATAGATATTAATTATCAAGTTCAGTGACGGACTGGGAACAAAAATCGGCCCGGGCATTCAGATTATAGAGGCCCACAGCCAGGGTTGGTCAAAATTTAATTTTTATTTAAAAAATCAATTGATTTAAATTTAAAAAATTAAGAACTTTTGATGTTTTTGATTTTTTTTTAAAAGAAACTTGACTATTATTTTTCACAACTAATTTATTAATTTTTCACGTTAATTATATTCTTTATACAGCGTCATTCAAAAAGTATGCAACAAATGGAATAATTTTTATCATGGATTTTATTGTAAATTTTTAGTTCTTGATAAAAGTTGGTGCATTACCTCAAACTAATTTTAAGATTAAAAAAAATTAAAAAATTCATACAGCTCTAGATTTTAGCGATTTCAGAAATATTCATAAGAGTAATGTGCCCTTATTGAAAACAACTTACCTATACAAAAAAAAACTCATGGGAAAAGATTATTTAGAATTAATAATAAAACCAAAATGTAAAATTTGACGTTAAAATTTCAATTTTTATTTTTGAAGTAATTTTAACATTCAAAAAGTCTGCAATAAATGGAAACGATTTTTATTGTAGGTTTCTCAAATTTTTTTATCCCTACGAAAAGTTGGTGCATGGTCCAAAACTAATTTTGAGTTTCAAAAAAATTCAATAAAAATTCATATGACACTAGATTTTAGCGATTTTAGAAATATTTGCAAGAGTAAAGTGCTAGTATTTTAAGAATTTTAAAAAAGTTTCAAAAAAACTTTTTTGAAAACCTAAAATACGGGCACTTTACTCTTGCGAATATTTCTAAAATCGCTAAAATCTAGTGTCATGAATTTTTAATGATATTTTTCCATCTTAAAATTAGTTTTAGACCATGCATCAACTTCTATGGCCCACTAAAAGCTTTATATGGTAACCACTTACGCAGACTTAATAAACTCGCATCAATATATTTATTATGAATCTGTTTAATAAATAATAATAATAATAATAATAATCTTTATTTGTTCTGAATATCCCAAAAAAGGTGTAGAACTTGTCACAATAATAATTTACGTACATTACAAATAATATACATAGTTAATAAAAAAGAAAAAACACAGAAAAATGATATTTAAATATAACATTTTACAAAGTCAGCATCATTTAAATATTCGCTTACTCCATAGTAAGCTTTAGAAATCAGAACTTTTCTTAATTTCTTCTTCAATTCGCGGGTGGGAAGATTTATTATACTCTCAGGTGATGTGTTAAATTTATTATATATAGCAATAATTGTGGAGGCTACATTTTTTTGAAGATAGGTATATTTGAACAATCGGGTTTTAGGTTTTTTTTATGTCACGTATTGGCTGCATGATTTCTTATATTCTCTTCGAACAGATCTACATTATTTTTTACGAACATGATGGCTTCGAGGATAAATAGACCGTAAAAGGTTAATATTTCGTTGTCACGAAAAGTTTCTTTGCAGTGATCTCGGTAGTTCAGGCCAAATATATTTCTTATACATCGCTTTTGTATAATGAAGAGGAGTTCTGAGTCACTAGCGTTACCCCAAAAAATTACAGCATAGCGTAACCTAGATTCGACATATGCATGATATGCAGTTTTGGCCGCGTTTGCATTGACCAATTTTTTTAGGTTTTTTAGTGCAAAAGGGTACCGTGACAGGCTTTGTGACAGGCGTTCGATATGGTATGACCTGTCCAGTCTAGAGTCAATACATAAACCAAGAAAAGATATTTTATTAACAACATTTATACTTGTGGAATTATTTTGAAATTTTAAGTCGGAGGTTATTTTACTTTGTGAAAATTTTATAACTTGCGTTTTATTGACGTTTAAGGTTAGATTATTTAACGTAAACCAATGTTGGAGTTGGCCTAAACAGTCAAAGAGTTTTTGTTCAGAGTTTTTGGAATCTGAGTCACTAATAATGGCAGATGTGTCATCGGCAAATTGTATAAGGGAAGTTTTGACAAAATCTGGAAGATCATTTGTGTACAGTATGTATAAGAGGGGGCCCAAGATTGATCCTTGCGGGACTCCTTTTTTGATTTTCTTTTTGTTGGATTTTAGAAATCTACCTGACGTGTCTTTTCCTGCAACGTATTGGTTTCTTTCCGAAAGATAAGATGTTATAAGATTATGGGCGGTCCCTCGTATACCATAGTGTTCTAATTTCGTTAGCAGTATCTCGTGGTCAACACTATCAAAAGCTTTTGAGAGATCAACACACATGACCATGGTGTGTTTGTCTTTGTTGAGGGATTGAAGTACATTTCGGATTGCCATGTAAATAGCACGGGTAGTTGTCTTGCCTTTTCTGAAACCATTTTGAGCGTTGTTTATTATGCCATAGTGGTCTAAGTAATTTTCAATTCTGTTGTAGATTATTTTTTCAAATATCTTACTGATGTTTGTGAGTATGGCTATGGGCCTATAGTTTCCTATGTCACTTACATCCCCTTTTTTGTAGATAGGTTTGATTTTTGCACATTTTAGTTTGTTTGGAAATATGCCATTTTTTAAAGAAAGGTTTATGATGTGATTCAAAGGTCCAGATATTAGGTCGGCAGTATGTTTTAAGAGGTTTGTTGGTATTTCATCCTCTCCTGTTGATTTTGTGTTTTTAAGTGACATTATAGTTTTATAAATTTCCTCGTAAGAAGTGGGACGTAGATAGATGGACATATTATTTTGTTTGAAGTGGCTGGTTTCCGAAATTGACCCATCTGTATTGTCGGGGCACATATTTATAAATAGTTCATTTACGTTATTTAGTATGTCTAATGGGTTGTCGCCTGTATTTTTGACATTGTTGATAAAATTTTCTTCTTTTTGCCTTTTTCCCATATAGTTGCCTATAACTTCCCATGTCGCTTTACTTTTGTTTTTTGCCGTTTTAATGTATTTTTCGTCCGAGAGTCGTTTTGCAAGACGGATGGTACATTTTAATATTTTAGAGTATGTTTTAAAATATTCCTCGGATATTCGATATTCAATGTGTTTTATAAAATAAGTAGATTATGAAACTACTATATACACATGCACACGCCATCTATAGCTATGCGTCAGGTTTCGGATAATATCGGGACTATTTCTGAAGCACGAGTGGCGCGATCAAACATACGACGCTATTGCGTATACCGGGCTGAAACTGGCAGCGGTTCTAGCAGCGAAACTCATTGAGAGCCAACATAGAGCGCGCATATAGTGTTCTATAAAATAACTTATTTCATTAAACACATACTGTATTTTGCCAATTTTTTTGGCCTGTAATGGGTAATTTGATATGAGGAACTCGAAAAAAAAAATGCCAATGACGTCAGTGGCGTAGAGGCTTAAGCAGCCCCTTGTTTCATTTTATTTAATTATTGAATTAAATTTCTAACTTTTAAACTAATCACTGTATCAAAATGGTATTTTGGGTTTATATGTAAATTGATTTGGTGAACTCGAAAAAAAATATGCCAATGACGTCACTGGCGTAGAGGCTTTAGCAGCCCCTTGTTTCATTTTATTTAATTATAGAATTAAATTTCTTACTTTTAAACTAATCACTGTATGAAAATGGCATTTTGGGTTTATATGTAAATTGATTTGGTGAACTCGAAAAAAAATATGCCAATGACGTCACTGGCGTAGGGGCTTTAGCAGTCCCCTGTTTCATTTTATTTAATTATAGAATTAAATTTCTAACTTTTAAACTAATCACTGTATCAAAATTGCATTTTGGGATTATATGTAAATTGATTTGGTGAACTCGAAAAAACATATGCCAATGACGTCACTGGCGTAGGGGCTTTAGCAGTCCCCTGTTTCATTTTATTTAATTATAGAATTAAATTTCTAACTTTTAAACTAATCACTGTATCAAAATTGCATTTTGGGATTATATGTAAATTGATTTGGTGAACTCGAAAAAAAATATGCCAATGACGTCACTGGCGTAGGGGCTTTAGCAGTCCCCTGTTTCATTTTATTTAATTATAGAATTAAATTTCTAACTTTTAAACTAATCACTGTATCAAAATTGCATTTTGGGATTATATGTAAATTGATTTGGTAAACTCGAAAAAAAACATGCCAATGACGTCACTCGCGTAGGGGCTTTAGCAGTCCCCTGTTTCATTTTATTTAATTATAGAATTAAATTTCTAACGTTAAAACTAATCTGTGTCACTACAGTTTTTTTAATGATAATTAGTACATTTATTTGGTGAACTTAAAACAATTATGTCAATGACGTCAGTAGCGTAGTCTCCAGCAGCGCTTTGTTTCATTTTATTTATTAACAGTATTAAATCTTTATATTGAAAGCAATACTAATATCATCACAATTTTTTTGTAGTAATATGAATCTCAAGTTGTATGTATAGAATAGGATACTTTTGAAGCCCCTACGCCACTGACTTTATAAGCATAGTTTTATGTACATTTGTACATGTATAACATTGAACGTTAAATATTTAATATTATATTAAAATAAAATGATATAGAACAGGATACTTTTAGAGCCCCTACGCCACTGACATTATAAGCATAGTTTTTTTTACGTTGCCTACACCTAATACATATTACCACAAAAAAAAATTAAGATCCAACTTAAAAACTAAGCCCCTGACGCCATTGAATTTTTTTTTCGAGTTCATCAAATTATTTACGTGTAAACCTCTAAAATGCTATTTTGATACAGTTATTAGTTTAAAAGTTAAAAATTTAATTCTATAATTAAATAAAATGAAACAGGGGACTGCTAAAGCCCCTACGCCAGTGACGTTATTGGCATATTTTTTTTCGAGTTCACCAAATCAATTTACTTTTAATCCCAAAATGCCATTTTGATACAGTGATTAGTTTAAAAGTTAGAAATTTAATTCTATAATTAAATAAAATGAAATAGGGGACTGCTAAAGCCCCTACGCCAGTGACGTCATTGGCATATTTTTTTTCGAGTTCACCAAATCAATTTACATAAAATCCCAATATGCCATTTTGATACAGTGATTAGTTTAAAAGTTAGAAATTTAATTCTATAATTATTAAATAAAATGAAACAGGGGACTGCTAAAGCCCCTACGCCAGTGACGTCATTGGCATATTTTTTTTCGAGTTCACCAAATCAATGTACATATAAACCCAAAATACCATTTTGATACAGTGATTAGTTTAAAAGTTAGAAATTTAATTCAATAATTAAATAAAATGAAACAGGGGACTGCTAAAGCCCCTACGCCAGTGACGTCATTGGCATTTTTTTTTTTCGAGTTCAACAAATCAATTTACATATAATCCCAAAATGCCATTTTGATACAGTGATTAGTTTAAAAGTTAGAAATTTAATTCTATAATTAAATAAAATGAAACAGGGGACTGCTAAAGCCCCTACGCCAGTGACGTCATTGGCATATTTTTTTTCGAGTTCACCAAATCAATGTACATATAAACCCAAAATACCATTTTGATACAGTGATTAGTTTAAAAGTTAGAAATTTAATTCAATAATTAAATAAAATGAAACAGGGGACTGCTAAAGCCCCTACGCCAGTGACGTCATTGGCATATTTTTTTTCGAGTTCACCAAATCAATTTACATATAATCCCAAAATGCAATTTTGATACAGTGATTAGTTTAAAAGTTAGAAATTTAATTCTATAATTAAATAAAATGAAACAAGGGCCTGCTAAAGCCCCTACGCCACTGACGTCATTGGCATATTTTTTTTAGAGTTCCTCATATCAAATTGCCCATTACAGACTAAAAAAAGTGACAAAATACAGTATGTGGTTAATGAAATAAGTTATTTTATAGAACATTATATGCGCGCTTTATGTTGGCTCTCAATGAGTTTCGCTGCTAGAACCGCTGCCAGTTTCAGCCCGGTATTGCGTATTGTGGAGCCCCTGAAAAACGTTAAGATTGAATACGGCCCGTATTATACGGGCAAATGTTATAATGCCACCTTTTATCATACTTTTTGCGCTCCTTTTACTTCAGCGCCGAACTTATTAAGCCCGTAGCTTAGACCGGCCCAATCCGGCCCATTCGGGCACCGGCCCTTCGGGCATTTGCCCGAACTGCCAGATGGCCAGTCCGGGCCTGATCAAGTTATAGAAGCTGTTCTGGACTATGTGAACCTTTAGCGAAAAAGATTTTTTTCAGAAAGTGATCAGAAAGTTTGCTTATAAATGGTGCAAATGTATGTACATGCAGGAGGTCTTATATTTATTTGTGCAGTAGTGTTCTATAATACTTTATAAATAAATTTTGGTTTGAATTTAAAGCCTCCTAGTAGTTTACAGAGCTTTTTTTTTAAATCGACTAAATTCATACTTTTTATTCTTTTTTTAAGTCGATTAACTTGGACAGTCGGTATATCTATAGTTGGGGCCAATTATAAAATGAAATAATATCGTAGTACATATAAATAAAAGAACAAAATAAAGATGTCTTGCGGCAACATACACTGCTAAAAAAATTCTGTTTGTGGAGACAGAAGTAATATAAAAGCATTTCAAATTTCTTTAGACTTTATAGATCGGTTGACTCCTCTGCCCACGCTTAACCGATGAAGTGCCGTACAAGTCTGCATTTGACAGAATACAGAAATATGTTGGCAGAATATAAAATATACATGCACATAAAATTCCAAGTGATTTTTCGTAGCGTCGTAAAGTTACAGCACTTAATGTAATATGGTGAAATATATGCATGCAAACTATTCTTTTATTAATGTGCTTATCTAAATAAGCTTCTCGGATCAAATATCTTTCGCGATAAAAACACGCTTCTAAGAGTTATTTGCTAAGCAAATTTTAATTATCTTGTTAATTATTAATAAGCACGGACTAATTTTACTCAAATTAGCTTAAAAGCTGTTTCTCGTGACACACTTTTTTACGAAGAACCTGTAAAAGAAACACGGTAATATTTTAGGCAATATTATTTTTTCATTCAAACTAAATCGACATTTTATAAGTTTTGTTTATGCTAGAAAATTGGTTTGGTACATCTAAACATTGTTTGCTACCCAGAAAAAAAACATCCGTTATCTATTGACGGCTGTAAAGTTCATTATTTCGAAGTTTAAAGTACATTTGAGTTTAATGTTTGGAAATAAGTTAAAACCAAAATATTTTCTTTAATTAATCAAGTATTTAAGTGAAATATACTTCAAAATTCCCTTCAACTGTCAAATTTACGTTTTCAACCAATCACTAATCGTAAATCTTCTAGAGACTACCAATAGGAGCTCTTTTACACGGTAATAATTTTACATTCCCCTGTCAGATGTTGATCCTCCTGTCAAATTTGCGTTTTCGACCAATAAAAAACTCAGATTTCCTATAAACGACCAATAAACATAATCATACACTTTTCGCAATTAACAGATTTCATGCGTTTATTGGTCAATTCTAAGAAATCTGAGTTTGTGGTTGGTCGAATATATAAATTTGGAGAGGGAATTATATATTTTGGTCTTGATAATTTTTTGACGAATTTCGGCGACCAGTAACGTTACTTTAATATAGATTAAACCACACCTTGTACTTGTAAAATTTGACATAACATACATTTCATTTGACAGGTAGGTTAGGTGAAGGAAATTTTCTGACAAAATATAACTCGTGCATTGCAAATAATCTATAATTTTTGACAAATCTTCACTCATGCAAGTTGAATCAGAAAAAATCAATTTTTCAGCTCAACTTGCATTTGAGCATATTTACCAAAAATTATCGATAATTTTCAATGTTTTTGTCATACTACTACTGAAAATTAACTTGAAATAATTAAATTAAGCAAACAATTTCAATGTTCTGTAAATATAAAAACGCAGTTTTATATTTTCATACTTGTTTTACAATGCTGACGACCAAGTTTTTTAAAAAGTCCCTTGGTCCTTGCAAAGGAAATGTAAATCAAAACTTTGAAAATACCGACCTATATCAGTCAACTGAACTAACATTTAGCGTATTTTTGTATTTATATAGCTTCTTTGTCTGCAATTAGCACTTAGAGCAAATGCCTGCAATACTACTAGTTTTAATTAAACTTTAAGTATACTTTAAGTATACTGCAATTTTTTAGACGATACAAGTTTTTCTAGACATCCTTCGCTAATGGATTGTTTGAACATTGGCCAGTCCAAATTAAAAAAGCCTGAATTTACGATTTTGTTATTGTGGCTTTAAGAATTGAGTTCGGTTTAAAAGTAACCAATTTTCATATTGCATATGAGTTATGTAATATGAGTAATAAAATTGATCAAAGCTACACAACTCTTCGCTTTCAGAAGTTTATCAGAACGAACTACGCCACAATGAAGTTTAATAACTTACAGACACATCATTTTATATTACCGTTGCAAAATTAACAGGAAAATATGTGGGCTCAAATGTACAAATGTATTTTAAAGGTTGATTTATTAGGTAGTCAGTCAATATTATGTGGTGCACATAGGAAAAATTTGGTTTACATAGAACTACATTCACTTTTTGCTTTAATTCCAAGTTTGTGAAGAATATAGTAGATTTTACGTTATCGATCTAGAGAAAGTTTAACGTTATTAAATAAGTATTATTAAATGATTAAAATGCAACCGGTAAAGAGATGGGTGTTGAAACCGTTATTGCATTTGGACAGAAATATCTTTCAAAGAAAAGATAAACACTTTGCAAATAAACTTATTTATGATAATATAAATCTGGTTAGTTACCAATCAATTATTTTATTATCTATACAAAATATTAGATTACGTTGGGAATAAATCATCTTTATATTAATATTTCAATTAACAATTACATAATATTTATGAATACAAAGAAAGTATTACAATGCCAAATGTTTCCAATACGATTACTGACCCAAAATAGACCAACAAAACTGTCACAAGATTTTTTTGTTCTGTTTAATGTTCCTTGCAAAACTGCGGGTTCATTACCTTGGTTTTATAGGGTAAAAAGCAGGGCGACCAACTGCTTTCCCTGTTTAAGCATCATTAATTTTGTTGTACAAAATCTAAATTAAATTAAGTTTTTCATCTTCATTTTTCAGTTAGCAGGCCTGCCCTATATGCCTTAAAAATTTTGGTGTTGTAACATTAGCAAAAATAAAGTTTAGCTAGTAAGACAATTTATTTTAATTTTAACTTATACCACCCATACCATAAGGAAAGCACTGGTCTATACTGAGCTCGGTGGCTGGTTGTGTTAACAACCTAACTTGTAATCGGGAGGTCGTAGGTTCGATTCCCAGGGCCGACTGTCATTGTAGAGGTTTCAGGTAGTTTCCTCTGTAGTTAAGGCAAATGCTGTGGCAGTACTTCCACCTATCCTTGCCCATCCTTGACTATCCACATCCCTACCCATCATCATCATACCTCTTACGACTGAAGAGGGGGTCAACCCCCCTATAGCACTGCCGCGCGAGCGGAAACACACGTGAACCACACACTGGTCTATATAGCAGTTTTTTCTCATAACCATTTTTCGTATATAAAAAGAAACGAAAGCTTCAGCCCTAACAATAGAGAGGTGCAACAATAAGAAGAAGAAGACCATTTTTAATCTCATTTGTTGCTATTTTCAAATTTAATCTCTAGCTACTTCGAATAGCATTGTTCTCCAAACTTTTAAGTGCAAAAAAATCTCCAAGTTCAAACCTAATTACTAAATTGAATTCTAGACTAGAGGCAAATTAGATTTGTGTTTACATCTACCAAACATCCACCCTTTAATGATCTATAATTGAGTTAGTAATACATCCACTTTAATTAAATACTGCACCTGCGTTGCATTGATGTCGCAAGAGGCCCACGCGAAAACGCTGCAAACCAAACAATGAAGTTTAATCGCTGTATTTTCGTAGCTTCCCCGTGACGCAATTAGCCGCGTTCCTGTTAATTTGTAAATTAACTTGCTTTGATTGCAGTTATAAAGGTAACTACCTACAGTATATTATACGCCGCCTAAGCGGAGTACTTTAACCTGATCTTTCCCTAAAATGGCTTCTTGTAAAGAAATTTTCCACTTGCTACCCATCACTTAATGCGTATAACATTGTTAAACCGTTACATTACATTAAAACGCGAAATAAAATATTTATTTGTGATAATGCGTTTTAAAATATATTAAATGCTAACAAAAAAATTCAACTGCTAAAAACAGGAAGTGAGATGTTCAAAATGCCGATAATACGCTACATACAACTCTGTTCATTTAATTAAAGCAAGCAATACTGAACAAACCCCGCTAAATTGTCAACACTAATTAAAATCAATGATGTAAAAAAGCTGAATTAACATTCAATGATTCTTTTTACCAAATTATCTCTTGTCGAAATGTATTACCTACAGATTTTGTACGTCATTAGTTGAAAACTTATTATTTAATAAGCAATATTAATTTAACAGATAATATTAAACATTCTGTAACTCCAACAAAGTAAGGCATTTTTTTACTTTAAACACTGCTGTAAGTCCATGAAATAAAATGATGATAAAAACTATAAAATGAAGATAAAAACTATGATTTAAACTCTTTGTTATATTAACTAAGCACATTTATAACATACGCCCTACAGAATACCTGCTTAACGGTGCAATTTTAACGCTAAACAAAACAATATTTTTAGGTTTAGCCGGCGTGGGATGCACTAATAAAATTGCATAATATAATTTCAGTTACATACAGCGTGTTTCTTAAATGTTGCGAAAGAATTCGGGAGGTAATTCCTTATCGAAAATTAAGGGAGGGGGGCTTTTATTTAATTTTTACCTTAGTCGTCTCTTTTCGGAGTTAAGGAGGAGCGGTAAAATTAGGTTTTAATTGAATTTTTCAAATTTGGGTTATTGTAGGAGAATGATATTTGGTAGATGTTTTGTAGTTATCTTCACATTTTCCAAAGTTATATTTTTAATCATCTCTCACCTTGACAAGGGGCTAAAAAGTACTTCCCCTGTTGGTTTTTTTATCAGAAATTTTAGGAGGCTTGAATTCTACAATTTAAAAATTTTTATTTGAAAGCTTGATTTATTTGGAAACTATTTGTATTCTTTAACTTTTCCTGCAAAAGTTCTTGATTAAAAATTAAATGAGTGAACATGAACCATTAAATATTCTAAACTAAAACTATTCACTTTGCTGGTTACCATATGTTAATGTTTGTATTGGGTAGAGTTCCAATTAAATGACACTTTCAAATAAAAAAAATTAAATGCAAAAAGTTCTGATAAAACACCAATAGGGGTCGCACTTTTTAGCCCCTTGTGAAGGTGGAAGATGATTATAAATACAACTATGGGAAACCTTTTAATACTACGTACAAAACATCTACCAAATATCCTACACATCTCCAGATTTGAGAAATAAAATGAAAACCTAATTTTACCGGTTCTCTTTCTAGGGGTGTAACTCCTGGAGGAGAAGTCTAAAGAAAAAAATTTGTATGAAAGTCCCCCCTTAATTTTCGATAAGGAATTACCGCCTGAAGTTTTTCCCAATATTTAAGAAACACCCTATATATATTCTATTATAGCAAGAATTACCTACCACATTAATTTTGCAGAACAACTAAAGCCTTATATAATAATTTTTTACCACGTTACATGACAAAAAAAAACTAAACTGTGACATTCACGGATATTTGACTAAGGCCACATACAACTGAAGATAACCAAAACTAACAAATTAACAGAATTGGACTATACGAGTAAACGTCTCAAGATTTTTTATAAATTACCGGTAAAAATTAAACAAAAGCAAGACGTCCACCTTAAATTTAAAAGAACAGTGCATGCAGTATATTAAAAATAACGATGAGTATCCATATTCAAACAAAATTTGAACAAATAAATAAATTATCAGCATGTAAATTACATAAAATTAGCCACAACGCTAAATTAAATTGATTTTTCTGATTAAAGTGTTACTACAGAAGCAAATTCGAATTTTATGTATTTTTAAACAACGATAAATGACTAAAACGAGTATAAAAATTGAATGTGTACATAAGAAACAACAAAAAGAACGTGACAATTTATTTTCAGATACCTAATTCTCGAAGCTATGGCAACTGTATTCATAAAGTACTATTTTCCCGAGAGAAATATTCCGTAAAACGAAACGTTTACTTCAAAATGACTTTGAGCGGCTTTGCACGTGCTGAGCACAAAAAAAAGCAACAGTTTTGTTCCTTAAACAAACAAAAGCAGCATGTTTTTTATTTAGTAGCACTTAGAATCAAGAGGTCTGTTCAAAGTTCAAACAAAAGAGTTGTTTTTAGATGCATTTGATCAACCGGCAATTTCATCTTTTTGTGCTCCAAATGATTACTTGGTTTTGTGGAAGATCGTGATTTTGCAAGCCGATTCATACGTCAAATATTAAAGACGTGCATTTGAAAGCTAAATAAAACAAGAAATACCGCTGGAGTTTCATAAAAAAAAACAAATTCGTCTCCATTTTAGACGCTATCGTGATTGAAAAAATATACCTCGATGCTGTGCCGACGAAATTCATTGAAAATTTGTCTTAAACTTTACATTCGACTACACCAAAAACCAATTTCAGATATCGTACGTCCCCTGAGATTTGCTGATGTAAAAAATAAACAGTTGCCATGTATTCAATTTCTAAATTAAATATAGAACATATTATCGTTCGACGTCGTTGACAATGAGAAGTTTTCAGATATAAACCGTTGCTTTTACTTGTACAAAGGTTCAAGATTTGTGCAATTTAAGCAAAGTCTTTTGCAGTAGACGCCGAGAGTTGATGAGTCCCGTCTGAATACTCTCAGAAGAGGTCTTAAGAAAAGGAAATTAAAAAATCTTTGAAAACAACTGAAATCATTCCACTGCTGCTACTGACGACAAATAAAGAGAGACGAAGTGTTTTTTACTTCCTCGTGAATTTTCCTTTTGGGTGTTTATTTCGAAAGTGCTTTTAAAACTTTAATTAGCTTTTATTTCAAGTGTGTATAACAGAAACACAATATTTTGAACATCCCTATGCCCTAAAATTTTTGAATAATATACAGGACGACAATAATCTACCTGTGGGCCTGTGTAACTTTAATTTTTGAAGTTGGTGAAATAATTATCAATAACCATTGTGCAAGATTACAGCAGATCATCTGCACGTTAGTCCTTTGCGAAGCAGGGATAAATTTTACTTTCATTATATCTAAAAGGAAAAAAAACATACACATTAATAATATACAGTGTGACCAAAAGGTATGGAATATGCTATATATCTCAGTAGAGATCCACTTTAGGGAAAAATGTTTTGAATAAAAGTTGTTTGGAACTTAGTTTTTCGCCATAAGATAAAAGACATTTTTTTTTTTTTGAATAACAAAAGCGCAATGAAAAACAATTGCATTTTTTTAAGTGGCAAAGTACCCCTATATTATACTCATTTGATAGAGAATTTTTTTGTCTTTTCAATGATGCAAAACTTAAGCAACTTTTTGAGGAAAACGCAAAAATTATTTTAATTGATTAGTATTTATTTCTAACAAAAACAACACAAGAACTAAATTTTTTTGACAAAATCTTACAATCAAGTGTTTCAAACTGTGAACCATTTACAGCTAGGCAATGATAAACTCGGTTTTTAAACCCGTTTATAACATTCCCAACCATTTCAGGTGTAATTTCTCTAACACGATCTTTTAAATTTTCGATATTTTTCGGTCCCTTAGCATAAACTTAATTTTTAAGGTGACCCCATCATTGAAAAGAGAAAAAAAATCTCTATCAAAAGAGTATAATATAGGGGTACCTTGCCATTTAAAAAAATTGGATGTTTTTCACTGTGCTTTTGTTATTCGAAAAAAAAATTAAGTCTTATGGTGGAAAACTAAGTACCAAACAACTTTTATTCAAAACGTTTTCCTTAAAGTGGATATTTGCTGAGATATATAGCATATTCATACCTTTTGGAGACTGTACATCCAATCAAGTGTACATTCTATATTGATGAGCCAATCAGCATCTTAGAAATAGAGAATATCTGTACCGTTACTTGGGTCACACAAAATTGCATGTATAAGCAATAAAGTTGTTAATACATAAAGTATTTATGGGGTAAAGTGAAGCTGACTTATTTAAAGTGAGATTTTTTACTGCCACGAGGGAGTCTCTCCAGCATAGAAGATAGATTCGCGTTTGGGTGTAACAAATAAAAGTAAATAGCTAGTGATAAAACCGGTTAAAACTGGTTTGGGAAATATTTATTTCGTTTTCGTTCTTAAAAAAAGTTCAGTTAATTTTGTTTAACGTTTTCGGTTTCGTTCCGTTCTCAGTCCCTGAGAATTTTTTTAAAAATTAATGGGTTTTATTAGAAATAGCTGCTTATCCATGACGATGAAAAATTGTCAAAAGTTAATTTTAAAATAAAACACCAATAATTTTCCAAAATCACAAAATACTAAACTTAATTTTAAATCGAGTGTGCTAAAGAACTTATCAAAATATTATTCAAAAGTTTTGAAGTCAATAAAACTTAAGTATTTGTCTCCAGGACATATTTACAGCCTGTCACATCTGAATGATAAATCGCCATCGCTTGATATTTCTAAGCAAAGTGACATGAGGACTGACCGTTGTGCTAACTTCGGAAGGCTTGGCAAATCGATTCCAGAGACACGAATCATTGAGCAATGCATAAATGCGTGACCTGTTTACGAATGACACACATAAAATTCTGATTAACGTATATATTTTCCGAGCCACCGAATATATCGTAAGGTTTGTGGGGGCGATGATTCTATGTGCGCGATTTCAATAAGTTAAGTTTTGTTGGTGGCAGTCCGCAACGCACCGATGCATGATATTAAATCATTTTTAAGTGGGATGGGTTATTTCAGGAGAAGAAGTAGATGACCTAAATAGTGGAGGATATGACGACCTGGATTTTTATACACTGGGAGTAACTATGGAGTTCAAACGATGTGACCATAAATTACTCTGTATAGAAATTCTCATAAATAATTTCATGTTGATAAAAGTATAGCAGTATTAAAACAAGCACCATCTTCAAAAACACTTAAGGAGTTAAGTTTTGCTCCTTTAATTTTTAATTTACAATTTGTGAATTTAAACGTATATAATTTGTGCAAAAAAAATTAACAATATAGAATAAGAAAAAATTATCAACACACCAGGTGTACCACAAGGCTCTGTTTTAGGTCTTTTACTTTTTGTGCTGTACTTAAATGATTTAAAACACTATATGAAAAACTGTAGTGTAAATCACTTTGCAGATGACACTTTAATCACAGCTTCTGATAGCAACCTAGAGTCGGCAATTATTTTAAAAACGTATTGTAATCCCTTGACCCAAAAGATGCAAAATCAGATTAAGAAAAAGATTTTTTTGCCAGGACAAAACTCAAAAAGGAAAATAGATACGTTACTTGTAAGCTAATTAAAAAAATATTATTATTTTTGAATTAAAGTACATGGTTTAGCTTTAGAACATCACACACATGTTATTAACACAAAAAATAGCAAGTTCGTTTAATTTACAATTTTTATATTTAGTATAAAAAAATACAGAACGTGCAAGCCATACGGACAATGATAATAAGAGTAATATAAAAGACACAAAGTTATGAGTATAAAAGCTACAACAACGCCTGCATAGCTTTAATATCTCGTACAATCAAGAAATACAATACCTGACACACAAATGGAAACAAACAACATAATACTCTGCGAGTATTATGAGGCCGGGAGTGTGTGATCTGGAAGTTCAAAAATCAACAAAAAAAAACACGTTCGCTAAAAAAGAGATAATAAAACGCATGTGGTGCAGTGTCTCATTTAATGGCGCGGGAGTGGTCGAATAGAACTGCAGAGGAGTAAATAACACCGCAAAGCAACCCTTTGTCACTAGAAAACGCGTCACTGTGGACTGATATGAATAGGGCACGCTGTGGAAGTTCAGGAAAGCATAGCAATAAAAGAACTATTGAGAATCTAACCAATGAGAATAGCCGACGAAATTAACATGCAGGGCCAATAACTACGAAATACATGCCAATAACTACAAACTGCGTAGTTTTTTAAAAATAATTTATTTTTACCATTAAAAACTTATGATACATGAAATTCGAATTTTAAATATGAAAATAAGTTTATTGGTCTATACTACAATTCTATTTTTATACTCTAATATAAAAAATAATTTAATTAACTCACTTGCAATATGACATTTTGCTTAAGGGGGCCAATAACTATAGCAGTTACCCCATATAATTAACTTTGAAACAAGGAACTGTACGCATTCGGAAAATTTACGACTTGTTTATTTAAATTACAAAGTTCCCTTGATTTTACGTTTCACTGACGTATGTATCAATAAATTATGAACATTGGACTCCACATTTTACTGTCAAACTTTGCCACCGTAAATAATTTATGTTGCTTACGGAGGACCTAGGCTAGAATATATAATTTATCTGCTACATTGAAATCAACAATAAATCTGTAGCGATAAAAATAAATTTATTTTGTAAAAGAAAATGTGTTTTAAAAAAGAATTAAATTGTGTTCGCCTGACAATGTTATTTGCTTCAATACTAGTAATGGCTAACATTTTCTTTCTTATTCCTCTTAAAATAAACATAATACTATGACTGGTTTAGTGTGCAAATTTTGTAATCTTATCAAACGGTAGTGCAAAGAGAGGTTAAAATTGCAACCGATTTATACACGATCTGTATAAAACATTCAAAGTACATAATATAATGTTACATCGTACTACAGCATATTAAAACCGGGAATGTTTAGAAATATAGTATAATAACCGTAAATATATGCTCTTACTTGATAAACAACGAAAGTGAAAAATGATGCTATCTTAGATGACAAGTTTTCATTCCTTCGTGAAGTGACAGATAATTTGTGAAACTAGAAAAACTTTGTGACTATTCTTAGTGGAACAAATTTATTTATATCCACTATTGCAATGTTAATTAAGTCGGTAGCGGGCTGAGTTAGCTTGATCTAAATTACTTAATTAACAATACTATTTAAATACTTTAGAATAGAATTTTTATTATCACCCAATAGAAAACTTTAATATGTTTATTATTGCTTGTTTATTGAGTTACAACTTTTACATCAAAAACTTATAAAAATAAACTGAAATAATAGGGGTTCTACATTTATTTACAAAGATACACAAAATTTTTCTTGAAGTAGTCTTTTGTTTTCTATTTTTTTAGGTTAAGTATATTTTTAATTTTGGACAAGACTGTTTTAGTAAACTAAATTTTTGGAGTTGCCAATAAGATTGTGGCATTACTAATATAAGATTAGGTTTGTTCCAACAAGCGATTTAAAACCAATTCATGAAAAAGTACATGAACTGGTTTATTTGCACTATATGCACTAAAAAATTTATTGGCCAGTATTAGACGTTGTTAGAACGCTTTTACGACTGGCCTAACTGTAAATGACATTTGTGCCTATTGGGTTCATAGAAATGTGCGCATCGCAAGGGTAAACACCTTAAGAATCCGGTACCAAATGGGATTGGTAGGGCGATGCATAGCTACCAGAGCTCACGTTAGTTATGAACAGCGCATGCGTGTAAAAACCCAAGCGCTAGTACATGCCTTCATTCACGTACTGTTTTGACCGTATACTGAATAGTTCATGTATTAATTTTATAACAGTTGGAACAGCCGACTAACCGTCCGGTGAACTATCAGAGACTGTGCGGGAACGCGATATCGATACAGCGCAGAATCCTGACAGGACATTGTATCGTAATACATACCCTTGTAGGAACAAACCTACTATATTAGTGTCAGAAAAACCTTACCTTTAATTTACAGGCAAGCTCTATTATTAAATATATAAAATTTTGGATAACCAAATATATGGAACAATGAAGTAAATTAAATGGCTTTCATAAATAGTTACAGAACGTGTTACATTTAATAAAAAATAAAAAGCAATCAGCCATAACAAAATGTTGCATATTTTTTTTTAAGAAACGTCCACATGTTAAGCAAACTTGTCTGTTGTATGTATATTTCTGAATCTATACGGGATACTTTTAATAGTACACACCCTGTATAAATTTAAGATTTCTATGGCATTACCCCCCATAATATTAAAACGATTGTAGTAAAACATTAAATATTTCATCTATAAAAAAAAACACATTTGCATAATAATTCCATTAACGTTTAAAATAACTTTCAAAAATTAAGCTCTAATACCAATATTTCTGCCTCTTATCAAACCTTGTAACACAACTAAACGATTACCTTAAACACCATGCAAACTTAACTCGTATAACCATCAAATGAAACGCCACTTCAGCTGAAAAATAACCCTTAACGCGTGTTTAACACGTAAGAAGCCAAAGAAAATACCCCAACAGCAAGTCACTGGATTCTTATCACATTTACATCATATCGACCTGGCTCGTGATTATTACACCCCAGCGCAGTAGGCTGATCACTGGAAAGTTATTGCCTTAGATATAGGTCTATGCTTGCAGTAAAATTCCAGGCCAGAATTTACCTATCTCGCGGTGCTAATAAAAGTTTATTTTTATTCTTGCTGAAAGCCTTCGCGCCATAAATTTTCGAGATTTGGTTTTAAATATTTAAAAGTGGGGTGCTAGAAGAGTTATTTAGCTGTAATAAACGTGTTCTTTTCTCGAGGGCCATCGAGAAGAAACTAAAACTTATAACAGTGAACCAATAGCAAAGCCTTGAAAATAAATGTAAGAACTTAAAGTTAGGCCAACAGTAATCCGAGCCAAGCCTATTCTAAGGTTATCCTGTCAATGGCCTCCAATGAAAAGACAAAAGAAATGCTCAGGATGAGCACAGTAGAAATCCGAGCAGCCACAGGACACTGTGGGTAAAAAACACTTCTACATAATAGGGCTTTCAAAGACTGATATATGCAGAGGATGTGGTGAAAAATAAGAAACTCCTCTTCACGTAATATATGCCAGTGTGAAGGATTCTTACACTATCGGCGTAGACTTTTTGGGATGGAAAAAGCTAATCAAGAAGAGTTAAGAAAAATACCTTTGAAGAAAACCCTGGAGTTTTTTAACAACAGGACCAATAGGTCGCAGTACAGGAACCCGAAAGGGGACCACCTCCGCGTTTACCCCAGAAGAAGTTGGAGAAGAACTACCACTGGAAGAGTCAGAAACGAACAAGCAGGGTTGAGCAGATTTAAATCATGATTTAAATCAAGTGATTTTTTTAAAAAAATCATTGATTTAAATCAAGTGATTTTTTTTTTAAATTATCAATTTAAATCACAGATTATATGAGTACAATATAATATTTATAGTAAAACAAAATTGTATTACTACATATTAGTAATTAAATACACGAAATGGTGAATAAACCATATCAATTTGCTCTTGCAAAGTAATATTCATTGCGGAAATGCAATAATTCAAAAAATAAATGCAAGTTTTTGACGTTAGCGAAGTGAACAGTCAGTTTTTTCAATTTCCACGGAACTGTATTGCTTCAATAACGATTTGAAGAAAAATGTCGAATATCTCGAAAAGTATGAGTTTTGGGTATAGGACATACTAAACAAAATATGAAGCTCTTTTAAAGACGAATTCGATGACATAAAAAAATACAGGGGTTTGCATTTGAAAAAATCGAGTTACGAGCTTCTGAAAATCATGGAAGTTGCGACCTATTTATAAACACCCCTGTATGTGATTCAAATTTTTTCATATCGCGGGAACAGAGAATTTTTTTCTGCATGTCCATACCAAATTACAACTCTGTACTTCAAAATAACTTCAGGAGAACTTTTTAAATAAAGACTTAAAACCTTGAATAATTTAGAAAATTATTTTTTTTTACAACGCCGTATAAAAACCTATAGTATTTTATATTGATGCAAAGCTAAAATTAAGGCGGTCAAAAATATTAAATAAAAAATTGGGTGTTGTATTTGAAATATAAAAGTTGCTATTAGTTCCAGAAAGGTGACTCACCCTGTATATTTGAAAATATTTTTATTGTGGTCTTAAAAAAAAACTGTATAAAATAGCAGTTGAATCAACTTCATATCTCAAGCCGTTTAGCCACAATCGACCGATCCCGCACTAATGACACCCTGTATATAATTACATCACCATTTAGCACTAATTTTTTCAAAATTCCTAATCATTATATTTAATTTTTCATTTTGACAAAAATTCACCAATAAATTTAATATATTGGTTATTAAATATATTAGCACAAAACAGAAATAGCATGTGAATGTCACTAAATTCGATAATATGGTACATTTAATTTAAATCAAAAAAATCTGATTTAAATCAAAAAAATCTGATTTAAATCAAATAAATCGATTTTTTTGATTTTTTTAAAAAAATCATGATTTTTATCCACCCTGCGAACAAGTGTTTGAAAAAATATTAAAGACGGCTTTAATAAAAAGCAACTGACGTGTTTTGGATACACGAAAAGGATGCAGGAATCTTGATGGTTGCTAAAATACAAAAAACAAAAAAAAGGTGCCTTAGAAGAAACTGGAGAGGTGACATTGATGAAGCAATGCAAGCAAGAGGATTGGAAGAAAAAGATAGCCAAAACAGAAAAATATGGAAACTGGGAACGAAAACACAGCGGTGGAGAAATTCATTTGTATGTAAGAAGATTAAAAAGTCAGTTTTTAAAAATTTGGATAAATCACAGTGTTTGTAATTAGAGATCTTGATAGACAATTTTTAAGGTGCATGGCTTTTTCAAAGTGTACATTTCAGAGTATTTGCGTTTGCTGAATATTCTTGAATTTAACTAGGATCTCTTTATGTTTACGTTTGCAGGTACGAGTACGTAGAAATGTTTCTATTATAACCGAAGTTCGCAAAGCCTCTGGAACTAGTTCCATTGTCGATTTCAAGTAATATTGAACACGATCTGTTATAGTATGGGTATTTTGATCGACTCGCCTTTCAGGACAACTGACATTTAACAGTCTTCCTTTGCAAATGTAATAGTTTATTATTTCTTATACACAATTTAACGTAGAAAACATATCGACTGAAAATTGTATAGTGACATAAATATGATTGAAATAGCGAAATTGCGTTTATTTTACGGCTCAGTTATAATCTTAACATATATATTTCAAAATTTACTTCTCAAAGATACTTAAATACCTGTTATATTACCGTTACTTGAGTTAAGAAATTCATCGCAAATATTCAAATCATATTTTCCTACGCTAGAGGTTTATTTTTAGTTTTTGGTGTTTCTTACTTCCCATTCCCTTGCGGAAAATATGATGCAAGCGTTATCGTAAAGTGCACATGGTAACGACTTGCTTCATATCATGATGAGGTTGGAATTCTGATCTCTATTACGAATCTAAATATCGGCAAGGGATCAAAGAATTCGAGGTAAAATCTTGCAAAGTTTTACATGGACGTGCCCGACAAGTTAATGGTCTATTTTCTTTCCTAAATAGCTATTTAGGGAGATTGGTATTTCTGAAATAGTTGGATTAGATGATCACTTGAAAATCAGATAAGATAAAAATTTAGTCAAATTTTTAAAACAAACTTTTGAAGATATTTTTTGAATGTTGGCATTTTTTATACATGAGTTGGTTACAATTATGATCGTGTTTAATGAAAATAGAATGTTAATTTTTTGTTAAAAAGGCTTAAATTGTAACTTAGCTTTCTAAACATATCTATAGGTAAGCTTATTTAAAAATATTTTTTTATTTTCGAATGATCGTTTATAGATATGCTGGACCAGTTTTATTCTCGTCTTTTCATTAATTGCAAACTTATTGATTTTATTTGATGAAAAACGGCTCTCTATTAAATCCTCTGCACATCAAAGAAGAATATTTTTCCTTTTAAAACTAATAAAGAGATTAGCAAATTGAGAAAGTATGTTATTGTAGACGTACACACGCAATTTCATAATCAAGCCATGTTTTATACAATAACTGAAAGAGAAAACTCTCATTAGTTGGGACAAAAACAATAATTTTTCTCTAAATCCGAAAACATTTTCTTTATCAGCTTTTTCTTGTTCGTTAGATTTCCGAGCAAGTATTCGATTAGAATACGCTATAGGGCAGGGGTTCTAAACCAGGGGTCCATGGACCAGGGGTAAGTGAAATACAATGACAGAAAAAAATTATTGTTGAAAAGCAAGAACCAAAAATTTTCGCATTAAATATTTTTACATTGTGTGTTTTATGCATAAATAAAGTTCTTGTAAAATGTCGAATAGTCGAAGCCGTTTTTGTCAAAATTAGCAAAAGACGCCCAAGCGTCGGTACCTCTTTGGCAATATATACCGCACATATGGATGATAACAATAAACCGTAAGACAACACCCCGTATAAGATACAATAACTAGAAAATTATTAAAGTCATGGTTCTAAAATTACCTGGGCATGTTTAGCTAACACATGGTCAAAACTGTTTTTGTTAATTTTAGCTAAAGACGCCCAAGCGTCGGTAACTCTTTTGCAATATATACTGCATATATGGATTATAACATTAATACCGTAAGACAACACCCCGTACAAGATACAATGATTAGAAAATTATTAAAGTCATGGTTCTACAATTACCTGGGCATGTTAAGCTAACATAGTCAAAGCGGTTTTTGTCAATTTTAGCAAAAGACGCCCAAGCGTCGATACATTTTTTGGAATACATTCCGCACATATGGATGATAACATTAAACCGTAAGACAACACCCCGTATAAGATTCAATAAATAGAAAATTATTAAAGTCAAGGTTCTAAAATGTTTAACTAATTGACATGACATGACGCTTCACAGTTGAGCCGAGGAGTACATTGATGGAAACTGGTTCAGAACCGCTGCTATAAGCCATCGCTATAACACTTTATTCGGCACAAATAAAACAAAGGAAACAAATAGAGTCGTTTTACTTTCAAGTTAGTTTCGATGTAACGAAGATCTTGCCTTTCAGGCGTTTATTTCGTGGTTGTTTACGTTGAAGCTGACGATCCGCCAACGTATTTACCGCAAATTGAGCAAAATCATGTATAAACAGTTCAATCTCATCAAGTAGTGTGGTACTAAATCGCGCGTGTGTGTGTTAAACGTAATGACGCTGAAATCTCATGAAATTCTATCTAAACATTTCGCTTGCCATAAAGTTTTCGCAGGCGGGTTCGCTGAACAGAGGGCTGGTGTTGAATGTAACACCTATCCAGTCGTAAAGTGCTCTTAATTTACACATTCAAACAATTTGCAGTTCCATTAGCGAGCGAAGACTTTACTTAATGTATCAGGGTGATAAGGATAAATTACAATTTTCGTTACTTTACGCGAATCTACAGGGTGGGCAAATTTCGATGTTTTCATAGGGAATCTCGGTAACTATAAGAGGTATGGAAAAACAGACCCCCGTTCCTCGATTATTATTTTTTTTTTCGAGAAAAATGGTGGAAACTAAAATTGGTTATGGTCTTTTGTGCGATAACTCGATTTTTCGACTATTCGTTATATGACTTATCTCACTTGTTTTTCAAAATAAAGAAAAATAATTTTGACGTTCTACAGGCACTTTTTTGATAAGAATGCAGTGGCGTAGACAATTTAAAAAAATATTCGAAATTCGAGTTGTGAAATAAAGTTGAATTTTTTTAAACAGAGCCTATAGTTGGCTGAGGAATCACGAGAAAGAGGATTTTTCCCCATTCCAATAATTATATCATGTGGGGTCGATTTATTAATTTTCCTTACATTATAGCAAATTATATGTAATTTTTCATATTTTATTTTGCTTTTAGTAGTAGGCTTAAGCCATTAAGAATATAACTGGTAAAAAAACTGTCATTCTGTTGTTTTAACAATAGTTTGACAGAAATAATCACGTTTAGTTGATTGTTTATATATATTTGTACCTTAAAGACCAAATGGCTTACGAATATTAGGAAAAGTATGATATGTTGGAATGTTTTATTCAAAGTAATAATAATTTTGAAGCTGCAAGTGAAACATTTTTTAATCGTTACCCATAATGAAGAAAAAATGTCCCACAATTAATAAGATTTTGTTTTAATCTTCCAAAAATAGATTTATTAGGTTGTCTTCTTTCTGGGTAACGAAGTCCTTAAAAGGGGCGCCAGATATCGGAAGAGGGGGTGGCGAAAAATGAAAGAAAAAACTATTCGTTAAAACAATAGTCACCAGTGTGAAAAAAACGGATTTAAAAATTGGAGGAATTTTTTAATTTTTGATTCACCAGTCTGAAACAGAAAAAGGGTTTCAAAACAAGTCCAGGACTTTTTTTTTTAATAGCCACTGCGTAAGAAAAGAAATTGGTATGAAAAAAGGAGCCCAGGTGTTCAATAAGGTTGAGAAAAACTTAAACAAATATTTAAAAATCAAATATCATATGCAATATAAATAAAATATAACAAAACCCAAGTTTGATTGGGCTTTTAAATGCAGAATAACAATTTAAATTTTCTTATAATAATAAAACCTATATAGCACAAGAGGGATAAGTTTTCAAATTTTTCGATATTTATTTAAAATCTTTTTTCATGTTATTGTTTAAAAATATTCGGCACAAATTTAACAATTTTGCAAAATTAAAACCTACGTTTTAGTTCATATAATAAGCGAGATTACCATGTTGCAACACCCTGTATAAATACACCAACGCTTATAAATCAAACTCATAGGAAATATTTTTTCCAAACATGCTGATAAGATCAAATATAAATCATATTTAGCAATACACAAAAACCTTCCTGTAATTAGGGACACCAAAGTATTAATGTCATCGTATACCGGGTGTAAACAAAGTGAGGTACATCCCCTTTTTTTCCCTTTAGTTTAATGAAATTTTAGAGTTATGATATGTGCAAAAAACCTGGTTTTCTAAGTACATGCACACAATTGTTTCACTTCCGGTTTCGCCGGAAATGACCCCAACTTTGTTATTTTTAAAGGAACACCCTGTATATTTTTACATTTTTGGTAAGACGAAGCGATTTTGGTTACAACTGCACTATTTTGGTTAATTTTTATAACCTCAAACACTTTTTAAACCCAAATTTAATTTTTGTACAAAAAAAAGTTTCAAAATATTAAAAGCAGTGTAAGATACAAAACTTTTAATTCATTAAAATTATAAGATGGGGTGGGTGCAAATGTTAAAATTCTTACATATTTAAATCAATGAAGTTCTATTTTCGTTCTGAAAACTGTTTATTTTTAAATGTGCTTACGAAAATGAAGCCGTAAAAGTTGTACAGCAAAAAATGGATTGATTCAAGTGATATACAGCAGGATAATTTATTCCTGCTACTGTCGAATCCTGCAAAAAACACAACGAAACTCTTTTAAACTTCTCGCCAAGCAATCCCTAACTGATTTACAATTTTATTATGCCGGTTTATAGGGAAATATTTTATCATTTTATTGCACTGGCCCAGACCGATCGGAAACACTTAAAGCCTGCATCAATCTACCAAGCAAATTTTATCACTGTCGCAAGGAATTATTTGCGAAGCAAACTTGGGAGCCCGACTCGTAAATTGTCTTCGTTTTACAGCATCGTCCCATATTAATAGATTCATGAATGTGCCTAGACATAAAATTAAGCGCATCACAGTTAAGATTGGCTATCAAGCGTCGTTCTTGAGTGACAAAAACGTTTCGCAGTGCGGAAGTTTTGTTTTTAATTAGTTTGATTGCTGACAAGCGCGCCCACGTGTCAAGCTCGCGTGTAACTTGGCTCAAGCTTACCTCCAAAGTCCGCTTGTGTCCTTTGATGCGGTGCTCTGGCGAGTCACGACGAAGATTTTTTGTGTCTATATGCACGTTGGTTTGCATGCTGCACTCCCGATGTAACAGGTGAAACGCGTACGAAACGACAACGGGCGCAACTACATCACGGAGCTTTCAACTACTCTACTGCTTCTGAAGTTACACGAGTGGAAAAAGCTCCGATCGTATATGATCGTGCGTTGTCGTGGAAACGTGTTTTTTAAAGGACTGCAGTTCTTTAAACTTTCTACTACGCAAATAAAAAGAAATAATATGGGGGTGATTAGAGTTTTCTCGTTTTGCTATACATTAAACAACCAAATACTAAATGTTTAATTTATGTTAATGTAACAGTCTTCGTTATTAAATTAATAAATGATATTAATTCCTTAAATTCAGTTTTTAACTAGTTATGATTAGGTGTGGTAGCCGAGGACGAATACGCTTTGTTGCAGTGAAATTGTTTGCAGGAACTGTAGGATGAGCGTAGAAAACTAACCATAATTTAATTTCAAGAACTGGTTTTCTTAGCGTTGTAAACTACCCCAAATTGTTCATTTTTAACATTTTTTATGAGGAAGGGATGAGGAAATGGGAAAATAATTTACTAAAACGAATATATAAGAAAGGAGGACAGGGCCAATGTGAAAATTACAGGCCAATCTGGTAAGCCCAAACCAGCTACAAGCCATACAGGGTGAGTCACGACGGACGCGTCGGAGTTTTATGGCGAAACGGTTTATATTTTCCAATTTCTGTTGCTGTTAGATTATGTAAGTCAATAAGGTCTACATTTTAAAAATATTTTCAAACATACAGGGTGCTCCAAAAAAGAGTGGCATATCAAAGTTATACTTTTTCTCATGGAACACCCTGTATATTTTTACATTTTTGGATTCCTCTTTAAATTTAATTCAAAAAATGTAAAAGGTCATATGGGTCTAAAGTCGACCGTTCTCGTGAAAATTGCATTTTCATGAAAATACAGTATTTGCAAAAATTTTCAACATTTAAAAACTTTGCATCAACTACATTTCAAAAATATTATACAGGACGTTTTTTACGCATTGTCAAACTTGTAAAACTTTAAACATTGATAACTCATTTTTTTAATTACAACACCCTATATTTTTTTGCACCGTCTTATAGAAAATATAATTCTCTTTCGAAAACATTAATACTGTTTTATACCTAAAATTGATGTTTTCCGAGATATCGCGATTTTATTGTTAATTATTAGGTCGAAGTAATATTTTCGAGTAGGCTATGAAGGTAGACAGCGGTAATTTGAAACAATTGAAAGAGAGAACAAGAAAGGTTTAGTTTTATCTTTTGCCTACGCATTTTTGACATTTTTTTATAATGAAGAGCAATTAAATCGAGATTTCTTAAAATTATTTTTGCATTTATTGATTGGACCAGTATGATAAGATGATTACTAAATCCTATAAACCATTTTTTGTACGCTTATAATACGACACTCGGTTCTACCAAAATGTCTTTGCTTAAATTCTGGTTCCACGCATTTTGCAAACATTGCGTTTTATACAGTGTGCACAATGTTTTTAATGTAAGTTAGTGTTTATGGTGTGTTAACTAAAATATCATATAAATACACAGAAAATATTTCAAAATTCATAATTTACCCAGACATAATCAAAGTTGATTGATTTGGACATTTTTGAATGATTAAAATTAGAAAATTTTGAAATCAAGTGCAATTTGGAGGCAAAAGTTTTTTGACTTAAGGAAAAATTTAGAGATTATTGAAAGGGAACGTTTGGAGGAAATAATAAAGATTAATGCTTAAAGCAAAATTATTAATGCCTAGCAAACGATTCCAGAAGAGTTCAAATCTTTAAAGAAATTAGCTTCGGCTATTTCAACTATATTTTCTTCCAAATATGCATTTGAGTCACTGTTTTCGCAAATGAATTTATTAAAAAATAAATTCAGAAATACATTAACATTATGTATCTTTAGTACTTATTGTTAAACTACAAATTTTTATTAATAGTCAATAAAAAATATTTATTTAATACAAATATTGTAATTGCGCGGAAAACTAGGGACAGAATAAAAAACGAAAACAGAGATATAATACGTTTATTTGCAGTCAAAATAACTAAATTAATTCCAGCAAATGAAACACGATCGCTAATTATTAAATTGTAGCCTGAAGATCGTTAGATAGAGACTGTTTTACAATTAATTTTGTCACGTGTTTAGTCCTGACTGAGATAACAAACTTGACTAAAATAGTTAGCAACTCTGTATTACACAACGAACAACCAATTATTCTCTCTAATTAAATAAACACAGTTGTTAGTACATATTTGCAATTATAACTGCCTGCAAGATTAAAAATATGGTGCTACGTAACTTTTTTTTATACACAGAATTTTTTAGAATCCTGCAAGTTGATGAAAATTTGCAGGAGCATACTACTGGGTGATGTTACATAAAATACATCTTAACTAATAGTATTAGTAGTGGCCTTTTATCTCCTTTTAGAGCATAGGGCATCATCCTTGGGGATGTTTCTGTGACTCTTTTTTGAGATTAGGTCATCAACCTAACGCTTCTTGATTAACTTGCTCTGTTATTTGCATGTTTATCCTTGTGTTGAGTTGGTTTAGTGCTGTTCCTGGTTGGTTACATATCTTGTCTACGAATTTTCTCCATTCTTTTTTGTTCTTTTGCGATCTGTTTCATTTCAGTCCAACTTTTATTACTTCTCTCTGTTTCTCTAATGGTTGTTTTCTTTCATGGGTCTGTTGGGCGTCCTCTTCTCCTTTTTCTTTTCCCATTAAAATCTCAGCTTTGTTTTGTAATATCAGTTGAAATAGCTTGGACATCTACTACGTTTGTTAGAAAGAAGGTAAGCAAAAATGAAATGAAAAACGAAGTTTGAGAGAGTAAGGTCAGGAAAATATATGGGAACGAAGTGAGAAATATACCTAGAAGAATCATTTGTAGGGATGTACCACATTTAGCCAAAGAGAGACAGGGTTGGAGAAATATAATCAAGACGGAACGGTACAAGAGGAGAGGATCGTTTTAAAAGAAATAGAAGAAGAAGGTACTTAAAATGAACTCTCCATAAAAATAATTATATCATAACAAAACAATTTGGTTTTTTTCTAGTCATATTGGACCATAACTCATCCAACAAGTTACTACACTTATAAAGCACCCACGATATTAAATCTACACCAACTATAAAACGGTGTAGTATATAACACTGAGAATATAATTCTCTATAAATAACAGCAAAAAAGAGTTTATGGCTGCGTTATGAATTCTGGGGATATAAACAGATTCCTAAATTAACTATAACAAATTTAGACTAGACATTTGCACCGTTTAACAAGCTTAAACTTAATCAAACCATTCTTCTCCATTGGACTTTAGTTAACAAGGAGATGTACCTATAAAACGTCAATACTTTAATTTTGGAATATACAAGTCATATTTTAAACAACAGTTCTTTCATTAATAATAACAAAACTATAAAACTGTTCTCGGAACAACATAAAAAAGACCTATGGCGCTTCATTTTAAACAAGTAGCAAAATTTTATCACAAAATCTTTAGGGTGTATAAAAGAATTTAATAAAAATCACAAACAGTTTAAACCAAGTAAAGTTTCAAGCTACTGCATGAAATTTATTTGTAAACATTATTGCCTAGGGGTTGTTTTGTAGGATCAACTATAATTAAATTAACTGCCTGTTTTGTAGCAAGAAATTTCAACAACAATCTCCAGTGCCTTTGGATTAGGATTAGATTTCACCAAACCGCTATATGTATTACCAAAGTTCAAGTCCCCAGTTCAGTGAACCTACTCCAACAATAAAACGTTTCAAGTTTGCAGCAAAGAGAAAATAAGCTTTTTTGAAGTAACTTCGTTCAATGACATTTTTAAACGAAGTCTGGCGAATATCTTCATTATTAAAATATAATAACGTTTATTAAATTAAATTTAAAGTTAACGCGCGCGTGTCTTGAACAAACAGAATAGAATTTCCTGTATCAAAATAACACCGCTAGCGGAACAGGAAACTTTGTGACAGCAACAACCAAAAACAATTAAAATAAACCGAAATTACCATTTAATTAGGGAGCTTTTCCCGTGTATTTGCTTAAGTTCTGTTTGTTTTTTGCGTGAATTTGTTATCGTACAAGTTATTTGGGCTTGTCCGATCGATGAAACATGTTGTAACATTTGTGCAAAAAATTTCTACAACAATTAGTGTAGTAAATTGATGAAAAAGGGTTAACAAGACGTAACGCTGATTTCGTACGACAAGACAAAAAGTTGAAAACTTTTTTAACCCGTCTCCCTCGCGTCAATATGACCCATTTAAAAAATTTGGTCTTATATATTTTTGATTACAACAAAATAGACAGAAATCCGAGAATATTAAAATCAGATTATTTAAAAACAGTGTACAAATCTGAACGAAGATTTAATAGCTTCGAGGATACAACGGGGAAGTAATTCAAAAACAAGTCGCATAAACAATGGGCAATCGAGGCGTGCACCTCAAGGTACTTAGACAAACAATGGCGTTAAAACTGTCGCGTCAACAAAACCATCCGAATGAAGACCAGCCTTTGTGTTCCTAAGAAGTACTGACGATTCACTTCTACCGCTAAGGGAAGTAAAATTATGTTGAACACAATGGAAAGCCTTTCAGGAAGGGATTATTCACCAGAAAACCAAGTTTCAGAAACAAAAAGTAAAAACAAGTTAAATTACATGAAAACAAATGAATAAAGATGCTTCAGTTATTCGTTTAAGAGCGAATGTTTCTTGTTTTATACCCACAAACGCATAATTTTTTTTTTTAAGGCTGATGCGTTAAAACGCGATTGTTTTTGCAGACTATAAATGCATGTTTCAAGCAAAAATATTCATTGCAAAGTCGGTAAGAATATAATATCTGCTTTTTATTCTCATTCGTGCAGTAGGAGAAGCGTAAGCTATCGAAAAACTATTCATTCAGTTAAGATACAGAAAGGGATTAGCTGGACTCTCAAGTTTTGACCCGAACCGGCTAATGAGAAACTTAAAACATTCAGTGCAACGTATCTCACAAATTCTTTGCACCTGACGAAGGGTTAAATACTTTTAAATTTATTCCCTCCAGCATATTTAATATGATTATAAAGTATGAATTCATAAAGATTTTAGGGGGTTTTCAAATTATTAAAAGCTAAATTCAAAAAAATAACGGTTTTTCTTCTTCAAAGTCTTCCGTATCAATGCCATTTTTATAAAACTATTCGTTTTTTTTGGTCATTGTAGTATTGTTCTTGATATCTTAACAAGAAACATCAACAAACAATATTTTAAACTTTTCATTTATCCAACTACGGATAGCTTTTTCTTTTAAATAAAAATATCGAAATTAATTAATCAAAAACTGGTGAAAAACATTAAATTTAAAATTTTCTAGCCCATTTAAAATGTTTTCCTTGGTTTCTTATTCAACATAAAACTTCTTTCGCTATTTGGACCTTTGCATATCCTTCTCATATATTTTGGTTTTTGACAATGCTTGTTTGTCAATTCTTCAAAATCTTCTCTAATCATCTTTATAAATCTTAAAATGCTTTCGTAAAACTTTATCGCAAGTTGAAGACTTAACAATCGGATTTTGCAATGATCTGCTGGTAGTGCTAAAAGTGCTTAAAATCTCATTTCATATCATTGGAAGCACAAATTCTGGTCTATTAATTTCTTACTTAATTCCACAGCTTCTAATTGTTTTTTTAATTGGACCATGGACTCGACCTCCCCCCCTTATTCTCCTAGTTACTCTAGGTGGAAAAACGGCCCAGGTCAAGAATGTAAAGTCAATAGAGCTCTCATTGATACTATAATAGCTGTAGTTACTGTAATGTTTGCTGGGTCAGATAGACCCGAAACATGATAGGAGTGTTAAAATCCTCCTTTTGTTTCAATGTTTCAAATTCAAGTGTTGACGCTAAGTTAATTGCAACATTGCAGCAGAGCACCCTACATGTTGTAGCAAATTGACCGTACGTTTTAAGTCAGCTACTCAACTTTAATTTTCAGTACGAGTACCGACGCGGCAGTTTTCCCAGTGGTGAAAATTGGTCACGCAGGTCACTTGATAGCTACGTTGTCATGACACCCACATGCTCGTATAATAATCTTCTTGAGACGATCTAAGTCGAGCGAGTTATACAGCACGGATTCGGCTACTTCCGAAACCACTTGTTAATCAACAACTTCCAGCTCATTTCTTGATACAAAAACCGAATTTGTTCTGACCGTAAAATGACACAGATCGTTAAATAATTGAAATCAGATATATATGTACAAACTGATTTATAGGATTATAATCGAGGACTTTGCATTTAAAATAATTATTCTAGCGTATAAATAATTTTGAAATTCATACAGTCCTTGAAAATGTCATTATAAAAATTCAATGAATGATAATAAACAAATAAAATAAAAACGGACGCAATGCTCAGAGAATGCAAACACATTTAATTTTAGTTTTGGCAGGGATAACAAATTTTAATTTGAAAACAAAAAAAATCTAGGTGTAACCGCGTATGTCCGTAAATATTTTCCTTACATGCGCTTCTTATTCAAAATTGTTTTATACTGCGTCTGCTTTCTCTTATTTTTACGTCTCTCTGCCGTTGGGTGAGAGGCTTTTGTTTATTTTTTTGCATGTGGTCTCAATTGCATGCTACTTTCCATCTTTTTCTATCTCTTGTTAGTTCTCTAACCTTGCTCTACTCGTGCCCACCGTGTGTGGCAGCTTCTTTTAACTCCTCATTCCAAGTTTTTCTTGGTCTTCCTTCTCGATTTCTCCCCCCACCCTGTTCCGAACCTTGTTGAACATTTTGGATAAGATAATATCCCGATTTCAATAAAACAGTTCAATAAAAACGCTTACTCCAGTGTTTTTCAATCTTTTGGCATTTGCACCCACCTTTTTTTATAAAACTTAAATTCGCCCTTCTTTTTCATATACGTTTTTATTGCGTCCTTTTGCAATCCTCTTTTCCTGCCAAAACACTATTGGTTTTTATTTGTCGTTGACTTAGTCCTGAGCTTATAAGAGTATTCAAAAATATGTGCATCTTTATGTTATTTAATGATATGGCAGCCTACAACAAAAGCATGTTTTTGCTTTTACTACGTGATGGGAATTACTAAAGACATCTGGGTTAAAATTCCAGATGTAAAAACTCAACAATATTTAACATGGAGGGCAAAAATATTTTAGTGTTATCTCGGTCGGTTGATGTTTTACCTTCAGTTATAGCACGGTTTTATGCGCGGAAGAAATAACTTCAGTCACGCAACTGAGGGTAATTAATATGCAAAATTTACCAACCCCTTTCACTTTAATCGCGTATTTAATATTAAAAGGAAAAGGGAAAAATTGTGACCCAGTTCAATTAATTCCAAAACCTTATTTTTACTTTTTTACACATCAAAAAAGTAAGGTGAATTTTTTAAATTCATAAGTGTTTTAGAAAAGGTCAAAGATATTTTTTATATGTTTTATTATGATGATTCAGTTTTAATTGAGCAAATAATACCCTGACTTTATTTTTAACTTTAATCCACTACTTCTGAACAATGTTTAAATTCACTCGCAATTATATTAATTGCAAGTGAAGTCAAGAGGGAGATGGACTTCGACAACCTATTAAAAGATTTTGCGGAAGCAAAATCTAGCAAGATTAATTTTAATTGAGTTTTTATTTCGTTTACAAAAATATGAGTTGTTTTGCTTTTCTTCTTTCACAGTCAATTTCTCAAATTTTGTTTTGTTATGTTTATTACAATACTTTAGCTTATGTTTGTTCAAGTTTTTATTTAAAAAATAAATTATTCACACAAAACATCAAAGGGCACAACTAAAATAACTGGATCGTTTATAGAAAATGGGAGAAGATAGGATGTCTAGAAAAGCGGGTCTGGGAACATTCTTCGCCTACAATTCGTCGCCCACAATTCTTCGCCCACAATTCTTCGCCCACAATTCTTCGCCCACAATTCGTCGCACACAATTCTTCGCCTCCACAATTCTTCGCCCAGAATTCTTCGCCCACAATTCGTCGCCCACAATTCTTCGCCTCCACAATTCTTCGCCCACAATTCTTCGCCCACAATTCTTCGCCCACAATTCTTCGCTTACACAGTTCTTCGCCTACACAATTCTTCGCCGCCCCAATTCCTCGCCACCACAATTTTTTGCCGCATACAAGCATATCACAAATTTTATTTGTAAATGTGATTGTTTTTATTTATAACGTAATTTTTGCAGATTATTTTACATTGGCCTACAGTTGTCTCTTGTATATTAATACTTCTTCTTTTAACATTATGTTTAAGAACTGCTACATAAATAGAGTATGTTGTAATTTTTAACATTGTTTATGTTATTATATTATGAATAAAAATTATATTGACCTGACCTGGCCTAACCTAACCTAACTTATCCTAATGTAAATTAATCTGTAAAAAACGTTATAAATAAAAACAATCACATTTACAAACAGAATTTGTGATATGCTTGTATGTGGCGAAAAATTGTGGCGGCGAAGAATTTTGGGCGAAGAATTGTGTAGGCAAAAAATTGGGGGCGAAGAGTTGTGGGGGATGAATTGTGGGCGAAGAATTGTGGGCAAAGACTTGTGGAGGCAAAGAATTGTGGGCGAAGAATTGTGGGGGAAGATGTTCCAGACACACAGAAAAGCATATGAACCGCGTACAGTAGGAAGAAATCGAAAAGGAAGACCAAGGAATGAGGAGGTAAGAGAAGCTGTTACAAACAGAGGGATCGAGTAGAGTAAGGTTACACTAACAAGGAATAGAAAAAGATGGAACAAAGCATGCAAAACGAGGCCACATGTATAAAAAGAAAGAAAAGCCCAACACCTAACGGCAGAGGCTTAAAAATAAAAAGAATTAAATTAAGCAAATTTTTTCAAATTCAAACCTATGCCATTGTGTATCTCTGATATTAAACGAATTCGCCTGTAAATATTTTTCCAAATATTATATTAACAATCAATAAAAACCATTTACATTTCTCTAAAATATTTATTACTTCCTTCACCTATACACCAGATTTTCCTGTTTATATCTGCACCTTTTTTTATTTGCTAGCTGTTTCGACTCTTCCTATCCAAAGGTATTGCAATATTTTTACATCGTCGTTAGTGACTGTGCTTTCACTTTTGAATTTTCCTACAGGAGCTGAAGGTGGTATGTTGTTGTCGTCGTGTATAAGGTTGTTAACAATATAGTAGCCCTTAAAAATATTTATATTTAATTTAAAAATTAAAGCCAACGAGATTTGAGAGAATAGTATTTAACGAGTTTTGTTTTCTTTTCATGCACCAGATATTCAAAATTCCTTACAAAAAAAAGCCAAAGTAAATGACCAAACTGTCTTTCCATCTACATAGTAATTTTCATAACTTATCCTTCATTTTTGTTGATTTATCTATATGTTTGAATCGAGTCGAAAATCGGTTATCTATGATTTGTTTACCATTGATCCTTATCTTCTGCACTTATATACAGTGTCCAAAAGGTATGGAATATGCTATATACCTCAGTAAATATCCACTTTAGGGAAAAATGTTTTGAATAAAAGTTGTTTGGTACTTAGTTTTTCACCACAAAACAACATTTAAATTTTTTTTTTTTTTAATAACAAAAGCGCAATGAAAAACAATTGAATTTTTTTAAATGGCTAGTTACCCCTATATTATACTCATTTGATAGATATTTTTTTCTCTTTTCAATGATGGGGTCACCTTAAAAATTAAGTTTATGCTAAGAGGCCGGAGAATATAAAAAATTTAAAAGATCGTATTAGAGAAATTACACCTGAAATGGTTGGGAATGTTTATAAACTGTTTTAAAAACCGAGTTTAACATTGCCAAGCTGTAAATGGTTTACAGTTTGAACACTTATTGTCGATTTCGTCAAAAAAAAAATAGTTCTTTGCATGTTTTTGTTAGAAATAAATACTAATCAATTAAAATAATTTTTGCGCTTTTCTCAAAAAGTTGCTTAAGTAAGGGTACTAAAGTTTTGCAACATTGAAAAGAGAAAAAAACTCTCTATCAAATGAGAATATTACCTTGTCATTTAAAAAAATTCAATTCTTTTTCTTTGTGCTTTTGTTATTCGAAAAAATAGAATTTAATATTTGTCTTATGGTGGAAAACTAAGTACCAAACAACTGTTATTCAAAACATTTTTCCCTAAAGTGGATATTTACTGAGATAATATATTTCATAACTTTTGGACACATTGTATATATTTTTTAAATAATATAAAGTGCCGATTTTAGAAATAATTTTGCTTCATGTATTAAAACTGTGAGAGATGCAATACGTTTCTCGTGTGCACCTCTGTCAGTTAAAATGCAAACTTGCTTGTAAATGCATGACTACGACACACCATTGAGCCAGTACGAAGCAGCGTAAATATTTAATGGAATTGAAATGAAGGCCCAACATGTACGTTTAACATGTCAACACTTCAAAATAAATGCACTTCGCTTATTTTTTACAAGAACATTTAAGACATCAAAAATATTATTATAAAAGCATCTCTTGGGAATCAGTAGACAATTTAAAACAGTCACCAAAAAGCTTTTCGGCTATTTACCTGTTTCATGGGGCACTCGGTCATATTACCATGTTTTGTCATCATGTCTTTTAACCCAAGATAATTACTCTTTATCATATCGCAAAGGTTAGCATCATTCATTGTGGTCAACTGCACATACTCGGATTTTTCCCATGAATATACCACAAGATTGACCTATAATTGTTTAGCAGTAGTATAGTATTAATCAGTGGATAGGAGTTAAACGGTTGATGAAAATAACCTAAGCGTGTTACAAAAAATGATGTATAAGAAATGTCAAAGGGACATCTACGAAATACGGGGGGGTCCACATAGAAGGGCCACTATTGGGATCTCGTAAACGGTAAGAGCTACAAAGAAGTTTAAATTAGACAAATTGTTTCCCTTTCCGAGACCCATTCAGTGATGCTTTAATGTTAATGTATTAAAAAAGTTCTGTGGCACGCTAGAGATATAGAATAAAAATCATGTTTTTTTTTTGAACTCGGATGTAGGTACTTGGTGGTACAAAAATATTTTTGGGGTAAAAGTTGTAGATTTTTTATGCACTGTAAAGTGAAACATTCATTAGTTTCAATATTGTTTAAATTGATGGCACACTATAGCTTTACAGGGACTTTTTTATGAATTCCATTTGTTTTGAGCCTAAATATCAAAATAAATACTTCTTCTTCTCTTCTTAATCGGTTCCTCTTGTACCTTTCGGTGTCGAGGTATGCTTTTCTATTTCTGTATTATCTTTCTCCACTCCTGCCTATCCTTAGCTACTTGTGGCACATCTCTCCAGCTGACTCCTTTTTCTTCTAGTCTCTTCCTCACTTCTTTTCCCATTTTATTCTTGGTCTTCCTCTATTTCTTTTTCTCTCTATCTGCATATTCCATCTTATTTTATTAATATATACCCTTTGTCGAGTTTTACTATTCCTTTCCCTTTTTCTTTGTTTCCGTTATTTTTAATCTTACTGATTTTCTATTGTCGAATTCCTCTACTAATACTACTTCCTTAACTTGTATGCTTCTTGTATTTCATGTTCCTATATTTACTGTCCATTTTCGTTGCTCATTGTAATTTATATTCCCAATGTTTCCGTTTGGGGTACTCATGTGGGAATTCCAGATTACCCCATCTTTAAACTTGCTTGTTAGTTTTTTGAATCTGAGTGTTTGTTTTCCCTTCTTTCTTGCCAATTTCTGTTCCACTCCATCCCATGTATGTAGTTGGTCGTGTACATTTTCTTTCCTTTCATTTTGCTTTTGTTTTTTATTACCTCTAACTTTTGCCTGCCGTTATCCAGTCTAGCTATTTGTTGCCCTGTTTTTTTTTCCCACCTTATACGATTCTGTCACGTCAACTTTTACTCCAATCTCCTTCCAAATGAATTCTTGCACTCCTTCTTCAAGTTTTTCTTGCTGTATATTTATACCATTGAGTACTACGTTGTTTCTTTTCCTTTCTTTTTCTTGTGCTTCCAGTCTGTCTTCTAATCTTTTAATTCTCTTTTGCATGCCCTGTTTTTCCTCTTCCCATTTTTCTTCTCTCTCTATCATTTTTTCAGTAAGTTTCCTTATTTTTTCATTGCACTCATTAAAACTTGTCTCATCTCCTTCCTAATGCCCTCCAACATAGCTTTTACCTCCTCCATATTAATGTCCGGTTTTATTTCTGTTCTCTCTTGATTGTTAAAAATGTGCAGTGTTGCTGTCAAATAGTTTGTAAATTTATGATAAATGGACAAAATAAATACATTAAACCTTATAACACTGAAAAGAGGGAAAAGGTCTTTTTAATGAGGTCATAGCCAACTATGGTTTCCATTTAAAAATTGAAAGTTAGTAATTTATCCAAAAATTTAAACAATATTGCAGCGAATGAATGTTTTTATTTTACAGTGCGTATAAGAATCTACAAATTTTTCCCAAATTTTTTTTTACCTATCTTGGTTTTTGTTTATTACCTATCGTGCCATGGAACTTTTTTAAACATTGAAGCATCATTGAATAAGTCTCAGAAAGAGAACCAATTTGTCTATCTTGAACTTCTTTATAGCTCTAACCGTTTACGAGATTCCAATAGTGGTCCACCCTGTATACAGGGTGATTCAAATTCGAGCATGGGGTTCTCGAAAAAATAATTTATTTTCTTAATTAATAGTTGGTTATAAGTAAGTTACGTCACCTTAACGTTCATTCCTAGATCTTTCACTATTGTTCCTGAACCGTTAATAGCTTGATGACCATCAGCTGTGTCAAATATAGTGTAAACGACATCTTTAACAAAATCCTTATTGAACCACGTTACTTCAAACTTTTCATGAATCAATTTTAATTTTGCATTCTCACTGGCACACTAAAATAGCATAAGAATTTAAAATCTCCCATTTTATTGGCGGCTGGTCTCACCATTTCCTTTAGGAGAATCAAAGTTTGGATTATGAATACGATGTAGGTTTTCATTTTGTAAATCTGGTAAAGCGGTAACTAAAATAATTGATTTCTTTTGAATAGGATTACATAATCTTTTTTATAATAATTATGTGCAATCCGTATACAGGATGTTTCAAAACGTAACGGATAAACTTAAGGAGCATGTTCCTTGAGTCAATTTATGCAAAAAATGTTATATAAACCAATTCAAAACTCGATGGTTATCGAGTTATAGAACTTTAAAGTTTATAAAAAAAGGTAAATTTTAACCTAAAAAAGTATGGAACCGCTTTTATCTTCTAAAATATTGATTTAACAACTAAATGTTTCATATAAAAGATGCATGGCTATCTTTTCTGCGCCTTATGGTGTACTCGTTTTTGTTTTGTTTTTTACGGTTTATTTGCTATGGCAACCAACTTATTTATTTTAAAAAGAACACCCTTCATATTATTACATTTTTTTATTCCTCTGTAAATGTACTTTATAAAAAGTACATGGTCATATAGGCCTAAAATTAACCGTTTTAAAAATTTTGAAATTTAATACAGGGCTTGTTACTTTTGGTCGAATTCGTTGAATTCTTTTACTTGATGTTTTTGAAAGTGCTACATTGCTCAAAATTTTCTAGAAAAAAATTAATTACTCGAAAACGCTTAATTTAAGGCCACTTCAAATTGCTTTCGATTTTTGCTATTGTTGCAGGAATTTTGATGTAAATAAATCACTTAACATATATTTTTCAAGTATTTCCATAAGAGGTTAAGTTAGTGGTTTTCAACCTTTTTGTACCTCCGCCCCCCTTTAAAAAAAAAAAAAAATTGCGCCCCCCTCACTTTTCGTATCCATCTAATTTCATAAATACTGTCCTCACATAATAATTATTTGATGGGTTACAAAACAATATGCCATATTTTGTATAAATAAAATTCTTTTTGTTTGTCTGTATTCAAAAATGATATTTTGTTAACAGCTGCGCGCCCCCCTTGTAATAGTCTCGCGCCCTCTAGGGGGCGCGCCCCACAGGTTAGAAACCACTCTGGGTTAAGTGTAATAAATGCTAAAATAACAAACTGTTTCTGATGACATTTTCACGTTTATTTTTTGTGCTTTAATTTATTATTTTTTCATCGCCCCCACCTTATGAATTCACGTCCTTAAACTTCTTAATTCATAAAACAGTTAAACATGACTTTATTTATTCGAAAACCATTCTATTATTGTTACTTTTGCATATCAATTCATTCAATTTGTCAGAACATTTTTAAAGTTCGTCTTACACGAATGCAGAACAACACATCCGCCTGTATTATCCTTGCCACATTCTGACACATCTTCAATCATTTCCACTCAATGAATAAGAGAGTGACACGAAAGCCCTTACATACTTTTAAAAATAAATTGTCACGCTCGTGATGAAATTGTAGGCTTATAACAGAAGTGATGTATTTTCGCGAAGAAATTTGGAAAAGTACGAGTGTTGGAGCAAATGTGATACAATATTTCAACCGTTTGGTGTGAAAGCGGTATAAGATAATATAAGTCAATTTTTAGACAAAATTAAGAAGACAAATAGCTGACATGTAATTTAATGTTAATGTGAACTTTTTAATTGTAGACAGTAAACAGGGTGTCTTAGATTACATTTCCAGTGAATATAAACTGACATTGAATTTTGTTTTTTGTTGTTATTTATTAACAAAACAGCGCAATTCAAGTTAAATTGCGATTAAAATTTTTAAAATTCAATGTAAATTGCATTTAAAAAACTATGAAAATGGATGGTATAGCGATAGTCTATTGTATAGGGTCCAAAACCAAAAATATTGGATTAGTAAATTTTCGGGGGTAATTACACTAGAGCTTTTTTTATAGCCGGACAAAGTTGCGTTGCTACGAAAGTTTGGTTGCTAGGAAAATCGACGAGACAAAACTGTCTGATAAAACAACGAGTCCGTAGGACGAGTTGTTTTATCTTTGACAGTTATCGAGTCAAGATTTGTCTATAGCAACTAAACTTGAGTTTAGTAAAAGCAAGTTTGTCCAGGATAAAAACAAAGCTCGAGTGTAATTCGGTACGATAACTGCACGAATAAATTATAACCTTCAAATAATAACTGACTAAACGTCAAATCTTTTACTTAGTTACAACCAAATAAGTCGGTTGCATGGTAACAAAGTTACATGCAAAAATGCAAGTGGATATTTAGTTAGGTACATTTTTATCCACTGTCATAACGACAAAACGTGACGTCATTATGGAGAATTTAACATAATGAGTGTAGTTATCAACAAAAATATTAGCCAAAACATTTACATATATTTAAATCCATGGAAACGTAAAAAAGCTTAGTGGACTTTCTCATTATTTTTAAACCGACTGAAATGCAACCCTTTAAATATCTCGAAACAAAGAACAATAGACTAACTCAACTTTTATAACACACGGTCAAAATTATTCAATTATTGATCAAAAGTTTAAGACATATTTTTTAATTAGCGATGATTACTCCATGTACTTTGAACTTTGATTGCAAAACAACAATGATAAAATCGAATTTAACATAATTGCAGATAATAGATAAAAATAATTTTACTTTTAACAGGATGTAATTTTGTTTTGAAGGCAAAGGACACGTACAAATGTTTTTAAAAGGCTAATTTGGAAAGCCAACATTGGTAAACTTTTAATACCTAAAACAGTACATAATATTTAATTATATTTAAGGCATTTTGCACTGAAAAGACCACAAAAATTCCTACAGCATATTCCCATTGCTCAATATACCTATCACTACTTTTTTTTTTTAATTAAAATTTTATACCTAACGTATTTTATTAAATAATTCCAGGTTTATTAGGTTTGGCAGAATAATGGAGATATTACAGAATTTTCAAGCGCTTAAATAAGATCAAAACTACTGCTTCATGCACTCCAATAAATTAAACAAATAGATTATTATTATGATCACAATTTCAGATTTTCATTTCAAATCCCTGTTTTTATACACTAAACCAATTTCTTAATAATTAAAATATAAAACGATATCTGCTTATACATACCAAACTAGATTTTTTAAACTATTGTCTCAAAAATACATTAGCCTCCGTATTTAATGCAGAAGATAAAATCAATAATTCAAACAAACGGATGTTGGTTATAAACTGGAAATTACAAATCGTGATAGGGAATAATGCATTATGTAATTTGCTTTATCCTTCATACCTAATTCATGATTTTATGTTTAAAAAATGTTTATAAAAATTTTGTGTGTGCTACCATTAAATATTTTTTTAGGTGTGCTATTTAGATAACTCATGCGTTTTCTAAATATGCATAAGTACACAGTTAAAATAGAATTTTAGAGTTTCCTGTCAATTTAAAATAAAAAATAATGCATCTATGTACCTGATTTTGTAAATATTACATGTAAAGTTCAAATTCGCACATTAGTTGCAAAAAATCCAATTCAAGCATGCTTTTACCAAATCAAATAAACTGATATTTACTAGTTAAATACCGAAAGGGCTTATCAATATTAACTTAATAATTTAATTACTAAATTTGTAAGCAACAAAAGTTAATACAATTTAAATTGATCCATATTGTAATACGTAACAATAAATATTTTCTAAAACGAAAGATAATCTATTATATTGTTAATAAATAATCGTTTTAATATAGTATTTTATTCAACATATTTAATTTTTTATTGTTTTTATTAAAAAGGACCTTGGTTTACACATGTGGCAAGAAAAAAACGAACAATTATTTGTTTAAATAAAAAGTATTCAACCCATTATTATTGATTTAAAATTTAGGGTGTACCTCAATTAAAATAAGATCATATTTTGAGGGTTTTGCTAACGATAAAGTTATTATATCGGCAAAAATATTAGATGTCTGCAAAAAAAAAAACTATTTTTGGTACAGTCTTAAATATATTGACTGTAAAAATATTGTTGTACACAAATTTACTATCTAACCTATTTATTTGTGCGCAAAACCTTACTTTAAGTTGATAAAACATTTCAAAAAATCATGATCATTTTATTTTATTCAAGTACAAAACCTGAGCTAACTTCGGTAACATACTGGTTTTTCCTAATTCATGAACGTACCTAAAATCCTAGAAGAAGACGTATCGCCATCTCTTAGGTGCTAACTAAACTAACGTGACGTTAACCTTGGTTTGAACTGTCAGTGACTGTCAAGAAACATGTTTTTAAATTTAAAACTCTACTTATAACACTGCCAAAACTTAAATAATGGAAAATCAAGAAGCCAGCTGCTCAAAAAATGTTTGCGAGGTTGAATATGAGGCTGACGATGTAAGATAACTGGAATTTATCGTATACAAAAACATAACCTATTTCCATTTTTATTTACAGGACACAGATTTAAAAGAAATACAGGATTTACAGGGTGTAAATGTTTGGGTAAACAGTCAGGAAGTATTGGAAAACCAAGCACTTAAAGAGTTGGAGTTATTCGCCACAGGTAATGATAGTAACAGTCGACCGGATTTGGAAGAGGGAGAAATCTCGGACAAAGAGGAACAAACGAAACAAATCGAGCCGAAGGTGGTCGAAAAAGCCAAAATCAAAACTCTTAACATTGAGCATTACATCAAACGCCAAGAGGAGTTGAAAAAGCATCAGATACTTAAAAAATCGGTCGAGGTTAGCGAACACAGTAAAAAAGTTGCCGAGAGCATATCCAAGCAATGGCAGAAAAGTGCATCCTCAAAACCGGTTAAAAGGAAACAATCGTGCTCTGATAATGAATTTTTGAGCAAGAAAAGCAAAGTTAAAAGTGAAGAAAATGATGATAAAAATCAAAATCATGAAAATGAATCCGATAGCGACTATGTACCCCGTGACAGTTACAATTCGGGTAAGTGGCAATTATTTTACATTAAGCTGCAACATCACGCTTCAATTTCACCTCACAAAATATTAAAAAGTCGTCAATAATTAACCTAACCTAACCGATGTTTAATATTTTGTAGACAGTGACTACGAACCTGATGTTTGTCAAAGTGAATCAAATAGAAAATCAAGTTTAACAAAAACTCCAAATAGAAAAACCAGTTTTGATAAAGTTAAAGATGATGGTAATGTGCAGTATTATAAAGCCCGGTTAAAACAGTATTATTCGCAATTAGAGGAAGATGCAAGTCTTAACTATGTAAACACTGAGGACGGTGACATAGCAGACGATATCGTTTTAAAAGGAGGCCTGAAGATATTAGCTAAAACTTGGATTAATTTATACAGGTAGGATAGGATAATTGTAATTTCGAGATTGATAGTTGTAAATTATTAGTTGTTGATTTTTAATATTTTTTGTTATTAGATACACGTTTGTTATGAGTGTTTTATTTGTTGCTACAGTTACCAGCAGGATGGTGTTAAATGGTTGTGGAAGATTCACCAGAAGGTCACAGGAGGTTTATTGGGTGATGAAATGGGACTTGGTAAAACGGTGCAAGTTATCGCTTTTTTAGCTGCATTAGAACATAGTAAAATTAGTCCCGGAAATGACAGGTAAGAAATTTATTAAACTTATGCCTTAAATGCAGGGCTGTGGAGTCGGAGTTTAGGAGGAATTTCTAGTCAGTGGAGTCGGAGTTTAGGAGGAATTTCTGGTCAGTGGAGTCGGAGTTAAGGAGGAATTTCTGGTCAGTGGAGTCGGAGTTTGGGAGGAATTTCTGGTCAGCAGAGTCGGAGTCGGAGTTTAGGAGGAATTTCTTTTTTTTTTTCCCGACTCCGCAGCCCTGCTTAAATGTTATGTAATTAAATATATTTAGCAGTGCAATTTATTTCTTAACCAGAAGTTACCAGCAGTTAGTTTTTGGATCAATTGAGGTAACTGTAGTTAATTTTTAGGTACGTCGGATTGGGGCCGACGTTAATTATTACTCCGGTGACCGTTTTACATCAATGGGTGAAGCATTTCCACGAATGGGCCCCTGAATTTCGCGTCGCAATATTACATCAGTCAGGCTCATTTTTAGGTAATTTCAAATTGTCAAGCTATTAAATAAAAATCACCCCGACCTTCATTTGTCTTCTCTTAGGAAACAAAACACAACTCATCAAAGAAATAAACAAAAGCAGGGGTATCTTAGTGACGACATACCTTGGGATTTTGAAGTACAAAGGAGTTTTAAATGAACTGGACTGGCATTACGTCGTCCTGGACGAAGGACATAAAATACGGAATCCAGGCGCGAAAGTAAGTGTCGAACTTCATTTGTTTTTGACACTTTTTTCAATTGTTTTTCATTGTTTCGTTTGTTTTAAAGGTGAGCGTTGCTGTGAAGCAGATCCGGACGCCGCACCGTCTCATGCTGACCGGCTCACCCATGCAAAATAACTTGCAGGAATTATGGAGCCTGTTCGATTTCACCGTGCCGGGGATGTTGGGTACTTTGCCGACGTTTTTGGAACATTTCGCAAACCCGATAATGCAAGGAGGCTATGCTAACGCTACACCCATGCAGGTAAATTATAATTTTTTGGCCGTCCAGAGTTCTTCTTCTTCTTCATCACGTTCTCTTGTACCTTTCGGTGTCGAGGTATGCTTTCGTACTCCCTAGCTGACTCCTTTTTTTTCTGGTCTATGTCTCACTTCGTATTCCCGTTTTGTTCTTGATCTTCCTCTACTACTTCTTCCCTATGTTTCTCCATCTTCTTCCTATCATTGGCTATCTGTGGCACATCTCTCCAGCTGATTCCTTTTTCTTCTAGTCTTATGCCTCACTTGGTTTTCCTCTACTTCTTTTTTCCTCATACTTTGTTTTCATCCCATTTTTGCCTACCTGCTTTCTGGAATGCATAGTAGATGTCCCAGCCAATGTGCTTAATCATTTCCGGGTAAATACCACATGTCCTGCTGCATTTCCAATTTTCGTTTTATGTATGGCTCTATCCAACTCTGTTTTAGTTATTTCTTGTTCATACTCTTGGTCGTTAGCTATATATGCTGCGCGCAGTTATTGTACTCGTTCTTTGATATATTTGATGTGAGATTCATAGTGCTATGATTATCAAAAACTTTTGCACTAATTTTGAAAGTGTGTTAACTAATAACAATAATTTCATAAATAGTTTAATATTTTAAGTAAAAAGTACAATTACATTCATAATTTTGAACTTTTACAAGAGTTGTTTAAGGCTTTTAATGTTAGATTTACGTAACTGGGATTAAAAGAGACCCTTTTGCCAACTTTTAAAGTCTGATCTTCAATATTAACCATTTTATACAAGTTTTAATATTTTAGTATACATTATAATCAAATAAATGTAATTTTTGATCCTTGCATTAGTCTTATGCAACTTTTGGTGTAAGATTCACAAAACTGATCATTAAAGACGTTTGTACCAATTTACAACGTTAAGTTATTACAAATAACAGTTTTATGACAGTTTAATAATTACCATATAACGTAGAGAGAGAAGCTTATGTATCTATACCGTATCGTAAATGTGCAGCTCTGCGCAACATATAGGTAATAGATGTTAGAGTACCGTCAAGGAGGTGGCGCCCTCAATAATAACATTGGTAAAACCAACAACTAAAGGTGATGTCCGAACTAGGATGCGCAAAAGACTTGTATGGGTGGAAATAAGCACATTTCTATGTGGCGCTTCGCAAGTTTCTGTGGAATTCGTTGTACACTTTGCGGTGCAAATTTTGATTGGGATTGTTTTAAGATTTTTACATTTCTGTTTAGCTTTTAGCTAACCATATTCCCAAGAACCACACCAATATAAAAGTTAAATATCTTACATTTATAAATACAATCATGTTCTTATAATTACTTGATTATTGTCTGCTATGTGCGTACTCAGACTCAAAACTTTTGTAGACAAGTGCCCAAACTAAAAATGTGCAGTTGTAATACACATGCTCTCTCTGTCGAGTGGTTCTCCATCACCTTCATTGTCAAGCTTTGCGCATGTAACCTACCAATTTACTACTTATTAAATAGACAAACATTAAGGAATATACTTCAAACATTCAAAGATATTTAACTTTTATATTGGTGTGGTTTTTGGGAATATGGTTAGCTAAAAACTAAACAAAAATGTAAAAATCTTTAAACAATCCTAATCAAAATTTGCACCGCAAAGTGTACAACGAATTTCACAGAAACTTGGGAAGCGCCACATAGGAATGTGCTTATTCCCCACCCATACAAGTCTTTTGCGCATTCTAGTTCGGACATCACCTTTAGTTGTTGGTTTTACCAATGTTATTATTGAGGGCGCCACCTGCTTGACGGTACTCTAACATCTATTAACTATATGTTGCGCGGACTTGCACTTACGATACGGTATAGATACACAAGCTTCTCTCTCTAAGTTGTATGATGGCTATTAGAATTGTCACAAAACTGTTATTTGCAATAAATGAACGTTGTAAATTGGTACAAACGTCTTTAATGATTATAGTTTTGTGAATCTTACACCAAAATTTGCATAGGACTTGTGCAACGATCAAAAATTACATTTATTTGATTATAATGTATACTGAAATATTAAAACTTGTATAAAATGATTAATAATGAATAAGAGACTTTAAAAATTGGTAATTATGCCTTTTTTAATCCAAGTTACGTAAATCCAACATCAAAAGTCTTACAAAACCCGTGCACAGATGAAATGTATTTACGTCCTTCAGCTTTTGCAATGCAAAATTCAGGTCGCTAGGAATATTTATAAAATCTAAAACCAATTTAGAAAGTTTTATAAAAATTAATAACAATATTGTAATAGTTTAAATAATCATTCACAAAGCTATAATGAAGACGTTTGTACCAATAATTTACAACGTTCATTTATTGCAAATAACAGTTTTGTGACAATTTTAATAGCCATCATATAATTTAGAGAGAGAAGCTTGTGTATCTATACCGTATCGTAAAAGTGCAAGTCCGCGCAACATATAGTTAATAGATGTTAGAGTACCGTCAAGCAGGTGGCGCCCTCAATAATAACATTGGTAAAACCAACAACTAAAGGTGATGTCCGAACTAGGATGCGCAAGACTTGTATGGGTGGGGAATATGCACATTCCTATGTGGCGCTTCGCAAGTTTCTGTGGAATTCGTTGTACACTTTGCGGTGCAAATTTTGATTGGGATTGTTTTAAGATTTTTACATTTCTGTTTAGCTTTTAGCTAACCATACTCCCAAAAACCACACCAATATAAAAGTTAAATATCTTACATTTAAAAATACAATCATGTTCTTATAATTACTTGATTATTGTCTGCTATGTGCGTAGTCAGACTCAAAACTTTTGTAGACAAGTGCCCAAACTAAAAGTTTTTGCTTTTAACACAATCCGTTTGGCTTTTCTCCTGTTCGTTCATACTTTTCGTAATCTTCTGGTTTGCTCGTTGTCTCTCCTTTTCCTGCACTACTCTTTTGCCTTCTCCCGTCCACCAGGCAGTTTGTTTCTTGTTATTATTACCTTATTTTCTTGCCCCACATGCATCCGGAACTCTGTTGAGCATTTCTCGTTCCAGGAAGCTACAGCGCTGACGGTCGCGACCGTTCTGAAAGACATGATCTCGCCGTTTTTATTGCGGAGATCGAAACTCGAAGTCAAGGACTGCATTTCGCTGCCGAATAAAAGCGAGCAAGTTCTGTTCTGTACTCTAACCGGAGAGCAGCACGATCTGTACAAAGGATATTTGATGGTACGTGAATTGCTTAATGGTCGAACGATCTGATGTGCTCGAATCGGCTGGGATTCCCCTAATACTTTTTTTTTCACAGAGTGAACACGTCAACATGATTTTGGGACGTGGGGCGAAGAATTGGTTCTCGGAAAACTACATGCGGTCAAACGTTCTGGTCGCCATTACGACGTTACGAAAAATTTGCAATCATCCCGATCTGTATCTGGAAGATGCCGATGATGCTTTGAGTGTAAGTATTATGGAACGACCATTAGAACCACCTCTGTCCATTTTCTTCCGAATTTTCTTGGATTCAAAGAGGACGCCTTTGCCCATTTTGTGATGGGAATCGAGCAGTTCTGTAATTTTTTTTCCAAATTTTAGGGCCCTCTAAATCAGGGAATTTGAGTGAAACTATGCGATTTTATTTTTTTCCAGAATAATGATGATACTGCAGTTGAAGACCGATTTGGCTACTACAAGCGTAGCGGCAAAATGATTGTCGTCTCGGCGTTGCTTAAAATATGGAAACGGCAAAAACACAGGGTTTTGCTGTTCACGCAGAGCAGGGCCATGATCAACATTTTCGCCGATTTTTTGGAAAACCAAGGCTACACGTATCTGAAAATGGATGGAAGTACGAGTGTCGGTTCGAGGCAGCCCCTCATCGATAAATTTAATCAGGTAATTGCTGTTAAAGTAAGCGAGGTATCCATATCAAGCCTCGATTTTGGGACACTTTCGATTTTGGGGCGCCCTCGATTTTGGGGCATTCTCGATTTTGGGGCGCCCTCGATTTTGGAGCGCCCTCGATTTTGGGCACCCTCGATTTTGGGGCCCTCTCAATTTTGGGGCACCCTTGATTTTGTGGCCCCGTCGATTTTGGGGCTCCATCGATTTTGGGGCACCCTCGATGTTCCGCCCGTCTGTAGCTCCATAAAAGTATTAAAATTATTTTCGCAAGTTTCGAATTTGAGAAAAAGTTACTTCCACTGTTTCTGTTTAAGGATGCTTCGTATGATGTTTTCTTGTCGACGACGCGAGTCGGAGGTTTGGGTGTTAACCTCACGGGGGCCAATCGAGTGATCATATACGACCCCGATTGGAATCCGGCCACGGACACTCAAGCCAGGGAGCGGGCATGGAGAATCGGCCAGGATAAGCAAGTTACAGTGTACAGACTTATTTCCGCCGGGACAATCGAAGAGAAGGTGAGACACTTCCACCTAGGGCCTTTTCAATTCGTTACCGAGTATGTAAAAATTGTTTAGATGTACCAGCGGCAAGTTTGGAAACAACTTTTGAGCAACAAAGTGTTGCTTGACCCAAAGACTCAGCGATTTTTCAAGAGCTCCGATCTTCATGATTTGTTTTCGCTCCAGGAACAAACGAAGGACGTGAACCCGGAAACGGCAAATATTTTTCGGAATTCAAGAGTAAGTAATAATTGGGGCCTTCGAGCCCCTTCTCAATTCCGTTTTTTCCCCAGGTCAACTTGCAGGAGAGGCTCGAGAAAGCCAAAGAAGAGAAAAGCTCAAAATCCCAACAACCGGAAAGCGTGGAACCGTTCCAATTTTCCGACGAAAAAATACAAGCGATGAAGAAACTCGCGCAGCAAATTTCTCAGAGCATGAACAAGAACGAAGCTGAGAAACCACGGGCAAGCAAATCTTCGTACCAAAAGGAACTGGAGGAAGAAATGGAACAGAGGAAGAAGGAAAAAGCACGCCTGAAATCTTTGACACCCATGGAATTGCGACTGTTAAACAGAAACAAAACCGAACAGTGGGAGGAATGGCCCGCCAATAAAATAGACGATTTCGATACTAACTTAACATTTTCCACAGCACTCGAAATCGCGGAAAAAACCGCGAAGGTTTACCACGAAATTAAGAGCTCGAAGATTAAGGACACTTCCGTTGATAGCATCTCATCGAATTCACAGGAATCTCAGTCCGGTTCCGGAGTTTTGGAAAATCGGGACGAACCCAAAAGCGCACGAAGCGATGAGCACAGAAATAAGCACAAAAGCAAACATAAAAAGAAGAAAAGCAAGGATAAACACAAAATGACTATTGATAACTCGGGGACCATCGAGGGAGAAAAGGTCGAGGGATTGGTGAAAACCGAGATGAAAAAATACAAGAAAGAAAAATTGAAGAATGAAGCGCAGGATCTGTACGTTTTGGAGAAGCTTTTTGCCAAAAAAGGTAAGAGATTATTTTTAATTAATTCAGTAATTACATTTTGTTTAGGATTTTTTGTTTGCACCTGTTCCCGAATAATTTATATGCCTTATCATGTTCTCTTCCTTTAAAAAATATTGCAAAATTATTTTTGATTTACTCAGCAAATGATTTGTTTTAATTTTACTAAGGAGTGAGGACCTATACCAAATAAAATATTTGGAAAGTAATGTACCATTAATTGAGCAAATGAATGTTTTCTTAATTTTATGTAGCACATATACAGGGTGATTTATTGGGACCGTGCATTAGAAATATATGTTGCCAACAGGTCTCTTTTAAAGAGAACATGTTCTCTTAAACAGGAAGATATACAGCTCTGGCCAAATGGGTCAAAATGATCTATGATTTAAGAGCAATGATACTGTAACATGCATTCCTACATCGTATGCAACCCGGCTAGCAGCACCGTATTCATGGTTGCCAATCGAGGGTTCATGAATTAGAAATACGTCATCCTTCTGGTCTCTTCTCAAGCGGATTCATTCTGGAACGAATCCGGCTATGTAAACACGAGCGCCAGGGGAGGCAGAGCAGTTCGAAATTACGGTCTACGAGCGCGCGGAGAATAGGAGTGTTGAACTTCCCTGCCTCCCCTGGCGCTCCTGTTTATATAGCCGGATTCGTTCCAGAATAAGTCCGCTTGAGAAGAGACCAGAAGGATGACGTATTTCTAATTCATGAACCTTCGATTGGCAACCATGAATACGGTGCTGCTAGCCGGGTTGCATACCTTGTAGGCATGCTTGTTACAATATGTTTGTAAAATAGTTTCTGATTAATCCAAATAAGTTACTAATTAATTCTCATCCCATAATTTGAATTTTTATGAAACATATCATTGATACTTGTTTATTAATGTTTACAGGTGTTCACACAGCATTGCAGCATGATGTGATTGTTCAAAGTGGATCCAAAGAAGAAGAAACAGTGCGAATACATTCCGAAGCCAGGAGGAGGGCCGATTTAGCCGTAGAAGCGTTAAGAAAATCGAGGCTTAAAAGCTGGCGTTGGTAGCTTATATTAAAATTTTTAGTTTGTTTTATTTATTTGTAAAATATTGTTAACAATATTGCAATGAATATATAGCATTTAATTATTGTAAGTACCTTTTGTAATTGAATTATTGTTGCAATAAAACTACTTTTGTAAAATGCGTGATATTCTTTTTACTTGTGTTTCGATAGATCTGATACAAAACAAAATCATTAATAACTTGAAGGTTAACAGATATATCTGGATTTTTATTTCATTTTTTGATTGAGTTAGTGCAGTATACTTGATAAAATAATATTTCAGACTTAAATACAGCATGGTTCAATTGTTATTGGATTTCTACTAATGCATCTGTTTTGACAGATCTGATCCAAAACAAAATCAATAATAACTTGAAGGTTACTAGATATATTTAGATTTTTGTTTCATTTTTCGATTGAGTTAGTGCTGTATACTTTTTAAAATCATATCTGAGAAATAAATATAGCATGGTTCAATTGTTATTGGATTTCTACTAATGCATGTGTTTCGACCGATCGGATCCAAAACAAAATCTTTAATAACTTGAAGGTAACCAGATATATTTAGATTTTTGTTTCAATTTTCGATTGAGTTAGTGCTGTATACTTTATAAAATCATATTTGAGACTTAAATAAAGCATAGTTCAATTGCTATTGGATTTCTACTAATGCATGTGTTTCCACAGACCTGATACAATACAAAATCTTTAATAACTTAATGGTTACCAGATATATTTTGATTTTTATTTCATCGTTCGATTAATTTATCTCTGTTTACTTTATAAATCGATATTTGAGACATAAATATAGCATGGTTTGATAATTATTGGATTTCTACTGATACATGTGTTATTTTAATGTTGAAAATAGCGCGTGTTTGGTAATGCTAAACTTCTGTCAATTTGGGTTTTGTATTTAGCATTTATTGAACGCTTATTCGAGTTGAATGGACATGTATTGTTTAATTCTACCCTAAATGTTGTTGTTAAGGCTAAAATTGAACTTTTAATTAATTTATGACGTCATTTGTTGTGATTTAGTTACTCCCGCTACAAACCGCGTTACGGTACATCTTTTGTACGGCGTAGACTTATTAAGTAAAAGGAGATAGATACATTATGGAATGTTTCTTTTTTTGATGAAGTTTGACGTTTAAATAAAAAAATCGCGTACGTTCTATGCTAGAAGAAGATGGTAGTATTATCGGATGTGTATTTTTTTTTGGTAATCTTGACGTTTCAAAATAAAAATCGCGTACTTGCAATGCTTTATCCTTGTTTAACACATTACATAAAAACGTTGTTTCCATTGTACGTATGTTTTATAAGTTCATACGTTTATTTCAAAACAGAGAAACTTAAAAGTATTGCTACGAGAGGGCCTTAACTGTAGGTTTTCGACTTATTTATTAAATTTCTTTGTCTGAATTTGAACATATATGGGAGGCAAAAGAATTTCCAATTGAATAAGAACTGTTATCTACTGAAAATGTTTGTAAGCGTCATAATGGTGCATGTGAATTGATTATAGGTAATACAACACTTTAATTATCTGTGAAGAATTTTTGATTATTGAACTTTATAGGGATGGTATAGGTTTTTTTTTAATATCTTAAATACCGCTGACTTGGAGACACATAATTGAAGCAAAATTTGTCTTACTGTAAGATGGGTTGATATTAACAATCCCCAAAACACGTTCTTCTAAAATACTGCTATATTCTACTAGTATTTGCCGATTTCCTGCGATATAATTATCATTTTAACCCTTTCACTGTCAAACCCGTAAATATACGTTGTGCAATAACATGTTGCTATTGTCAAACCCGTATATATACGTTATTCTGCCCCTCAGAGTTAAAAATTCTGGCGAATGCGCCGGGCAAATTAAGTTAATTTAAAAAAAAAATTATTATCTTTGTTATTAGGGGAGTAACAAACAAGTTTTTTTTTCAAAAGTTGTTAAAATGTGTTAGCTATATAACCTACAATTATTTTTTAAAGCACAGAGTTTGGTTTTCGAGAATCAAAATGCAACTTTACTATTTCAAACAGAAGAAGAATTTTTGACCCTACGCATCCACCAGAATACTAACTCTAGATATATTAACTTAAGACAAAAACATGCTTAATATTTTTTTACTGGCAATTGATTTATCTACAAGAAAACGTAAAAATGTGCAGGGCGTTCTATTTGAAATAGTAAAGTTGCATATTGATTCTCGAAAACTACATACTTTGCATTTAAAAATAACTGTTGGTTATATGGTAATGAATTCCAACAACTTTTGTGAAAAAAACTTTTGTGTAACTCCCTTAATAACAGATATAATAAATAATTATTGCCTTAGATTAACCCGACGCATCCACCAGAATTTTTCTTTTAAAAACAAAAAACCCGACACAGGGCCTGTACATACAAAAACTACGCGACAGTGAAAGGGTTTTAAAGTTCCATTGTTAAGCAAAATTGTTTAATTTCAATGAGTTAAATGGCATGTTATCAGCTATAACTGTTTTCGGAATGCTATGAGTTGCAAATATATTTTTTAATGTCTTAATAACTGCTTCTGAAGGCTTGTATTTTAATTTATCTAGCTCAATCCCTTTTGACATGTAATCCATTAATACTATAAATAGTCGTTATTTGCAAAAGTTAATATAGCTATTCCAACCTTTTCAAATGACAGTTCTAGGATCTCATGAGGAATAAATGTTTGTTTTTTATTTGAACTTCAAAATTTTTCACAAATTTTGCATTAAATAATAAGTTGTTCTATTTCATTACACATACCAGGCCAATAGACTAACATTTTTGCTCTGAGTTTGATTTTAACTATACTTAAGTGTCCATGTAATTTCTGTATTACTGTTGATCTCAATTTAATAGGAACTATCATTCTATCTCCAAAGTAAATGATGCCATTTTCAGTTATTAATTCATTTCTCAAATTAAAATATAATCTAACTATCAGGTATTTCATTTTTGTTCTTTGGCCATCCTAACATACCATATTCATAAATTAGTTTTAACGTAGGGTCGGTCTTTTTTACTCTGTATATCGCGACTTGCATTATATTTTTGTATCAATAAATATTCACATCCAGTCATTAAGAACTAGCGAAAAGCCAAAAATTAATGTAAAACTAAAAAGCGAATTATCAGTTGATCAGCAAAAAACCTATTATATATTATTTAAATATGTATCGGAGCGTAATGAAAGAATCCCCATATTTTTTAAGCCGGTTTTAGTGTAGGGTTAACTTTTTTTCCCTCGATATTATGACCGTATATTTAGATAACGCCAAAGTTTTTCTCCTTTAGATACACCACATTAATTCGTAAAGTTTTTGCGGGGAAACGATTGCCTTCCGTGCTGTTTTTTTTTTCTTGAAAGAGTTTGGCGGTTTTTGTTTTCCAGACGCCAAAGGGCAACTATCTGGAACCGTCATGGGTAACGCCTAAATCACCCTCTTCCTTATTCGTTATATTCTTCTTGGTTTACTGTAATAAATCAGTTGGGGGCGCAAATGTTATTTCCTTATTTTATTTAACAGATTGATTCGATGTTTCCTTTGCGTGTATAGGTGAATCTGTCGTTGATTAAAAGCTTTTAACCTCGCACAAAATTCGATTTATCTGTTAACGGAGTTGAGCAGATGATTAATTTAAAATTACATTCCGTCAATTTGATGAAGGAGTGTCATTTTGTGCCATTTTCACCCCACATAAAATACTTACTGACTATGGAATATATATATTTTTACGAATCTATTAATCTGACAAGTATAATAGACTTTCAAAACTTTTAGTTTGTTAATTGGTTGTCATGAAAACTACATAAACTACAAAGACCGGCCACCGGCCTACCTGATTAAGGTGAATACTGTTTAAAACGCATTTTTTCAAATTCAGTTTGTTTAAAAACGGCCTAAAACTGTTTTTCACCGCTCCTCAAAATTTTGAAAAAGTTCCAATAACCTTGCATTTTAAGCAAAATATTCGAAAGTTTGGCAACAGTCTTTATATTTTCTGAAAAGGTTAAACAACAATCACTACAAGTTAAAAAAAATTCTTACCATTAAAAGGTATAAAATGTATGCTTCACACTCCTACCACCTACCTGAAAGCAAAAATAAGCTGTAACCAAAATAAATAGAGTCCTGTATCAAAATTGTAAAAGCCAACCAAATTACTTTAAATAAATAGACAATAATTATTATAAATACCTTGTGGTGCAGAATCCTGGTGCCTTTTTCCTGGAGTCTGATCAAGGGGCTCGTACGCCCAACCAACTTGTCACTCGGGCTCGTCCAGCATTCTTAACTTAATAAAAATACCAGATTTATAAGAGTTAACAAATTGGTCAAACCTCTTCAATCAAACTTTAAGACGAATATGTCCCACCTGAGATCACTTCGCCTCCATAAACCTTGTAACGTGATATTTGACACATCTTTTTCGGTTGTACCAACAGAATCTAAAAAGAAAAATTTTATATGAAATTTATTGTTGATATAAAAAGAAAAACATTATATTGATTAGTGTGAGCCTTATTTATCATTTTTTTGGAATGTAAATGGGCCACCCCCAGTTTTGTTCTATCTTAAATTAAAAAAAAACTGTTCCTGTGAAATTTAAGATCATTTGAGCAATAAGTAGAGGTCGCTAAAATGGTTTGAAATTTCGCACCGATAAAACATTATATGCGTTAACAATAATTTTATAGGAGATGTTTAAGTTGTTTATATAAGTGTCAGCCGCATTCCCATATCCTATAATTCCGTAAGTTAAAACCGTAATAACTCGAGAAATATTGATTTTAGGTATAGGACATGCTTAATATTTTTAATAGGATATTTGATTGTCTACAAGAAAACGTAAAAATATACAGGTTGTTGTATATAAAATAACAAAGTTGCATGTCGGTTCTCGAAAACTGAACACTCTGTATATTCAAAAATAATTTAGGATTATACAGTTCGTGATGTCAAACAACTTTTGTAATTAAATTTTTTTGTTACTATTTAAACAACCGAGATATTAATTAATTTAAATTGCTATAGTAAAATTACCCGGCACCTCCACCAAATTTCAAAATAAATTATTAACAACGCAATAACTCAAGATATATCGATTTTATGTATAGGACATGCTGAATGTTTATTGTAGGCAATTAAATTTTCTACAAGAAAACGTAAAAATATACAGGATGTTGTATTTAAAATAACAAAGTTGCATGTCGGTTCTCGAAAACGGAACATTCTGTATATTTAAAAAGTATGCAGGGCTATGCAGTTCGCGATGCCAAAGAACTTTTATATTTAAAACTTTTTTGTTACTATTTAAACAACGGAGATATTAATTAAATTTAAATTGCTTTAGTAAAATTACCCGGCACCTCCACCAAATTTCAAAATAAATTATTAAAACCGTAATAACTCGAGAAATATTGATTTTAGGTATAGAACATGCTTAACGTTTTTGATAGGATATTTGATTGTCTACAAGAAAACGTAAAAATATACAGGGTGTTGTATTTTAAATAAAAAAGTTGCATGTCGGTTCTCGAAAACTAAACACTCTGTATATGCAGGGTTGTGCAGCTCGTGATGCCAAACAACTTTTGTATTTAAAACTTTTTTCTATCTACTTTGATAAAGACGCTATAAAATAAATAAAATACGCTCCCAAACATGGCAACTGTTGGGAAGGTAGCGGTTGTTAAAAGGAGACGTTTTCGGAGCGGCTACCGCTACCTATCTGAATGCGACCAATAACTCGAGAAATATTAACTTTAGGTATAGGACATGCTTAATGTTTTTTGTAGGCAATTAAATTTTCTACAAGAAAACGTAAAAATATACAGGGTGTTGTATTTAAAACAACAAACTTGCATGTTGGTTCTCAAAAAGGAACACTCTGTATATTTGAAAATTATGCAGGAATATGCAGTTCGTGATGGCAAACAACTTTTGTATTTATAGTTTTTTCGTATCTACTCAAGTAACGATGCAAAAAAAATAATTTGTGTTGAACCTTTATATGTTCGAAAAAGTGTAAAAATCGAAATTAGTCGAGAAATATCAATTTTAGGTATAGGACATGCTGAATAATTTTTGTAGGCAATTAAATTGTCTACAAGAAAACGTAAAAATATACAGAGTGTTGTATTTAAAATAACAAACTTGCATGTTGGTTCTCGAAAACGGAACACTCTGTATATTTTAAAGTTATGCAGGCTTATACAGTTCGTGATGCCAAATAACTTTTGTATTTAAAGTTTTTTCGTAGCTTTTCTTAGAACAGAGATATTAATTGATTTGTATTACCATATTAAAATACCCGGCACCTCCACCATTTTGAAAAATAAATTATTAAAATTAAAATAACTCGAGAAATATGGATTTTAGGTATAGGACATGCTTAATGTTTTTTGTAGGCAATTTAATTTTCTACTAGAAGACGTAAAAATATACAGGGTGTTGTATTTAAAATAAAAAAGTTGCATGTCGGTTCTCGAAAACGGAACACTTTGTATATTTAAAAAGTATGCAGGGTTATGCAGTTCGCGATGCCAAAAAACTTGTATATTCAATTTTTTTTTGTAACTATCTAAACTACCGAGATATTAATTAATTTAAATTGCTGTAGTAAAATTACCCGGCACCTCCACCAAATTTCAAAATAAATTATTAACACGTTCACTGCCAACCAAAATTTTGTTCCGACCCTTAAAGGGCAACGCGTTTTATTGAAATATTTAATGTTTGGTATATTTTATTAAAAGGTGTATAGTTGTAACTGCTTACCAAAACAAACCGACACCAGGAAAAGTTGAGGTTCACCTTTCCCTACAAGCCAGTAAAACCGTAAAGTAGGCTCACAACGGCTAACAAAATGCTGGAACATTTAGTATAGATATGTCCGTGTCTCACATGTATAGTCATTGGCTCCTCATGAACGACCGCCATGACTCAAACCTCGAGTCATTGGCAGTTAACGTGAGTTAAATTCAAATTAAACTCAAAGAGTTTTTAAAAAACAATTTTTATTAGAAGCAAGCGAATTCTACAAAGTATCAAACATAACTAACTTACAACTAGCATTCTACATATGTTTACGGTTTTGTCTACCTAAGCTATTGTTATCATGCTGACCTAAGATTTCATGTAATACAAGTAATGTATACACTGTAAACTACAATATAACTCCTCCCTGCTTAGATTAAAAAATACGGGGAAAATAACATTTTGTCTAAATTTTTTAAGGTAATATTTCAATAGGTTCATGAACTTTTAAAATTTGATTTTTCTTACATATAGGTAAAACATTGTGTCTGTACAATATAAATACAATAAGTATAATAACGATTAAAATTATATTAAACATAAGATTACTTGCATGCGCATAAATATTATAGTCAGCAGATTTTAATTGAGTTGGCAATTCTCTTAATTTTTCTCTGATTTGTTGTACATCATCTAGATCAATATTTTCTAAAGGTAACTTGGGATATTGAATATCATTATTTAATGGTTTTATAAAAGTTACATTGATTGTTGGTAGTTGAATAATTTGAAATATGTTATTGGAATATTGATTGGTTTTTAATATTTTATTATCAACTTTCATTTGGCAATTAACAGGTAACTGAATTGTGTAGGTACCTAATAAAGGTATCTTTTTATTATTTTTATTACAGTTTACATTTCCTATCAACTCGTGAGTTGTAACAATAATCCACAAGTCATGATCTATTTTTTGTATTTTATTACTTTCTAAAGAGAATATATTTGGTTTACAATTGTTAATTTTTGAATATGAAATTAACTGTGATTCACATAGTGAATTTTCGAACTGCATTTTTTCTGGGATGTTGCATAAGAAATCAGTTTTTCGTAGTTGTTTACAATGTTTGTTAGTACTAATATAATTAGAGTCGGCCAGTAACAAAAACTTGTTTTGTGGTAAAATGGCTTGATATTGGTTATTGATCTTCATTGGTAATGGATACAGATGGTAATAATCATACATTGTTGAATCTGCCAATGGTACTTCAATTATAAATATTACTCTAGTACTTATTTGATAAGCTTTAACAATTATTATTTCTTCGAATAATTGTAAGTTATCTTTTATTGGTTCAAAAGGTAATTGTAATTCATTTACTTTGTTTTTGATAAGTTTGAGACTTATTTCTAGATCTTCGGGGTCCATAATAGATGGGTGAAATGTTTCTAACTTCGCGAAGGTAACAGCTTCTTCTAAGGTATTGGTAATATGTAATATTAGATTTGCTATTGCGGTTATTTGTAGAAATATTGTGTGCATATTAACAAATGAATACAGTGCTACTTCTCGTAATGCATTCTCCTTTACTTCTGCTTCAATTTGTAGAATCCTGGATTTTAATAGTTTTTGATTTGTTTGTAATCTGGTTATACTTGTATTGAACTTATCTAATATTTGGTCAGTGAGCGATATTTGCTTGATAAGTACCTCTTTTTGGCTTTCTTGATTTTTCTGAAGTTCGTTTATAGAATTTTCATATCTTTGTCCGTCGTTTGCATCTAGATTTCCGGTAATAACTTTTATTATTGATCCTAATCCATCAATTACTCCTCTTTTCTGTCTATTTGGTATTAGCTGATTTATCTTTCTTTTTATTTCGTAAAGTGTGACATTGATAAGCATGTAGTAATTTTCAAATTCTTTATTATAATCGGGTCCGTTATTATATTTGTCAAATATTAATTTTGTTTCTAATACATGTTCCTTCAACGAGTTATATTCGTTAAGTATAATGGTACAATCTATGTTTTTGATTAGGGTCCATTTATCTATTTGATTTTTTGCTCTTCCAATTTTATAAGGGAATAATCCAGGGTTATCAGTGATCTGAATTATTTTTGGTTCTTCGATACTTGTTATGTAGTGGGTGCTGAGACATCTGAAACGATAGGGCGGCTTAGTGCATCTATATGTCGTTTCTTTTCTTTATTTTTTGAGTCCACTAGTGTGACAGTGTTTTTGTCCGTTATTTTAGTGATTGTATAGGGTCCTTCATATTTATTGATAGCTTTACTTCTTTTATCGGTTTTTATCATTACCTTATCTCCGATATGATATTCATGTTCTTTAACACTCTTATTTCTTTTATTTATTACGTTTTCTTTGTTTTTATGCATAGTTTCTTTTAATGAATCATATATAGCATTTAATTTGTTCTTGTGTGTGGTAACATATTCTTCATAGAATTTCTTACTTAGTTGAAGGTCAAATGGGTCTCGAGTAGAAGTGTGTCCATAAAGTAATTCGAGGGGCGTGAACTTAGTTGCAGAATGAATGGTGTTGTTGTATCCAATAATTGCATAAGTCATTATTTGTTTCGGTGTTTCCTTACAATTTTTGTTTTTTATTATTCGGTAGTTCTCGATTAGTGTTGAATGGATTCTTTCTATCATTGAATTTGATCTAGGGTTCTTCGGTGTGGTTATATGAATATTAATTTTGTGTAATTCTAATAGATCTTTAACTACTTCATTGACTAATTCAGATCCTCCGTCCATTGTGATTGACGTTGGTGATCCGTGTTGAGATATAAAATTTATTAAATTTGCTGCTACTTCTGTTCCATTTTTAGATGTAAGGTGATAAGCTTGACTAAATCGTGAGAATGAATCAATGATTGTTAAAAATGAATTCTTTTCGATTTGGAATGTATCCATGTGTAGGTGTTCAAGTGGTCTACTGGGTGTTTCAGTAATATTTAGAGGTGTTTTTGTGGGGTGTCGTTCGTACTTTGTTTTTCTACATAGTATGCATTTATTTACAAAGGCTGTGACGTCGTCATCTAAATTTTCCCAATAATAATTTCTTTTTATTGCCATACAGGTGGCAATTATTCCACGGTGGTTTGTTTTTCCTTCATGTTGATTAGTAATTATTTCTACTCTGTCTTCTTTGTTTAATATGTGTAAGAGTCGTCTTGTACATTTGCGAAAAGCAATTTGGTTTTGTGCAAAATGAGTTGTGATTAATTCGCATGTAAATTTATAGGTTTCTTCGTTCGGAAATAAACAATAATATGTTTTGTTTGGTGCGCAATATTCCTTTAAAAATTGTAATATGTTAAGTTTTAGGTTATTATCTCCTAAGTAAGCAGTTATTATCGTATTTTTTTCTTTCTTTTCTATTTTGGCTTTTGCTGATGTTCCATGGACGATTGTCATTATTATTTGATTTCTTTTACTATCAAGGGCGTCTTCGCATATTGGTATACTAGGCGTCGAGTTATCTTGCGAATGAACAGTAGGTGTTAAATTTTCGTTACGTTCATCAGGTGAATCTTCAATTGTTATTGTGTCGAATGGTATTACGTCCGGTGTCCTCGGTTGAATTAGTGTTGGTTCCATTATTGGTATCGGTGTGTGCAATTGTTCTCGATCTTGGTTGATTTCGTTAAGTAATTGGTCTAATTCTGAATCTACTTCTACTTGTAATGATTGGGTATCAATCGGGTTAATTCGTATTCTTGATAATGCGTCGGCGTTGGTGTTGGTTGAACCTTTTTTGTAGATAACGTCGAAGTCAAATTCTTCAAGTCGTAATCTCCATCGGGATAGCTTTGAATTAGGTTCTTTTAAGGAGTGTAACCATTGTAACGGCTTATGATCGGTGATTATCTTAAATTTTTGTCCGTATAGGTATGGTCTGAAGTATTTTGTTGCCCATACAATTGCTAACAATTCCTTTTCTATTGCTGAATATCGTTGTTCGGATTCGTTCAAAGTTCGGGATGCATAGGCAATAGGTAAATCTTTTCCTATTGGTCCTTGTGATAAGATAGCTCCTATTGCTATGTTTGAGGCGTCTGTAGTTAAATTAAATTCCTTACTAAAATCGGGGTACTGAAGTATTGGTTTATTCATTAATATGTTTTTACATTTTTCGAAAGATTCTTTAAATTCGTTTGAATATATAATTTGGGCTCCCTTTTTTAAACATTTAGTCATTGGTTTTGTCAATTTGGCGAAATCTTTTATAAATTTGCGGTAATAGCCTAGTAGTCCTAGAAATCCCTTTAATTCCTTTTGTGTTTTAGGTATTGGATAATTTTTTATAGCTTTGATCTTATCTGGGTTGGGCTGTACTCCTTCAGGTGTTATGATATGTCCTAAGTATTGCACTTCTCTCTTTAAAAATTCGCTTTTATCAAGTTGGATTTTGAAATTTGTTTGTCGTAGACGTAAAAATACTTCTTTTAATCTTGCTATATGTTCTTGTAATGACGTCGAAAATATTATGATGTCATCTAAATACACTAGACATTTCTCGTTTTGTATGCCTCTGAGGATGTTGTCCATCACTCGCTGGAAGGTGGAGGGGGAATTTTTAAGTCCCATTGGCATTCTTTGGAATTCATAGTGTCCATTCTCTGTGCTGAACGCTGTTTTAGGGATATCGCGTTCTTCTACTTGTACTTGATGGAATCCTGATGCTAGGTCGAGTGTAGTAAAATACTGACTACGTCCTAATTTATCTAGGATGTCTGTTATATTTGGCAGTGGGTACTTGTCATCGATTGTCTTTTCATTTAATGATCGATAGTCGATTACTATTCGCCACTTTTGGTTGCCGGAAGCATCTGCTTTTTTTGGCACTACCCATACGGGGGAACTCCAAGGGGATGTGCTTGGTCTAATAATTTTATCTTTCAACATTTTATCGATTTGTCTTCTTACTTCTTGCCGGTGTACTTGAGGATAACGGTAATTTTTTGCATATGTAGGGTTGTTGTCTGAAGTTTTAATTTCATGTTTAATTTGGTTGGTAAAGGTGAGAGGTATATCTTCACAATAAAATATGTCTTGAAAGTCTTCACATAAATTTTTTATTAAAGTGAATTCTTCATCGTTAAGATGTTCTAGTCGTAATTGTTGTAAATTTTGTCTTTGAAGTTTCTTAATTTGAGATGCATTTAATGAATAATTGTAATTGGGATGTTCTGTTTGATAATGTAAGTTTTGTATGTTGGGATTTTCTTCTACAAGTTCTATTTGTACAGGTTCCGTCAAAGTGAATGTCGCTTCTTCATCACTAGTGTTAATAATGGTAGTTGTTGCGTAATAATCTTTTACAGTAACATATGAGGCTGGTATTTCTACATTTTGATTAAGTTTTTGATGTTCAATGATACCTTGTTTAATGTTTTTGGTTACAGGTATTTGAATTATTTTCTCAGTTCTCGGTTCGACTGTTATTTGATAGTTTATTTTTGTATTTACGTCTTCAACTGAGCGTAATGGAATTTGAGTGCTTTCAGTTTCTAATAAGTTGTCTGAGAGGTTAATTTTAGCTTTTAATTTCTTTAGTAAATCTGTTCCAATAAGTCCATCGTATTTAGGGTCGAAATTAAATAGGTGAAATTTGTGAATTTTGTTGACTTTAAATATAGTTGGTAATCTAATTGTTGCTGTTTCGTTATGTGTTGAAATGTGATGAGCAGTTTGTATTTGAAATTGTTCTTCTTGAATTAATTCTGGAAAGTATTTGTAAGCGATTTCAGGTTTTATTAAAGTTCTAGAGGCTCCAGTGTCGATTAGGAAATTTGCTTTGAGTTGCGGTATGTAAATGCATGGTAAATGAGATTCTTTTTGGTTATTTATCTGTATTAGTTCAGGCTGATAGTCGTCATAATTGCTGTTGTAGAATTGTTCATTATTTGCTAGGTATTCTCGTTTTTCACTGTAAGTGTGGTAAAATCCAATTCGTCGTGTTCATAATTTTCGTCAAAATCTTGTGCTATATATTCTTCGTCTTCGTCAGGTATGAATGATTCATCTTCAGGTTCTTCTTGGAAATGTAGCTCTTCAGAAATAAAATTTCGTCCTTGATTAGACTGTTGTATGTACGGTATATTTCTTTGTGTCATTGATCTTTGAACACTGGGTGTATTTCGTGATGATTGCATAGTTCTTCGTGTTGCGCCTGATGATGTATCCATCGGTGTAGCACGTGGTTGTGCACGGTTTTGCGGTGCAAATACGTTTCTCGTAAACTGACTGTTAGGGCGTTGTGGAAACGTTTGATTTCGTGTAAACGATTGCCACTGTTGTCCATTCGGTGCTTGTACAGGGAAGTTCGTTGGTCTTATATTATTTTGAAAATGTGATTGTTGCATTCTTGGATATCCCATGTATTGGTGATCGGGTTTCCAATGATTTGTATTAACTGCGCCGGAATTCATGCGTAGTCCAAAAGATGTAGTTGGTTTCTTTTGATTGGTTACATTTTTTCTGTGAAATTCTGATTCTGTTCTTCTAGAATAGAGTACGTTTTCTTCTTCTATGATGTAATTAATGGCGTCCTCTAACGTAGCTGGTCTCATACTTCGTAAAAAGCTGCCTAAAGGTTCTTTAAGGCCACTAAGGTATGCTTTGAGTGTTAAGGTGTCATATTGAGCTTTCTTTACCTGTCTCACCATTGGGCTTTGTTCATTTAGTTGTAGATTTGAAAATAGAAGGCTTCTAGTTTGTTGACATGTTTCAAAATATTCTTGTGCTGTTTCATTTCGTTGCTTTAGCAGCATCAAGTCTCGTAAAAGTGAGCTTTCTGATCGTTGATCGGCAAATGATCTTTGTAATATTGTTTTTAATTCGTTCCAGTTGGTTATTTCTCGTCCGCTAGTTACTAAAAGTGCTCGTCCACTTAGTTTTGTTCTTAAAGCTGAGATAACTAGGGTGTGGAGGAATACATCTTGGGTTGGATTGGCGAAGTATTGATTGATTATAACTTCGGCTGATCTCACATATTCGGAAAGTTTATGAGGGGTACCATCAAATTCTGGCACTGTTTTTAGGTATTCTAGGTGAAATGTTGGAGTAGACATGGCTGTTGGCTCGTTTTCGTTTTCCTCTGGTATATCTTCTAAGTTTAGATTTTGTAGTAAAGACAGTAAATTTTCGCTGTCTTGCATGTAGTTTATTACAGTTTATTTTAGGTTATTTAATTAGGGGATAATGATTATTATTTTTGTTTAAGGGTTCCTTTAGCAACTGTTGTAATATTATTAATAAGCTAACTAGTCATTGCGTACTCCGACAATTTTAGCGTACTTAATAAATTACTTCAGTTCAGGTTAATACTAAATTATTATTAATTGTTTAATATTTTGCTTTTTGTTTTTTAAGTAGCAAACTTAAATCTAAAATATTTTATTTTGCTCTGAAAATAATTCGTTAGCGACTTACAATATTAAGAGCGCTGTTGTTTTCATTATTGTCCGTCTGTGCGGTTGTTTTCTTAACTTAAACCAGGTGTGTTGGCAATGTTTGTCCTCGGACCTGGGTTCTTCGGGACGTCGGCGATGCTGTCTTCAGTCCGTCGGATGTCTGGAAGGTGGGCGATGTTTGTCCTCCTCCAAACGGCTACTTGAATTACCATAAACGTTTGGTTGGCTGGATGAAGTTGATCCAGGTGCAACTACTAGTACGGTTTCTTCTTGTAGTTGTTCAATTGCTAGTCCACAATTTTTTCTCGCAATTATCCGCGATGTTTGTCTTCAAATTGGAGTTAAAATTGATTTTCACAACGGAGTTAGTTGATCTCGAAGGTAGTGTTGTTGAATTCAGCTTAAGTGTTAAAACACACGTTTTTGTCGATTTTTGTACTAAAACGGCTGAATCCTACCGACTGCGCCAGTTAAATTCAAATTAAACTCAAAGAGTTTTTAAAAAACAATTTTTATTAGAAGCAAGCGAATTCTACAAAGTATCAAACATAACTAACTTACAACTAGCATTCTACATATGTTTACGGTTTTGTCTACCTAAGCTATTGTTATCATGCTGACCTAAGATTTCATGTAATACAAGTAATGTATACACTGTAAACTACAATATAACTCGTGTTAACATTGTAATAACTCTTAATATTGATTTTAGGTATAGGACATGCTTAATGTTTTTAATAGTATATTTGATTGTCTACAAGAAAACGTAAAAATATATAGAGTGTTGTATTTAAAATAACAAAGTTGCATGTCGGTTATCGAAAACGGAACACTCTGTATATTTAAAAAGTATGCAGGGTTATGCAGTTCGTGATGTCAAACAACTTTTGCATTTAAAGTTTGTTCGTATCTACTCAAATAACAATGCAAACAAATAATTTGTGTAAAACCTTTATTTTTTCGAAAAAGTTTAAAAATCGAAATTACTTGAGAAATATCGATTACAGGTATAGGACATGCTTAATGTTTATTGTAGGCAATTAAGTTTTCTACAAGAAAACGTAAAAATATACAGGGTGTTGTATTTAAAATAAGAAAGTTGCATGTTGGTTCTCGAAAACCGAACACTCTGTACATTCAAAAATAGTTTAGGATTATACAGTTCGTGATGCTAAATAACTTTTGTATTTAAAACTTTTTTGTAACTATTTAAACTACCGAGATATTAATTAATTTAAATTGCTATAGTAAAATTACCCGACACCTCCACCAAATTTCAAAATAAATTATTAAAAGAGATTGTATCAATGCAAAGTAAAAAGTACGTAAGGTAGGAATAGATAGAATAGTTCTCAAATTTTTGAACAGGTACCTATATTGTTTTTCTAACTCGGGTTCATAGATTATTAGTGTGTACGTCCCACCTCATAAATTTATCTATTGTAATTCCTAGATATTTAACAGAGTTTACTCGAGTTATTAGACAAGTACAATCACAATTATTTACAAGATTACACTTAACATCATGAATTTTAGTATTCTCCCAAATTGGTTGATGGTTTTTATATACAGAAAATGTAATAAAATAACTTTTTTCCATTAAGAGTGAGAATATTAGTATCCAACCATAGTTTTATAAATTAAAGATCTTGCACGCCATATTCTCACTTCAGTCCATGTACTTGCCTCAAGGAAGAGAACAGTGTCATCTGCGTATGCTATCACAGAGCCATCCATGAATGTTATTAGATAGTAGTAGATCATTAACATAAATTAAAAATAACATTGGACTGTTCCTTGAGACACACCACATGTGATAATTTTTGAAGGACTAAAGTAACCACCTACTTTAACAATTTGATTATCAGATAAGTAAGTTTTAAATAAGTTTAGGGCACTACCCCTTATTCCAATTGAATTGAATTTTTTAAGTAGTATAATATGCTTCACGTTATCAAACGCTTTGGCCTAGTCTAGAAATATGGCGGCACATGGGGTAGAATTGTAGAGAGAGTTATATATTTTTTCTGTTAGTACAGCAAAGTAAATATGTGGTGAACACAGCTAAAAGTTCTTGTCCGAGGAGTTTAATACACGATTTTTGCAAGTATTCCAAAATAAAATTGGTTAAGAGCTTTTAATAAGTGGAGAGTAAGAATGGTAAAGTGTATTATTGCTGAAGGAAATTACTTTGAACATACTTATTTAAGAAAACAGTTATTATTTTTAATTAATTTAGCCTAGCCATTGTATACTAAGATCAGATAATAATGTAAACCAGGTATAAGTTCAGAAGTTTAAAGTTTTCCTTGTGTGTCAATACTTAGTCGGTTAAAGAATCCAAGAGTGTCTTGGTAAGTCTTCTTTTCAGCCGCCAAATCCCCAAAAAGTAAATTAAATCTAAGGGTTTTGCTTAAAACTTTAGCAGCTTACTAAACTGTCTTTTAGTAGAACCTCCGTCATTTAGCTTACACTCTAATTCAGGAGGTTGATATTGATTAAACAGAGACGGAGTATCTTTATTTTCATTGTGGGGTTGGGGAACGACAAGGACCACTAAACAAACTCGTCGGTGTTGGAAAGTAACAGCTAAGAAGTTCGGCCCGAAACAACTTGTAAAAGTTTCCAGTGTGCTCTCTGTAGCTGTATGAAATTGTAATATAAGAAGTTCTGTAATAATATTAGAATCAATTATACGAGAATAAACTTTGTCATACATTTTGAACTGCTAACCTTTGGGGTGTTAACACGAATAAATAAATGCTAAATTGGTCAATGTTGTTTAAAGAATGCAAATAAACTATAACAATTTAAGAAACAGTAATAGAATTTGAAACGATGAAGGTAAGAAAGTGTGCTCCAAGTGGCAGCAGGCGACGTGTTTTAAACATGCGAAAAGCACATTTAACCCTTTTCGCTTGGTTGCTGACAAATATAGAATAAAATTTAACGAAATGGTGAAAAACAAAATCCAAAGAATAATTAAATATGGAAGCTATACACAAGGGCTCAATTATAACAACCAACGGCGATGACTACGTAATATACTTGTTATTTAAACTGAGTCAAACACTAAAGGATGCCAAAAACCCCATGAAGTAAGAGCTGAGGAAATTAGACCAAAGGAAAGACCATTAAACCTGAGATAATGGGGTAAAAATGCCATAAACAAGAGCTTATTTTAATGCAATCTACACGTTGGAGAACCAAAATATTTTTTTTTCTACATAACTACCTTTGATTACAGTGTACTTTTTTGTGTTCTTGATTGAACCGCAGGCTTTAAGACTATATAATAAACCATGACGTTATCCTTTAGAAACTAATTTATTTTCTGTTACTAAACTTTACTTATTAAATGTTTTATATCACTTAAAAAATCTGATTATCTAATTACCATAACAGTAAAATATTATAACACAAGAAGCCACTTTTTTGCCACATTATATCGAAGTAACAAAAAAGTTGGTCAAAGATCTTTTATTTATGTTGTACTAAAAATGTTCAATGCCTTTAATTCTTATATAAGTACTTGAACACAATATTGAACTAAACTTAAGTTGGAAAAAAGTCGCAAAAAAATTTGTAGAATTAAACCAAATTTTTTCATTTTTAATTATTCTGAATCCTTCATTCTTTATTTTATCTTTTCTCGTACTCTCTTCGACTTTTATTAGAAATCTCACTACCATGGCATTGATTGAATCCAGGATTCATTACTATATTCCATTGTAGGTTTCATTTTTTAAACTACGAGTAACTGAAAAAGTGCAACAAAGCTGGAGAAGAAGTTATAAGCAATGTTTAAGTACGAGCAATCTTTCTAGCGTTTTAATGATAACATTTTTTAATATTTAGGTAAACGAGTTAAAAAGTAATTTTTATAGTAAATTGTTCGTTTGGAATGTAAATTTTGATGAAGCAAGAAATAAAGTAAAATACCACAAACGGGTATTCGCTGCGTGGGGCTGGTGCTTTATCTCGCACGAGTGGCTGAATAAACTTGATTCGTAGATTCAGCAAAAGCACGCATACATAGGTACATATAGAGAATTTCCATGCAATGTATTGCGTTGTAAACTTGCTGTTAAAATTTAACAAGCAGTTTGAAACTTAATTTACCACACAACCTGCTTTGCCCGGAATAAATCATCCTGTTTAATTTACAAAGTCGAATGTGTGTTCGGAATTCTATTCATACATTTTTGTTCAGCGTCATAAACAGAAAACAAAATCAATATGGCTTGTTTGCTATTAAATATTTTGCGTCTGTTCATAAAAAAAGTAAGCAACGGTGAATGAATTAAAAATAAATTGGTGGTGCCACCAAATGATCTTTGAAAATAATACACAAGACGTCTATTTTGTTCTATCCATACATTTTGGACATAAATAAATAGGTACCTTTTTTTTTAAATAGAACTCTCTGTATTTTTTAAACCCGTTTTTTTGCACATGTTATAGGTATGTCTAAAATTTCATTAATCTAAAATCAAAACTATAGAAAAAGAGGGGGTGTACCACACTTCATTTACACCTGGTATATTATAGAGAAACATACAGCCTTAAGTCAAGCATGACATTAGCCAACTAAGTTTAGTAAAAAAAAATATTTGAGGTGTATAAACAGAGTTTGTCGATGCATCTTTAGCGCTAATTTTCTCGAAAACGGCTACGTTTACAGCAAAAAACAAAGAGGGACGAATTTTTTCCTCTTAAGTCGTACTTTCTTATGGACGAATGACATTTTCAATTTTATTCCAGAGAAAAAAATTCTGAAGATGGTAAGCGGATGACCTGACTATAAATCATACTTCCAATTACGTGTTTTCTTTCTAATTATCCCACAAAGTCAATGGGAAACACCCAAACATTTCGGCCAAGTTTGATGGCTCTAGCTTAAACGGCTAGGACGTAATCGATTTTTTAAATTTTTTTTCTTGCAACTTTGGAGGTCTCTAACTTTGAAAGGAAGCATTTTCGGATAACAAAATATTTGACAAATGGTCATCATTTTCACTCAGGAATATGCACCTACTTTTTTGCCGTGTATAATGGGGACACCCTGTATAATAGAGTTACACATGTAATGTTAATTTTATTCTTGCGCCGTATACTTTCATTAATTAATACGTTAATTAAAAAAAAAATTATAAAAGGAAAACATTTTGTGAGTAAACTTTTATTGCTACATTATATACTTTTAATTCAACATCGGAATGTCGTAAACCATTTAATTGTGATGAAACGTTCCGTTAAATTACGTACATGAGCAACATCAATCACTATTTTTATTTTTCTGTTCATAAATTTTGCTGTACTAGCTTCAACGAACATGTGTTTTCCGTGAAATATTGAAAAGCGCTTCGAAACAAACGCAGTCGATAGGTTTTCCCGCACCCACTTCGACTCATTTCCTTAAACACTTTGAAAGGAGACCGAGAAAATGTTACGAAAACGCATTTTTTTTCGAGTATCTGTCAAACGTAACACGTTGTAAAGCCAGCTGAAAGTTGAAACAATCACATTTGGCCCGGAAATTTATCACATTTCTCCTGCGAGCATTTGTTAATAATTCTTAGGCTATCATTCACTGTGTAGTTCATAGAATAAATACATTAGGGACATAAAATATGAAAACATAAAAGAAAAACGCTTTTGATGTTTCATATGATAATAACTAAAATTTATTTAATTTAACGGAATCAATACTGTTTTAACATCACTGTTGTTTGTAATTATTATTTAAATATTCTCGTAAGTGAATACATCTAATAAAATAAATAACGCAAAAGCTCACATACATAAAGTATAAGATATGAAAAAAAAAAAAGAATTTGGTAGTAGTCTGTATTATTAAAACGCTTTTGCTCTGATTTTTTAAATAATTTATTTAAAACCTTTAAGTAGTCGCACGGCGCCGCAGAGGCGCCAAGCGTTTTTTAAATCGTTGTTACATTTTTAATAATTTTTTTGTCACTAATATCTGTTTATGTATTCCTCAAATGTACTTTTAGGAATACGAATTATATAGTATTATTCATATTTCTCTATTTTACAGTCCGTAAAATGCAATTATGTGCTACTTGGCATGAACGCTATCATTTATGCCCTAGGGCTAAAAATCGACATTCGCAACAAATTTGTTCGCAATGCCATAAAAATATTTGTTCAGAGCATACAATAAAACTGTGCAGTGAATGCTTTGCATCCAATGTTTGATTCGTATTAAAAAAAAAATAAATTCTGTTTTTACAGTAATGTTTTATATACAGATATATATTTTCTATATCTTATAATTTATTTAGTCATTGTTATTCTTTTTAAGATTTAGCTTATATTTCATGAATAAAGCAGTTTAACACATTTTTAAGATTTTAAGTCAAAAATATTGTTTTAAAACCCCAATGGTGCCTCCGAGGCGCCATGCGAGTAGTTATGTATACACAGTACACGCGACTAGTTAAAGGTTAAAAGAAAGCAAAGAATCTCTTGTTTGTGAACGAAATGAAGAAAAAGCTTCGTAAAGTTTATACAAAATAACTAAAACCTTGATTTAGGCAATAGATCGTAGCAAAACAAATGTAAGTTAATTTTTAAATCTGGATTGTTTATCATAAAATAAATCGATTAAAAAAAACATGAGAAGACAGATATTGGGTTGATGAATAAGTTCCAAGCGGTTTCGGTTTCCAAGGTAAAATTGCTTTGAACAAAAATTTATTTGACATATATACTGTTAAAAAAATTACAACACTATGGTATACGAGGGACTGCCCACAACCTTATAAAATCTTATCTTTCGGAAAGAAACCAATATGTTGCCGGAAAGTACTCTTCAGTCGTCAGGTAAAATTCTAAATTCTAACAAAAAGAAAATCAAAAAAGGAGTCCCGCAAGGATCAATCTTAGGCCCCCTGTTTTACATACTGTACACAAATGATATTCCAGATTTTGCCAAAACTTCCCTTATACAATTTGCCGAAGACACATCTGCTATTATTAGTGACTCGGATTCCAAAAATGTTGAACAAAAACTCTTTGACTGCTTGGGCCAACTCCAACATTGGTTCACATTGAACAATCCAACCTTAAATGTCAATAAAACTCTAGTAATAAAATTTTCACAAAGTAAATTAACCTCCGACTTAAAACTTAAAAACCATTCCACAACTATAAATGTTGTTAATAAAATATCATTTCTTGGTTTAGGTATCGACTCTAGACTGGACTGGTCATACCACATCGAACGCCTGTCTAGTTACCTCAAGATAAGTATTATAAAGAGCAGTGGACTTAATGTGCCTCCTTGTCTTAATCCCACTGTTGTTATAAATTTCTGGGAACTGCTGTTATGGGTAGGTACTCACATAATTTCTACTACTATTATATAAACTCTTGATGGCGTTTAATAACCCTTCTTCCACTCTACTTTGTTTCAATATCTTCCAGATTTACCTTGGCACTCTATCGACGGCTTTAGACAGATCGATAAAGCACAAATACACCATCTTTGAATGTTCAATTTTATTTAATAGTAAAATTTTATGCAAATCAAGAGGTCATGCAAGTAGCCTAAAAGATACAAACTGACCCATATTTACAGTAATCAAATTAAAAATAGATAATCCCAAAGTCCTAATCTACTGCCTGGAGAGAGAAATCGCTTTAGAACGAGACGTGCATAGCCGGTTGTATTCATTTGTTTTCCTTGTTTTCCTGTTTCATTGTTTAGTACCAAGGATACTGTGCTAATTACCGGGTAGCATTATTTTACCCTAAATTTATTTGGGGTATATTTTCTTAGCACAATGCAATTCAGGATCAACTACAAAATATAGCAGGTATGGGAAATAAATTGTTTTTGGACTACTTAGTTCCTTAATTACAAACGAAATAACTGTAATACCTTCCTCAATCAACAATCGCTCCCGAAATATGCGAGTTATGCTGCGTTTATGCGAAGGGACAACTAAAACAAGTTTTCTATTTCTTTTTTATAAAGGGAGAAAAAATAAATTTTTATCGTGAAATTTTTACTTCGCTGCGTTATAATTAAAACGCGGCTGAAACATTCCTGACATAAGTATGCGAATTCCAGCTTTGCTTTGGAAACATGCATTTCTGCGTCTAAAAGTTTTGCTTTCAGAAATTCCTTTAGCATTCTTATATTTTTATTGAAAATCGAAATTTTAATAAATTTGGTGCTTAAAATTCTGCGCAAATAATTCGATGCTGTTGAATATAAACTTATAACTTTAAAGTTCTTAACAATTGAATTTAAATAACAAAATAGCTTTGACAATGAATTAAAAGTTTAATTAACAGATACACAGGTTTATGGAAATCGTGTTACAACATGGGTAGCTTGCTTATTATAAGAGATAGGACATATGTTAAGACTTGTAAAAGTTGCATAGTTTTATGGCGATTATCAGCATTTTAACAGATTTCAGTTATCTGCAACAATACACAATGAAAAACCATTTATGGAATTGCTTTTTATTTGTTCATTGTAACTTCTTTATTCATTCAAGTTTTAAAATTACGCGGAAACATCAACTTCTATTTTGTATTTTTTATAATTATAATTATTTTTATATCCGTGGAGGTGGTCCTCTTTCGGGTTCCTGTTTTGCGACCTATTAATCTGTTGTACCCTCTGGTGGTAGCTCCTTAAAAAAGTTCTATGTTTTCTTTAAGGGTGTTTTTCTTAACTCTTCTTGGTTGGCTTTTTCCATCCCTAGAAATCTACGCCGGATAGGGTGTGAATGCTTCACACTGGGATATTACGTGAAGAGGAGTTTTTTTCTTCACTACATCCTGTGCATATATCGGTCTCTCAGGGCCGTTTGCACCGGTTTTCCCTTAGTCATAGCTTAGTAAAGCTCCACTTAAATCTAAGTGTCACTTAAAAATAAATTTCGTTGCACCGTCGAGCGGTCATCTGCCCTTAGCTAAGCGATGGTTTATCCATTTGGGACAAGTTCAGGTGTGTATTTGTAAGGTTATGTTAACGTTGACAGGGGAAAAGTTGTGTTCAGCTTCAGAGTGCAGTAGGTATTTAGTTATATTATAATACTAATACATTAATATGATATGTATTATTTAGTTAACATATAAATTTTTTTTGAACTTGATTTTTAAGATATAATACAAACTTGCATTTAAAAAGTAACAGTTCAATGGGTTTATTAAAAGCCTTATCTTTTTCTCTCTTTAATGATATTTAACTTAATATATTTATTTTGATCATTGATCAGAAAACTAATAAAAATTATATAAAATAGTAAAAAAATTGTTACTGCCCCAACTGTAGAAATTTACCATTTTGCTAATTTGTACTGATTTCCTGTAAATTATTTACAGGAAATCAGCACATCCAACCGCCAAAAATTAGGTAGGTAGTAGGGTTTCTTTCCCGGGGTCCCGGGTTCTCGGTCCATTTTAAGCTATTTTATATTTCCCGGGAAATGCTTTTTGTCCCGGGAATTCCCGGGATTTAAAAAAAGTGTTATTTTCGTTTTTTTTGAGCTAAGATCTTTGTAGTTCTATCGTAACTTATCAGAATTTATTATAAATATCTTTACTAACAGTAAATTATGGAAAAACTTTTTTTTAACCTAAATCTTTAAAAAAAATTGCTTTCATCCATGGTTTCAAAGTAATTTTGTCGTTGATAAATTTTTCTAGGAAAACCGAATTCTATGAGCTCTAGAATGTCGCTTTCATCATCGAAATATTCGTCCAAATCCATTTTATTCACTCACAATCGTAATATAACGTATATATATAACTGCCACTTAACTTTTAAGCCGTACCCAAAGTGACGCTTAGTTTAAGGATCACTATTTGAAATTTAAGTCTCGCTTAAATTACGGTGCAACGAAATAAGTGTCGCTAAAGGGATTTAAGCTTCACTTAAATTTTAAGTGAAACCGGTGCAAACGGCCCTGAGAGTCCTATTATGCAGAAGTGTTTGTTTAGCCCACAGTGTCCTGTGGCTGTTCTGATGTCTACTCTGCTTTTGTCTTTCCTTTAGAATGGGCGTGTTTTGCAACTTTTTTCCAATGAGCATCATGCCCTTGTATTAATATGTAGTTAAGACACAGCTTAGCTGTTCCATAGGATGTACCAACTGCGGGTTCTCCTAAGAAAGGTGTCTCGCTGCCAATTTTGTATAGACGATCTGCCTTCTCGTTCCCTGGTATATTAGTGTTCCCTAGGCACCATACCAGTTTAACATTATTTCTGCTTCCCAGCACGTATGCGTCAATTTTACCCAATATGAGCATAAAAAAACCATGGTAACCACCAAAATGAATCGTTTTATATTGGAATATTTAATGTAGCATGTTCACTTATATTATTTTTTACTTGCTGTAGTTTTTACGAGAAAAGTTAAAAAATAAAAACATTCTAGATAAATTAAGCTTTCAAAACAAAATTTAAATTGCAAAATTTTAACCCACGAAAAAGTTCTGATTAAAAAACCATCCTCTATTCAGCCCCCTATAAAAGTGGGAGATGATTAAAAATATATCCATGGAAAACCTTTTAATAAGTATAAAACATCTACCAAATATCATTCTCCTGCATTTATTAAAATTTGAGAAATAAAATAAAAACCCTATTTTACCGCTCCCCTTTAGGGGGTGCACTCCGAAAGGAAATTTTTTTAAATAAAAATTCCCCCTTAATTTTCGATAAGGAATCACCTTCCGATTTTTTAAGCATTTGTTTCGAAACGCCCTGCATATTTGCTAAATTTATATCTATAATGTGTTGGAAGTACGTTGGTCGGTATAGAAATGTAAAATACAAATTAAAAATGTTCATAGAATATCTATACACAATATTAATTTTGTAGATCTAATTAGGTAAAACAAAAATCTACTAAAGCAATGAAGACATTGTTTCAAAACTACTATCACATATCAGTTTAAGGTACACAATTTTTATTTTTATTGTAAAAATAATAGCAGTAGGTATATGAATGAAAATCGATATTTGAAAAACACATTTTCATAAAGTTTATTAAAATTAGACAAGTTCATGAAAGTTTTATAATTAAAGTAAACTTTAGTTTTGTATTTCATGGCTACTCTTTTACATGCACAGATAAAAAGCTTTAAAATTCATATTTATAATTCATTCCATTTCGACTTGGAAATAGCATAATAAATAATGCACAAGAGAGTACGATAATTTTGCTAATGTGTAAGTTAAACAACTTCTAAGTGTCTTGCTTTAATTTACAGGGAAACTTTATTGATTTTTTAGCGCCCTTACCTTAGAAAATGTCTTGTTAGAATAGTCAGTAAATAAAAGAACAGCCATGAAGATAGCTGTGGCACTTTTGATTTTAGCAAGCATAACAGAAGCTTTGCGCAGCTTTCGGTTGAATGATTCTACGGACGCAAGAAATCCCATGAGTCAATGCATTTTAAGAACAATAAAAAGCAATTTTGAAACCAGGGAGACAATTATATTTCTGTTTGACGAAAATTTAAACGAGTTCGTCCCAGAACGCTCGAGCAACCCCCATTTTATAGTGAAAAGCGACACTTTAGACACCCAGTTTAGATTCTACAAGAATTTTGTGATCTTCACAAACAACCACAGCTTCGAAAAAGTATTTAAGGCCCTGTTGAGAAGCCCAAATTGGGATAACAGCTCAAACCCACGCGGCAAATTTATTGTCGTCAATTTTGGTGACGATTTTCATGAAAATATTTTTAAAGTCTTATGGAAAAGTGATGTAAGAAATGTGATTTTGATAACGAAAAATGGCAGTGCAGATATGTTCGACGTATATACTATGAATTCTTATAAACATGGGAAAAACGCGTTTTGTGTGGATTACAACCCGGAAATCGTTACTTTCACAGGCCGCTGCATTGAAAGCAAAGAAATACGATTTGCAAAGGCAGATAGTTGCAATGGATGCAAGTTAATAGCGCCGATTTTTGAAAAATCCCTGTATCCCCTTAGCATGGACGGTATTTCCTCAAAACACACCGGCTTGTATTTTTCACTGGTCAACATGATAAGTCAAATCATAGACGTCGAAGTCTCGTACAGGTACGTCACAGAGATGGACCCCGATATCGTGTACAAAACGTCGTCAGACCTTTTTTTAATCCCCGTCCGTGTATCTCAATTTTTTGAATTGTTCGATCTAACCCAAATATTTTATTACGACCAAATGGCCTGGATATTTCCAAAATTGGAGAAGTATTCCATCACCAAAGTAATGCTGTCGATTTTTGCTAAAATCGTTTGGTATCTCGTGATCATAGTTTTTCTGCTGATGACTTTTCTGTGGTGGATGATTTCCAAGCGCAAAGAGGAGATTACGGGATATAGAAAATTTTCAAGGGGTGTCATAGCAACGTACGGGATGGCTTTGGGCTTTGGCAACAGCTCAATCCCCCAAACAAACCTGCTCCGTGGCCTGATGTTGCTGTATTTAGTTTTTTGCATGCATATTTGCACGATTTTCAACGCGAAACTAATCAGTTTCCTCACAAGCCCGGGCTACGAACCTGAAATACGTACACTGGAAGACTTGATACAATCAGAAGTACCAATAGAAATGCATATCGCTTTCCTGAACGGCTTGGACGCAGAGAAGAACCCTTTAGCCAAGTCCCTGCTCAAGAAAAGCATACCAGCAAACTATTCCTTGTGCGACAGCTTGGAACGCGTTCTCAAAAATCATGTCGCAACTTATACCAACGTGGCGCTCTTGAAATATTTCAACGCCGAACAGTTTGTTGACGTAATCGACAAGGATACCATGTTGTTGAACATGCAAGCGTCTTGCGGTATGCGCAAGGGACACCCTCTACTGCCAGCTTTTAATTATAACGTGCAGAGACTCATAGAGAACGGTTTTATTAGTAAATGGTTGTTGGATTTGCAGAGGAACCTTAACAAAACTGTTACTGAAACGTCTTTGATTGTAATTTCAATGAGCCATTTGCAAGGGCCTTTTATATTGTTGTTAGCTGGTCTGGCGCTATCCATTATAGTATTTTTAATTGAGCATGCTCGGTACTACAACAAAAACTGAAGCCTATGGTTCTGGAAACTGAGGCAGAACTTTGCCTCTTACTTACCACGGATACAATAAGCAAGATTTACACAAGAGTGTAGGTTTTAATATTTAAAATAACACAGACTTCTACAATTTCAAAGTAACACAGAACGCACGCGTTAATATTAAACAATTAAATGTTAATGTAATGTTACAAAGCTTTCGTTAAATTGTTAATTTAACAGTTTTTTTTGTCAATTAATTATATTTAGTGTTCTGGAGCAAAAGTATTTTCTTAAAAACCACCACCCATGTGTTGAAGTCTTTTGTACATGTCTAAATATTTGGAACAAAAAAAAGGAGCAAGTGTGATGAACTTTTGGGGAAGGGCTCGCCAGTTAACGATAATGGACAAAGGAAGAAAAGAGAACAAAATATGGGAAAGAGTTAACGCAGAAAAGAGCTTGACTGTTTCACTGAAGAACAATTTTAAATTATTATTTAAAATTTGCAATGCACCTAATCCTATAGATTAATAAACATTTTAACTTTAACCTAATTTGCTACGTTTATTTTTAAGTCTGGATGTCCCCAATGGTCAAACCTAGTGAAGATTACAATCTAATCACTACTGTGACTACATAGCACTGTACTCTGCTTTTGTACACTTTCAGTCTACACAAGTTCAAAGGGTTTAATCCTTTTGAGCCTACATACTAGTTTTTGATTATCGAGAAGTTGGAGCACTTCAATGTTGGAATGTGAATTGTGGGCGAAGAATTGTAGGCGAAGAATTGTGCAGGCGAAAATTGTGGGCGAAGAATGTTCCAGACACAGAGTTTTTTTTACTAAAACTATGTTTATGTTATTATAGTATGAATAAAAATTAAATTAATCTAACCAAACCTGACCTAACCTAACCTAATGTAAACCAATGTATAAAAATTACATGTAAGAATTGAGGGTTAAGAATTGTGGAGGCGAAGAACTGTGGGCGAAGAATTGTGGGAGAAGAATTGTAGGCGAGGAATTGGGAAGGCGAAGAATTGTGGAGGTGAAGAACTGTGGGCGAAGACTTGTGGGCGAAGAACTGTGGGCGAAGAATTGTGGGCGAAGAATTGTAGGCGAAGAATTGTGGAGGCGAAGAATTGTGGGCAAAGAATGTTCCAGACACGGAGTTTTTTCACTAAAATTAAGCCACTTTTTTATCGTCTGAATATTAAGTAAACAAATTTATTGTAATCTATTGGTTATTGTTATTTATTACTGGTGTCGAATAACTAACTCATAAATGTAATTTTTCCGCAATGTTATGTATTCGCCTAATAAATTGAAGTAATATTACCACTGCGTATACTTTGCAGTATTTACTGCTGCACCGTATATATTTACGTTCATTTGTTAGTGCACTCATGGGGTGTCGACGGTTGTTGCAATTTAGGAATTGATTTTAATTTAAACAGCGCACTCACTGCAGCGACCACAACGCTATTACAAATTAATTTATGTTCAAACTACTAAGTCGATTAAATTAGTGAACTATTATATTATTTTTGAGAGGTGTGCTTGGCAAAAACTTTAATTAACTTACGCTTGATGCGCTAAAGTTTGCTAGTTTTAATATTTTGCAGGTGAACTAAAATTTCCTATAAATTCACTCCGATCAACTGTCACTAATAATTTTCGTTTTTCTAAGACGTATTCCCTGTTTATTTGCGACCACATTCTCAACATGAAATGGTCTAGCTCAACACGAATACGTCATTATTTCAATGCGGGAGCTACCGCCATTTCGATATCGTTAAAGCGAAAAGATCAAAGGACATCTTGATGACGATTAGCCTAATTGCACAGCCCTCTTCTTAGAGCTGTCGTCTAAATTGCTTTACTTACAGAGAGCATCGTGATGCCATTACAACTCCGGTTTAGGTGATGATATAATGGCACGAGACTCATAACAAGCGCAGAGTGGAAAGCAATCATTGAATTATCGGCAGAAACTTATATAATCATGCTGGCACTTAAAAATAACAGACTATTTTATTTTTAAAAGTCATCGAAAATAATTAAGTAGTTTGACTACCTTAAACACTGTCCCAAATTATTATATTATACGTAAGAGGTTTGCTTCAGCAAAGCTATGTACGATCCAATGTACTCTCAGGATTCTGCGCTGTATCGATATCGCGTTTCAGCACAGTCTCTGATAGTTCACCGGACGATTACTTGGCTGTTCCGACTGTTATAAAATTATTACATGAACTAGTCAGTGTACGGTCAAAACAGTACGCGAATGTAAGCAAGTACTAGCACTTGGATTTTACACGCATGCGCTGTTCATAACTAACGTGAGCTCTGGTAGCTATGCATCGTCCTCCCAATCCCATTTGGTACTGGATTCTTAAGGTGTTTACCCTAGCGATGCGCACATTTCTATGACACCAATAGACACAAATGTCATTTACAGTTAGAGCAGTCGTAAAAGCGTTCCAACAACGGTTAATACTGGGCAATACATTTATTAGTACATAGGTCACGCATGCGAATAAAACAGTTCATGCATTCGTTCAAGGATCGGTTTTAAACTGCTTGTTGGAACAAACCTAAAATCGCAGTCCCAATTCTGAATTCTGAATTCTGAATTCTGAATTTCACCGAAATCCCATTAGCCCTTTCCAGAGGCGACGAGAGACGTCGCCGGGCCCAGGGGAAAAATTTACTAATGGGCCCCTAGTAAATAAATTATTTGAAAATTTATTTAAAAAAAAAAACAATTGTGAATCGTGAATATTTAATATACCAAAATCAAAAAAGTATATGGATTCCTGGGCCCTTAAATTACTCCCGGGCAGGGGGGCTTCTCCCTCTCATCGGCCCTGACCCTTACGAGACTAACGGGACAATTATCCACTAATTATAATAAGCAGGAAAAGGGTTTACAAAAAACTGGGAATTGGTACTATGACAAACAAGGCCACCAGAAAATAAAGAATTTAAATTGCCAACACAATCACACTATGAACTGCTTCCACCAAATGAAGAAAAATATAAAGATATTGCACATCTTTAAAAATTTTGATATTCTGAATCTAATAAGAATTTCTTCCTTAATCTATCTAGTTAAAACAATTTCATTAATAAGTGTATAATATAATTATTTATTGCTGTATGTAAATAATTCTTAATTACACATTCTAAGTTTATTTTTTGTTTCAAATAACTTACAATAAATGGTTGGCACATGGTATTTTTTATTGGCATTCCTTTTTTTGAACTATAAATTCGGCAGGTGATTTAGAATAACTAATTATTTTAGTTAAAATAAAAATTATCTTTTACATTCATTGTTTAATACCTACTCATTGATAATATTATGATCCATAGTAAAATAAAGTTTGGTTGATGCAGCTCTATGAACAAAAAAATAGAAGACTTTAAAATCATTAAAACTGAATTGTAAAGATCCAATAAAAAATTACATTCCTTGTTTTCCCCTAACACCCTTCATTTTTAATTTAATACATGCAGTAATACTTGCACTAAGCAGACTTGCATAATATTTTGCAAAACTTCTAGTTCACTCATATTTTACAGAGCTCTTTTATTACCATTGTCTTGGTTTTGCTGTCAAAGAACCTTCTATTAAAGCTTCAAAAGACTGATGTTTTTTGCAACGTTTATAATTTAATAGCAGCGAGAATACTCTCATATAAAGTGTTCATTTGTTGTTGGTAAAGTTTATAGAACAGTAGTGAAAAGAATATTAAATTAAGTTTTCTGGTTTTTCTCAAGTACCTCATGAATAATGCTATCGTTCTATTGAAATAGTCGTTTTATGCTATTTGTAGTCGCTAGTACTAAATTTCTCGGTGATAAAATATCGTGGTGGATTTTTGCTCGTTGCGCCATCGAAGATGTGCTCGAAGTTTATAGACCATCACAATGCATTATGGATATTTCAACTGATTTTATTGTTGGTAGCTTTTATGCAGATTTCTTTGTTGGTGTTTAGATATACAAATAGGGCGCATTTGCTCCAGTAAACTACGCGAATGCATGGGAATCACACTTTAAAATATCTATTTTGGAATTTATTTCCGTGAACTGGGTTATCCAAAAGTTTTTATTAGTTAAAGACAAAGTTATGTGCAGATCCACTAACTAAGACGTCTTGTAATGACGGATAAGTTAAACGTATAAAGAGCAGTTAAGATTTTTAAAGAATAAGTTAGATGTAGAACCAGAGGTCACACATTAAACATAAAAATACCCAGCAGTAAAACAAAATTTAATAACATCATCAAAATGCTCTCAGGTGCAAGTTAGATGTGGATGATGAAATGACTGAATGGCTAATCTATACTAGGTGACCATGGCTAACAACCTGAATCACAAGTAGAGGAATATTAGGTATGTTCCAACAAGCTATTTAAAACCAATTCATGGATAAGTACTTTTTTAAAATTAAATTCACGATAGAGTTTATAACAATGCAATCTGGTCTTGGAGGCCAATGAGCAGTTTAATTCGACAGAAAATCGCATGTGCCTAACATAACCAGCTGTTGACAATCCTTGTTTTCTCCTGCTCGCGATATGACATACCGCGTTTTTCCCCGAAGTGCCTATATTTGTATGTGGAAAAAACTGATATTCTTCTAAACTGAATAAACTATGATTTAGTACAGCTATATCTCAGGTTGCATCAATATCTCCAAATCGATAGAAAATGATATTCCTTGTTTTCACCTAACACCCTTCAAATAACTTTGGTAGCACTTTTTAAATGTGTTCAAAGTAATTTTCTTTACATTCTTAATTTCTTATAATTTATATAAGAATCTATTCTGGCTAATAAACAGACAATTTTAATTGTCCATACAAATAAAGTGCTACAAGCAAATACTAAAGCCAATTTGTTTATATGGCTTCCAAATCCGGGGTTGCGCAAGAAAGACTAACGTGAAAATAATCCAACAATTCCATAGTAAAGTCCTTAGAAACATAGTGGATGTCCCATGGTCTATAATGAACGACCATTCTTACAAGGATTTGGATGTGCACACCACAAGAGAAGAAATATAGAAGATTGCGATCAGACATGTAGAGAGGCTGTATAGTTATATGAACTCCGAACTCCTGGATAATAAAAACATATGAAGGCGACATAAGCTAGTTTAGTGATAAGTAAAAGTATTGGCACTACTTGGCTTTTAAATAATTAGTGACATAAAAAAGCTATAGGTTTGTCGAGTATTGTTAGAAAAAATGTAAATAAACAAAATAAATCTTACTTTTTATTTCTAACCAATCTTTTTTTTGGAATTCTTGCAAAATTATCCTAAACGACAGCAAAGTTTTTTTTTTGTTACAGTCAAAGAAGTTACCATTCTTTAATACTGAACAAATTTGCATTTAAATACCTTATGCTGTGTAACGCAAATTGAAAATGCTCTTACCTTCATTGAACTTTTTCACTCTTTCGTTTAAGAAATTAATTTTAAAAACTTAAGATTGTAACTAGCTTGACTTGACCATACTTTTATTCTCAATGAATTTAACTTGATCCTCGTATTTAAACATAATACAGCACATACTTTATGAAGCAGTGTCATCTTGGTGAGAATTACTTAACCTTTAACTAGTCGCGTGTACTGTGTATACATAACTACTCGCATGGCGCCTCGGAGGCACCATTGGGGTTTTATAACAATATTTTTGACTTAAAATCTTAAAAATGTGTTAAACTGCTTTATTCATGAAATATAAGCTAAATCTTAAAAAGAATAACAATGACTAAATAAATTATAAGATATAAAAAATATATATCTGTATATAAAACATAAGTGTAAAAACGTAAAATAATTTATTTTTAATACGAATCATACATTGGATGCAAAGCTTTCACTGCACAATTTTTTTGTATGCTCTGAAAAAATATTTTTATGGCATTGCGAACAAATTTGTTGCGAATGTCGATTTTTAGCCCTAGGGCATAAATGATAGCGTTCATGCCGAGTAGCACATAATTGCATTTTACGGACTGTAAAATAGAGAAATATGAATAATACTATATAATTCGTATTCCTAAAAGTACAATTGAGGAATACATAAACAGATATTACTGACAAAAAAATAATTAAAAATGTAACAACGATTTAAAAAACGCTTGGCGCCTCTGCGGCGCCGTGCGACTACTTAAAGGTTAAGTAGTTGTATATAACTTCATGAATCCTTATAAATTGAAGGACTGTTTGAAGTCAGTGCACAAAATGACCATTTGGTGCTGTTTCCTTCCAAGTCAGCATTACGTGTTTGCTGTATTTGGCAACGCGGTATAAAGGGAGAATTTACAAAGCTTAAGACTTTTTACAGAAGCTGTTGAAAGTACTATACTTAAATATTGTACATAAAAATATTTTGGTAGATGAAAAACATTTAATGGAAAGCAAAGTTGGTCAGAGGGTTTGCATCAAAACTCTTGCAATATGGACAGGAATGTTTTATTTAAAACAATCACATTTTTGGTAGATATTTTTACTCACAGCAAAACATTAGGTATATTAAATAGCAAAGTTGATCAGACAGTTTTCATCAAAAGTTCTTGAAATATGGACAGGAACGTTATATTTAAAACAATAATTGGAAGACGATTTAAAGCGATAAATTGTCCAACTAAATTGAGTACTTAAATATTGCGAAAATATTCGGTAGGAGATTCCTTATTAAAAATTAAGGTGGGCTTTTATTTTTTTTTTCGTCGACGTCTCCTTTCGGGGTTACACAACCCTAGGTTTTTATTTTATTTCACAAATTTGGATTAACCGGGTGTAACTGAAATCAGGCTAACCCCCTTTTGTTCCTTTAGTTTTGATTTTAGACAAACGAAATTTTAAACCTATGATATGTGCAAAAAACAGGATTTTCTGAACTTCCGGTTTCGCCGGAAATGAGCCTAACTTTGTTATTTCTAATGGACTACTCTGTATCTTTTTATATTTTTGGAAAGAAGAAGCAATTCTGAATACAACTGCACTATTTCAATTAATTTTCATAACCCCAAATAATTTTTGGACAAAATTTAAATTTTTTATCAAGTGTGCCGTGTCCTGCATAAATTGAATTTTATTGTGTCCAAAAGTGTCCGAAAAACGTTTTTGTTAATTTTGATGACATTTGGGTTACTTTAATCGGAATTAAAGGTTGCGCAATTGGTTTTTTGGTAAAAAGTCAATTTTTTTAAATGGAACGCTAGTGACTCATGCGGTTATGTAAATAGAGTATTTTCTGACGAATTTAACATTACCAATAACTTGGTATTTTTATTAAAAGCAGGCATTAAAATTTGCAATTATTGTAAACTTTTGGTAAGATACCCTAATAATCATAGCAGACTATGCTAAATAGCAACAAAACACATGCTTTTTTGTGTTGACTCTGTTCACGAAGAACACTAAGAACTAAAATTCAATTAAAACTGTAAGGAACAACAACAAATTAGAAATTAACACATCGAAAGTTTTATTGAATAAACAGTTAATTGTTGTTGTTGTTTTAGAAATAAATTCTAATTAAAATACCAAAGTTATTGGCATTGTTGAATTCGCCAGAAAATACTCTATTTAAAATAACCGCATGAGCCACCATCGTTCCATAAAAAAAAGAATCTGGTCAAAAAACCAATTGCGCAACCTTTAAAGTCTATTTAAGTAACCCAAAAGTTAATTAAAATTAACGAAAACGTTTTTCGGATGCTTTTTGACATAATAAAATTCAATTTATGCAGGTCAAGGCACACTTTATGAAAAATGTAATCCAACAAAATTAGGGTTATTTCCGGCGAAACCGGAAGTAAAACACATATGTTCAGAAAATCCGTTTTTTGCACATATCACATGTTCGTTTGTCTTAAATTAAAACTAGAGAAAAGACGAGGTGAGCCTGATTTCAGTTACACCCGGTATGTAGGAGGATGATATTCAATAGATTTTTTGTACTTATTGAAAGGTTTCCCATAGTAACATTTATTAATCATCCCACCTTCATAAGGGGCTGAAAAGTACGACCCCTGCCCCTGGTGGTTTTTTTTATCACAACTTTCTGGAAGTTTAAAATTTTGCAATTTTAAAACCTTATTCGAAAGCTCGATTTATTCACAAACTTTTTTTTAACTTGTCCTGCCAAATTCACAGTTTTTGAGTAAGAAATAAAATAAGTGAACGCGAACCATTTATTATTCTAAAATAAAACGATTTATTTTGTCGGTTACCATGGTTAGTTAATGTTCATATTGAGTAGAATTGACAGGTGTTTTCGTGTTGTCACTTCTTAAACTTCAAAATGAATTTAATCAATTAAATATTCTAACCATTTTCTTACTTAACAATAATTCTCTATCAGTGAGTTAAAATAATCATTTCTTATTTTTAATTAAAAATTTTGGAACCGCAAGCACTATTTCTGTTGCTGATTCGTCCATTTGATAAAATAATTGTGGACAGATGCTTCTTAAAACGGTCCTGGCAGAACACAATTTAAACGCAAGCTGCAGTAATGGAATTCGTGATTAATTAATTAATGTATATTATCGTTTGCAAGTCTCAAAACTTGGCGTAACGAAGGAGGAGTAAATTGCTACTTCATCAAAGCAACACTTGAAAGTTGATAGACTGCCTGCATGCTGAACGAAGTTTCAAATATTTTATTACCGGCATGTTGCCGGCTGGATTTTAAAGAATAGCAATAACCAGCTCATGTTTACTGAAATTTGTAATTAAATTATCGAAGCGCTAATTTCGGTGACCTATTTCGCAGCATTAAAAACAACCGCATGTTACAAGCATTTCATGAATTTGTTTTCATGCAGTATCAGAGTTTTTTGTCTTTTTATTTTCGAAAAATTCAATAAATGTTGAATTTTGCAAGTTACATTTTAAATAAAAATGTTCTTTTGAATTCAAAAGTAATTTACTAAAGGCCTCTACTCACCTACCAATTTGTCGGTACAATCGACCGACCATTCCGATAAATTATTTAATGTGTAGTCTGTCACCCGACCAACCCGACAGTTGGACAAGTTGGAACGGTCGGGTGGCCAAACCATCCAACAAGCCAAGGAATGTGGTGGGGCACATTCCTCTAGATAAGGACTATTAAATCGAAAATTTAACGCTATTTATAAATTTGTTATCAACAAAATGGCATCAGATCCAAAATAATAAAAAAAGTTATCTTATGCTGTGTTGGTTGGACTGGTCGGGAGGTGTGTAGACACCCAACACGGAGTTCCCGACGGTCGGCTCCGACAAATTGGATAATGATTAGAGGCCTTAAGTTATCTTATTTTAATTTTAATTTTATTTTTTAAATTTTTGTTTAAGTTCTCTGCTTACCATGGGTAGCAAACTGAAAATGTTTACTGTTGATAATAAAAAAAACTATAAGCAACAATTTTTTTAACAAATTTATCTAATCTGCTCTTACTAACAGTTTTCGTGGCCCCCATAGCCACATAGCAAATAATACACCCTGTATAATTAATGACATGCACATGTATTAGACAAAGTGAGTAAAAGCACAAACCGAATAATAGTTGCACAATCAAATAAATCAAATTAATTCGAACGCCTAGCTCCTGTTTAAGCAACTAACCGATTTTAGTCCTAGCTAGGAAATAACTGCAATGTCAATTAAAACAATTTAACTTGCGAAACTGTTTGAGACATAATTACCAACTTTCTTGCCGGCAGAACCGCCAATTTCCGATAAAAACTTCCCGAAAGTGTTTAGCTAAATGTTTTATACTTATATACGGCGATATCGAAACGGGAATATGAGATTCAGAGCCGCAGTATGTGCATACGTACTTTCAAATTCAATTTTGTATCGAATCCTAAGATATTGGTATCAAGACGGATTACCAAAATCAATTTCATTTTCACTTTCTGGTCTAAAGCTTTAAAAATGCTAAACCCACAATCTTATTTGCTTTTGCCTTTCAATATTCCAATGCGTGCCGTTAGCTTATCGTAAGCCATCGTTACAAATATTTTTGTACCTATACAGGAAGAATGTAAATGATAAAAATATTAAGTACAGATACAAGCAACTTGCACAAAATTCTACATATGTAAATTTAAAAGGTAAGACTGATTCCCGGTAATTATGAATTGGGGATAAGTGTGAAGAGGTTTGGATATTTCCTCAACATTTCGATGAAAATTTATGCCTATCACTGGAAATAATAGGAAACACTTTTCTTTCTGTCATGCTTTTTCTGGTTCGTAATTTTTCATTCAAGTTTTATATTTAGTGATAATAATTCCCTTCAGGTGTAACCAAAAATTTTCAAAGTTACATCAGGTATCATTAGTATTCATAAAACACAATCTTCTAAGTAATAAATAGATTAATCAGTACAGTATGAAATGTAAGAATATGTAATTTATATAACGTACTCGTATTTCATATGAAAGTTTATTCGTGTATTAAACCATTGTCATTAGTAGGACTGATGAAGTCTTGGTACATTTAACTTTGTTTTAAATTTTTTTAATAACTGTGGTAAAACTGGGGTGTATAGGAAAGCAGTTCCGTCAATATGCCATTTTGGAGAAATAACAGAAAAACAACCGGCAATAGAAGAAGAAAAAAGAACTAAATTGGTATGGCACGATCGTAAGAATGAAACCTGACAGAATTACAAGAAAATAATGGAAATTAAAAAATCTGCTACATAACAAATAGGAAGACCAAGAAGAAAATGGATAGACCAAATGAAAGTAATAGGATTAGAAAAAGGAAAGACAGTGGAAGGAATGAGAACGCTAGTAATAGATATGGGGTCTGGAAGAAATGGATGCAGGACACTGAACCCCCCTTCGACGCCTGAAAAGTTGAAATTATGCCTGAGTTGCTTGGTTGCAAAAGTTGTTTAAATGTACTTGAAATTTTTGGCCAAAACAGATAATTATTATTTAAAAGCGCATGCCCAAATAAAATTAATAAATCAATATTATACCGTTATTCAGTTTTTGAGGTCAAATGTATTATCAAATTTGTACTCCAAATTTTGACCCTAAAATAATAAGATTTAACGATTTCTATAAAATATCAGTTATCATTTGAATACTTGACGTTATATTTTCATAAAAATAAACTTTCAACAACCTCCTCCTTCTTCTTCTTGTTATCGGTTCCTCTAGTACCTTTCGGTGTTGAGGTATGCTTTTCTATTTCTGTTATGTTTCTCCACTTCAGCCTATCGTTAGCTAATTGTGACACATCTCTCAAGCTGACTCCTTTTTCTTCTAGTCTCGGCCTCACTTCTTTTTCCCATTTTATTCTTGGTCTTCATCTATTTCTTTTTCCCTCCATCTTCATTTTCCATCCTATTTTCGCGTATCTACTTTCTGGCATGCGTAGTAGATGTCCAAGTCATCTAGATTTTTTCGACTTTTTTGTTACTGATTTTATCCATCAGTCTTCATCACTCTATTCTTCTCAGAAATCTTATTTCCTGTACCTGTATTCTTGGTTTTTGTTTTTGTGTTACTGACCAAGTTTTTGAACTGTACGTGAGGATAGGTACGTACCCTGCATTAAAAACTCGCGTCTTCGTTTCTTTGGAGATCTCTTTCAAACTTATTAAGCATTTATTGGTGGTGATAAAATTTCGTTGATGATTCTATTCTGTTATTGAAATCTTTCATCTATTTACCATTTTCAGCAATTATTCTTCCTTAATATTTTTACTTAATGTATAATACGTCTAGATTGAATTGCAATCCCTTTCAGCCTTGAGCCAATAGCACATCATCTGCAAAGGCTAATTCTGTTACGGATATTGGTTTTAGTTTATTCCAACCCAAGTAGGCTTTCTTTGTGTTTTGCTTGCATTCTTTAATTATCCTATTCATAAGAATTACAAAGAGCAGTGGACTTAATGTGCCTCCTTGTGTTACCCCAACTGTTGTTATAAATTCCTGGGAACTGCTGTTATGCGTTCGCATATAATTTCTACTACTCTTCTATAAACTTTTGATGGCGTTTAATAATCCTTCTTCCACTTTACTTTGTTTCAGTATATTCCAGATCTTTTCCCTTGGCGCTCTATCGAAGGCTTTAGATAGATCGATAAAGCACAAGTACAACATCTTTGGATGTTCCATTGTTTTCTCACTTAACTGTCAACGTAAAAATTAGATGCTGCGTGCTTCTATCCGGTCTGAAGCCATATTGCGCCTCTTTCAAGTTTCTTTCGAAATGTTTCCTTAATCTCTCCTCTAAAATTCGTTCATATAATTTTTCAACAACCTTTATTAGTAATAAAGGAAATTATGTATGAACAACTGTATGATATTATTACAGCTTTTTTTTTGTCAATTACGTTTTAAGCGTGTCGTTTTATTTTCTTTGGCGCAGCGATCGGTTTTCGAATTTTTCACCGCCGATGTCAAGCTAATAAAAAGCGCATTAAATTTTGAAATGCCCTAAAACTCATACATATCTAATGAAAAGCAATACTGTCGCTTGTAATACTCTGTGGCATCGAGACCCGTCTTGATTGATAGCCCGAATATAGGCTTTCAGGATCAAGGTGGCGTAAAACGACTGCAGAGACCTCTGTCGCGTAGAGATAAGTGACGAAGTTACAAGTTTGACAAGATTTAGGGCATGTCGAAATGTCGGATTTAAATCGTTCGCTAACTGAAATTCGTTATTCATCGAGAAAATAATTATTACTTTGGCGTCGAGTAATTTCAGACACCAAACTAGATCTAAATTGATTTCTACTTTCATTAAGAACTGAAAGGTTATTTAGTTAGCAAGTTTCGGAGTTTTGAACGAATTTTAAAGCTTTGATTAGATTGTGTTTCGTAAAATTGATTTTTTATTCAGTTTGGTTGTTGAAATCGGAAAGGAGTCGAAATAATGTAATGTTATGTAAATTTTGGTCTTAATTCTGTGTTTACTATTTTTTAAGTTATTACTTAATAATGGTTTATTTGTGTTGAGTATTTACAAAACAAAACTTTAAATTAAATAAAGTTTTCATTGGATTAGGGTGTGACCAATTTTTAAATTTAATTTTGTGTAAATGCGTACATTGTAGCCATTACAAATCTTACTTATAAAGTCGTTTCTTCCGTTGTGAAGTAAAAAAAAGAGAGCATACAAGCGTCTAGGCCTAGGCAGACGTATGTCAACATATTTTTCTTAATCAGTTCCTCTTGTACCTTTCGGTGTTGAGGTATGCTTTTCTATTTCTGTGTTTCTCCATTACTGCCTATCGTTAGCTAATTGTGGCGCATCTCTCCAGCTGACTCCTTTTTTTCTAGTCTGTGCCTCACTTGATTTTCCCATTTTATTCTTGGTCTTCCTCTATTTCTTTTTCCCTCTATCTTCATTTTCCATCCTATTTTCGCGTATCTACTGTCTGGCAAGTAGATGGCCAAGCCATCTTTCTTTTTCTTAATATCTGTTATTGCTAGGTTTTTTCGATTTTTTCGTTACTGGGACAAATGGCACAGAATCATGGAGAACTGTCAAATCTACGAGAACCACACATTCAAACAGCGTAGACGATTAAGAGCAGGCCAACAATTTTGTAGATCTATTGTAGGAGAATTGAAGCAGTAACAGGAAATCGCAAATGAAACATACAAAGTAATGTATAGAAGAACTAAAAAATGCCATCGTCTTGTCCTGTTTTGATGCTAAACAAAACTGCTCTCAAATTATTTACACCGCAAATAAATTGTGAATAAGAAGGGTGCTTGTATTTTTTTAATCAAAAGGAACTTCAGAGTAGCAAGTTGTTGTTGGAGAAGAAAACTCGTTTTGCTATAAATGATTTTACATATATTTTGCAAATATTCCAAAAGAAGATAGGCTGTGAGATTTTCAGTAGTTGCTGTATAAGTGGTTTTTTATATTATTGTTAAAGGAGTTACTTAAAAAAAATTTAAACAAATTCTTAATAGATATAAACGGGGTGCGAAAAATTGCTCGAAAACAATTCCTAGAAGGAAAATTTTTTGAATACAATTGCTCGCATGGAAAATTGCCCGAATAGCAATTGCTCAAAAGGAAAATTGCTCGAAAAAATGAAAAAATACTACATTTTTATGAATACAAAATAATTAAATGTACTAGAAAAGTTGTTTACATTTGTTTAAAATTAGAAAAATTTATTTAAATTTATTTACAAATTATAAATTGTTGAACGTCCGTTGTTTTAAGGTTTAGAAATTAAAAACTCTGGATTTACAGGACGGTTTTTATTGATTTTGGTTAAAAATCCGACGTTTCGCACTTAATGTTTTTAAGGCTTCTTCAAGGGCTGAAAACAAATGTGATTACAAATTTCGTTTATAAAACTATTCTTAACATGACTTGAAACGATTAAATATAAATAACATACATTTTAAATACTAGATACAAGTTACAAATTAGATTGAAACAATTATACAATAAAAATATTTACAATTTTAACAATATTCATTGATAATTGACAAGGCTAACATGGTGCACATAACCATTTGTTTTTTGAATGTGTAGAACAAATTCGAAAGTCAAAAATAACAGTGATACAGTCGCACTAATTTATTGTAAAATGTAAAAAGTCTTTTCATTGAAAGGATTTTATGTGTAAAAATGTAAATTAAAACGGATAACATAAAATTTTAAAAAAGACAGACACAAAAGCAAACACTTTAAAAATTTTACGTACAATAGTAAGGTTCAACACCAGTAACATTTTATAACAGTTTTACAGAAAGGGGGGAAACTGAACTATGTGGACCAATAATTTTTTAATTAATTAGTAGATGTCCTAAGTTGATTTAACACAACTTCAAATTTTATTGAAAACTACTTTTGAAATTAACATTATCGGATGATAGATTTCATGCCATAAATTTTAACAAGGCAAAAACATTTTTGATACAAAATAATTACCCCCTAAAGATCATTAACAAATACCTAATTAATAATAATAATAACATAACAACAACAAACATTTCAAAATCATTAAATCCTGTAAAATTCTACAAAATTCCATATGTAAAAATTCTTTCAGAAAATTTATCATCCATTTTAAAACACCATAATATTCAATTAGTGTATAAAAATCAATTTACCCTACAATCAGTGTATACAAAATTAAAAGATCCTACAAATAAAATTTTAAAAAACAATTTAATATATAGCTGCTCTTGTGATCAATGCAATACCATATACATAGGACAGACCAAACAAACATTACGTAATAGAATGTATGGTCACAAAAGCGATGTTAAAAAATTGAAAGACAATTTAAATTTGAATAATAATAACAAAAATATTCCAACAACCACTAGCTTAACAGAACACATGTTAAATACCAATCACAATTTTAATTTAAATGACGTTAAGATTGTTCACCACGAAGAAAATTTGTTTAAAAGACTTATAGCTGAAAGTATTTATATTAATGTAAACAAAAATGCATGTAATGACAGATCTGACATTGATAACATATGTCAAAAGACTTACAAATTACTTTTTGATATCTGTAACCAAAACAGTTTAATAATTAAATAATACATTCCTTTAATAACAGTACTCCAAATAATCTTAATTTCAAAAGTAGTTTTTCAATAAAATTTGAAGTTGTGTTAAACCAACTTAGGACATCTACTAATTAATTAAAAAATTATTGGTCCACATAGTTCAGTTTCCCCCCTTTCTGTAAAACTGTTAAAAAATGTTACTGGTGTTGAACCTGACTATTGTACGTAAAATTTTTAAAGTGTTTGCTTTTGTGTCTGTCTTTTTTAAAATTTTATGTTATCCGTTTTAATTTACATTTTTACACATAAAATCCTTTCAATGAAAAGACTTTTTACATTTTACAATAAATTAGTGCGACTGTATCACTGTTATTTTTGACTTTCGAATTTGTTCTACACATTCAAAAAACAAATGGTTATGTGCACCATGTTAGCCTTGTCAATTATCAATGAATATTGTTAAAATTGTAAGTATTTTTATTGTATAATTGTTTCAATCTAATTTGTAACTTGTATCTAGTATTTAAAATGTATGTTATTTATATTTAATCGTTTCAAGTCATGTTAAGAATAGTTTTATAAACGAAATTTGTAATCACATTTGTTTTCAGCCCTTGAAGAAGCCTTAAAAACATTAAGTGCGAAACGTCGGATTTTTAACCAAAATCAATAAAAACCGTCCTGTAAATCCAGAGTTTTTAATTTATTTACAAACACATTTACACCTATTCAATTTGTTGTTGAGATAAACACTATAAATATTTGAAAATATTATATACTACATAACTGCTGATTCTGACAACATTGTTGTTATCTTATGTTCAAATATTCATAATGCTTATCTCAACAACAAACAAGAAACCTTCGTAATATGTACCAAATGAGTTTTAAAAAAGGTTTTACACCTCGTTTTTTGTTTGTAGAATTTGTAAATATTTGTAAATAAATTAAATTTTTTTTTCCAAGTGTAAACAAATGTAAAAAAAATTTCTAGTACATTTAATTATTTTGTATTTATAAAAATGTAATATTTTTTCATTTTTTTGAGCAAATTTCTTTCGAGCAATTGTTTTCGAGCAATTTTCACCAAACCGATATAAACGTCACTTTTATTCTAAATTAATTCAGCTTGGCCCTCTACATTTTAAACGCGTGTAGCACATTAAATTTCACGAACTATGAATACTGTTCTCCAATCCAAAACATTTCTAAATGTTAAAGAATTTATTTGAACGAAGCTGCTTTTATTTTGATTAGATACCACAAAAACGACACTCAACCAAAATGTATGTACACAGCATTACTGGGAGATAAATTTAAAACCAATTTTCCTGTAAAACATACAATTACTACTTAACTGAATTAAAAATTATTCATTTAATCATCGCAACAAGCTAAATATAGACGGCACATTCTCTCTTGAGAGCTGAAAACGTATATTATTACCGGTGAAAAGCTTAGATATAAAAACATTCTTAAAAAATCGCAGGAAAAAATATTGTTTGATAAGAAAATAAATATAAAGTCTTACGAATGCTGAGCTTTTGCGTGTGTCTAATTAATTAAACTTGAAAAATTACATTGTTTTCGTGTTGTTTTCGTACTTTTCAACTTCTTGCGGTCTTCTTTTATGAAATCAATACTGCTCTAGCCGGTTAGTTTTGAGCTGTTGCTCGTTGAAAAATTGGCTATCCCGGATTCACTTAATGGACCCTTTCAGAACGAACACGTCAATTAGTGGGGAAAATTGGTCAATTCGTTTATGCCTATTGGATTTTCTACCTTTTAATTCGTTAACATTTGAATTTATATACTTGAATTACGTAGATAAAGTCTTATGTCGTTTTTCAATAAATATACTGTTATAAATATAATAATAACACGATTTGCTTGACGTTTTAATTAAAAATAAGTCCTAAAATCGTCGTCTTTAGATTAATTGTAATACATTATTGACATATATAGGTACTGGGTGCGTAGCGTTGTACTTTGTCAAATACGAGGGTAAATCGTTAAGTTATAAACCTAAACATAAAAAACAAGAGAGCTGGTATTTATATTCCGAAAACTGTGCGCGATAACGTCATTCTGTAATTTACATTAACGAAGTAATATATTATTTTTTGTATGTACTTTATTTGCGAATTTTTGTGGCAACGATATACAGGGTGTCCCAGGTAATATTTCTAGGACGAGGATCTGGCTTATTATAAGTGATTCAGATTTGCATAAATTAGATGATTTATTCCCAAGTGTGAAAGCAGCTGAAGCACAAAACTCCTCGTATTTCAGAGGTTATATTAAAATATGTAAAAATGTTGAATTTATTTTTTCTCTCATAACTTTTTTGTCTTAACTATTAGACTGATTTTATTTGGACTTCTGGAAGATACTTTTTTACGTAAAATATAACCATTATTTTAGATTTTGTACTCTTAAAAATAGATTGTAGCAAGCACCTCTCATACTTAAGAATGATTCTTCCAAGTTAAGCAAACCTGCATCTCTTATAATAAGCAAGATTGCCATGCTGAAATATAGTAGAGTTTACTGGAGATTCTATACTACGGTGTAAAATTTATAGCACACTTTTTACTCTTTTAGTTGAAAAAAAAAATTTGCAATCAGTCGATTTTTAACATAATCTGCTTTTAGTTTTAATAACATGATTTGCCCATAATTGTCATTTTTGGGCTTAATGGGCCATGCTAATCAGTGGCGGATTACCGCACAGGCGCATGAGGCGCACGCCTCGGGCCTCGGCAAAAAGGGGCCTCAGAATCGTTGGGTTCGTCATCCTCAAAAACAAAAATTAAATTTTTATTGTCTGTTAATATGAGAATTATAAAATAATAATTGTAGGCAAATTGTAATATCTTCTAAAACCTATTTTCATAGTGGGTATTGTGTAATAGCCATTGATGCCAATTAAAAAAAAAAAACATGTTAAATTAAACAAAAATGATAGCCAATTTGGCAAATCGCCAAAACTTGCAACCCTGTTGCATCTGATTACAGTGTTCTGCAAGCCGATGTACTATACAGGGCGGTCCAAATTCGATGGGATTACATGGGCATCTCGCTTAATAGTCAAGATAGAGAAACGGTTAATGTACCAAAAATGTGCAGTTTTTTGGGACAATCTCAGAATTGTTGTCAAATATATTCTATCTTTTCCGATTTTCCTTTGTTTTCACAACCTGCTTTTTGTTTCTCATCTTTAAAAAAATTTTAAAAACCTTTGTAACTTGCGTATTATTTTTTTTAGTACCTAGTATCAAAATCTACATAAAAATATCTAAAAATAATCTTTATAAACTTTGTCGATATTTAAAACAATAAGGGAGATATGACACATTATAAATATAACAAAAAAAAAACAGTTTTTTATTAATAATTCAAAAACCGGAAATGATAGAATATTTTTGAAAACTGTTCTGAGTTTGTTTTAAAAAAACTGCACATTTTTAGTAATTTAACCGTTTCTCTATCTTGACTAAAGCGAGATACCCATTGTAGTCCCATCGAATTTGGACCACCTGTACTGTGTGATGCAGAATTTTACTGTGATTTTTTTACCTGAGATGGGATTTTCTCTTTTAAATGGGAATGTGATTTTTTTTCTGGTACCTGAGAATATTTTTTGTTTTCGTATTTGATTTTTGTGTTTGTTTTTGTTGGTTCTAAAAATAAAAAACGTTATGATCTTTCTGCATTGTTCATTTTAGTGAACCATCATAATAGGGGGCCTGGGGCCCCACAAAATCAAGATCCGCCACTGATGCTAATAAATCATAAGAATACTGTCAAGATTCTTCCAGACTTTTTAAAGTTTTAATAATTCCCCACTCACTTTTTGAGCAGTTACAAAAATCTTGCCAAAATCCATACAAATAGTTTTTTGTTGCTGCTGTTTTACCTAAATAATTTGGTTAAAACTACCTTTTTTTAAGCTTATACAGTTTCAATTACAATTTTTGTATACTAAAATTAAATAACTGAGTAAAAGCATTTTTTTCCCGACTCGTATCGACATAATCTAATGAAGATCACAGATCCCGCCAATTTGCAGTGCCCAATTATTGTTTCCCGTAGATTGAGTTGTTGAGCTTAATAGACTAATTTGTAGCTATTTCCTTGATTAGTTACTAATTTGGATAACGTAGTGTACACAGAGTGACGGAACAATGAGTAACATCAAAGCTGTCACACAACAAACATATCGGGTATGGGGTATTTAATGAAATGTTCAACTAATCATTGATAATAATGAAATCGGGCGCATTTTGGACGTGAACAAGTAGCGAACTGTTTAAAAGTTTGCTAATACTTAATTAAAAAATAAAAAAGGGCTAACAATGCACTTTTTTACATTCTCATACATATTTACCACTTGATGTTTATACTAATAAAGTTTTTATTTATGACTTATTGTAAAAGTAACCTAATTTTTTTATACAGCGTTCTCGTTTTTTCCAGGGCCATTATGGGGATCTCGTAAACGGTAAGAGTTACGACTTCGGTTAAATTAGGGCAAAACTATATATTCAGGTGCTTAATAATTTGACGCAAACAGAACTTATCTAGCTCTTTTAGTTTTGGAAATATTGCGGAAAAAGTAAAAAAGTAGATTTTTGTTTTTTGCCCGTAACTTTTCCATTTGATGTCGAATTTCATTTCTGTAAAAACTTTTTCATGGCCACTTTTTGCAAGGATACAAAATCCCCAATTAAATTTTCCATGCGACGTTTCGCATTTTTTTAAAACCATCATCAGGTCAATTTTTTTCCTATGGATGCTATATCTGATTTTAACGCTAATTTGTAGAGCACTTTATTCTGAACTCAACAATGTATAACAGTTGGCACTTTTTTGAAACAATTGTTAAAAATGGCAAAAACAAATATTATTAAGAAAAAGAAAGATGGTTTGGACATCTACTACGCATGCCAGAAAGTTGATACGCGGAAATAGGATGGAAAATGAAGATGGAGGATAAAAGAATAGAGGAAGACCAAGAATAAAATTGGAAAAAAAAGTAAGGCAGAGACTAGAAGAAAAAGGAGTCAGCTGGAGAGATGTGCCACAATTAGCTAACGATAGACAGGAGTGGAGAAACTTAATACAGAAATAGAAAAGCATACCTTGACACCAAAAGGTACAACAGGAACTGTTTAAAAAGAAGAAGAAAATAATGAACACTGGGTCGAAAAAACTGCAACAGTTGCAGAGAAATTTACTGCACAGTACATATAAATATTGATACCCTTTGATAAACTATTATTGCTTGTATAAACCATGCACTTTTCAAAAACCCTTATCATTAAATCGTTCTACGCGTCGCGAATTCATTTATGCGAGCCATTGTCGATTAAAACTAATTCATAAAGCAACAGCCAGTCACGCAGTCGAACATATTCACAAGAGCTTATTAGGTACAACCCAACGGCGGCTTATTCTAACATCGGTGTTATTGTTCTATAACCCCAATGCCGTTCTGCTGACATTAATTTCGCGTATTTATAATACCGCAATGTTAAGTTGCGAACATTGTGATTGTACGCGAATCTATTCACAAATTATACACCACGAGCGTCGAGCAGTATTTTAGTGCCTAATTGTCGATTGTTATTCTAATCACCCACAGTTTGATAATTATAAATGAGAACTAATTATTTGCTCTATAAAAAAATCCAATTGTTTAATGGAATTGTTATACAGGGTGTCCACTTGCAAGCTCCAACATAGGAATTTAACATTGTTCTAAACGTTTTACTGGATTCCTGCTCGCCAATTCAACTTAACAGAAAAGGTAATGGACACCCGGTATGTAAAATTCAGTTGGCTAATAAAACGTCCTAAAGAAAAACGCAATTTAATGTATTTAAAGCTATATAAACTAGCCAAATGCATAAAGCAATAAAATGCCTTAAAAAAAACACTGTCTATAGTTTTTAATTTAGTGATTATTATGAAATTGCAGCTGCCTCTATTTTGTCACTTATTTTAAAACAAGAAATCAAACACACTTACTTTAACTCTTGCAAGATAATAAATGACATTTACATTAAACATATCATGCGAAAAAGTTGCCAGTTTTACGTCAAATAGCACTGGATATTAATTACTGGACAGGCAAGTAATTATAATTGAAATTAATTGTTTTCCACTCAGGCGGATAGGGATAAAAAGTAAATTAATCAAGAGAGTTTACTCAAGAGTTACAACAAAGTTTTAAAGTTTGATCACAGAAGTTGTTTTTACACAATTGTAGTAGTTTTTATAATTAAATTTTCAATTCTGCACTAGTTGTAATGCTATAAATTATGTTTTTTCAATAATTTCCACAAAGCAAGTTTTTTTTACCTGCAGAAAAAACAAAAGATAAATTAGAGTAAGTACATGGTTTTGAGTTAAGATCCGTCTCGAAGGACCAGCTTACTTTCATGTAAGGAAAATTGTCGGTCACGTTAATAATCAGTCTGTTAATTTACCGAATTCTGTGTCGATTTATCAAAGATTGCGTCAACACGCCCTAAAATTTTAATCGTTTTTAAACCTTCATTATCTTTATATTTAAAATATTCGGGTAAATGAGACCGAACCGGCTCAGGTATTAGCCACATAAAACAAAGAAATCGTACAATGCGAGCAGCATTGTGCTCTCGAGAAGAAATGTAAAGTTAATTTGGTTATTTCTAAACACCAATTTAAATGCAAAAGACGTCTTAAAAACAATAAACGAAGCGCTCAGGGAGTGGCGAAATGCAATAGCGTTGCTGTGCTAGTTACTTCTGCTAGTAAAACACAACAGTTAGGTGAGCATTTAAACAAAACTGATACTGCATTGGAGACAACAAAGCTTAAATTTTAGATTCACATGTTACAGAAGGACCACAAGGGTTGCTAACAACAGAAATCTTGATTATATCAAAAGTTCAAAGCTATATAAGTAATTTTTCGCAAAACCATCATGTTACATACAACTTTATACAATAAAAAAATAAAAAACACTGGAAATACTCGTTGTTTTTTAATAAAAGTTACAATTATTTTCGAATTAATAATTTGGGTAATTAATTATCGCCAATAAGTACCGACGCAATACACCCTGTAATTAATTCAATCAAGTAAATATCGAACCTGATCAAACACTGTCTCGATTTGTTTGTAAAATATCTGTTTACAAACAAAAAATAATCCTAAAAGCTTCGTCTTAATTAAAATTAAAGTCTCCCTTACAATTTAAATTTAAGCAAAATCTAATTTAAAAGTTATCAATTAGCGAAGCACTCGAAAGTGTGCAAAGAAATATTTGCAAAACGCTTACTTGCGAAATTATTGCATCGTCTGTAATTTAGGTTCATTAACGAACTAATTAGCGATCCACCTCACATCCACACGTCACGGTAACTTCAATCTTTAGGCATGACTTAAATATCATGTAACTACTTACAAGTTTGCCACTTACTTGTTGATCAAACAGAACTAGACTGTAATGATATAACTGCATACACAAGATGTGTTTGTCAACAAACACCCACTTATGCAATTAGAATATTTACTTTTGTCAAAGACTCTAAGTATGGCATGTTTTGATTATTTACTGTTGCATAAATACGAGGGCCCAGCTGAATCACAGTTAAAGTTTTATAAAATATTGTCACAGAGGCTTTAAGGCCTTCTTACTCGGAAAAATACAAACGCACTTAAAATTAATAAACCTGGTAACTCCAGAAGAAAATGCAGAAGAAATTAGAACCAGTAACAGCTCGAAAAGGGCTCAGGGATATGATCTCGTGACCGGAGAAATACTTAACAAGCTGCCTAAGAAAGCAGTAGTAAAACTTACCTACCAGATAAACGTGGCATTCCGCCTGAAACATGTGCCAGTCGTCTGGAAAGTGGCTGAGAGAATTATGATTGCCAAACCTGGTAAACCCCCGAACGATGTCTCATCAGACAGACCTATTTCGCTACTCCCAATAGTATCAAAATTATTCACTGCTCCTAAAGCGATTAAAACCAATGATTGAAAGTAAGAATCTAATTTCTAATCACGAGTTTGGATTTAGGAACAGGTACTCGACAATCGATCAGGCTCATCGAATAACGGACATCATTGAAAAAGGGTATGAAGAAAAGAAAACATGCTCAACCATATTCCTAGAAGTAGCCCAGGCGTTTGACAAAGTCTGGCATGAAGGACTAGTCCCAAAGTTTTCACCAGGCGGGACAAATTGTAGACTCCGAATATTTGGCGGGCCAAAAAAAAAAGTGTTTTTGAGACATTAATTCGTGGAGAACCGACAAAATCTCGAAATGTCAAAATATGTACGTTTGTAAAAAGAAAATTACCTGGTATGATTTCAAGATGGCGGATGGTCTGACATAGCGCGGGCCGTATTTTTAGGGTTCGCGGGCCGCATTTGGCCCGTGGGCCGCACTTTGGGAACCCCTGGACTAGAGAATAAGCTAAAGAACATGTTGCCAAAATAATATGCCAACATAATAAAATCTTACATATCCGATCAAATGTTTCGTGTCAAGCAAGAAAAAGATTACTCGAACATGAGAAATATAAATGCAGGAGTACCCCAAGGCAGTGTTTTGGGACCTATTTTATACTTGCTGTACACTTGGGGCATTCCACAAATTCCAAACGTCACAATTGCAACGTTTGCTGACGATAAAGCCATCTTGGCAATTGGTAATGACAATGTAGAAACAACTGCTAAATTTTCCACATTGCGATACAGCAAAATACTTGGGAATGAATCTGGATATTCGTCTTCGATGGAAAGAACACACAAAGAAAAAAAGAAAAGAACGTGATCTTAAATACAAAAAATTGTACTTTCTGATTGGAAGAAAATCACAATTGTCTGTGCATAATAAGTTACTACTGTACAAACAAATCCTTAAGCCAGTCTGGACTTTTGGGGTTCAGCTCTGGAGACGTGCAGCCAAAAGCAACATAGATAAGTCTTTAAGAATTTTAGAATAAAATTGTAGGTTAGTCTCCCTGGTCTAGTAAAAATATTATAATATAAAGACAAAAAAACTTAAAATTAACTAGCATCTTCAAATTGCATTAACTAATTCACTTGAAACGTAACCCAAATTTGTTTTTTATTGTATACAGGTTAAACTGGAGTTTACTTAACAGTTTCGTTGTTTTGCTGGTAACACAGGTTTAACTGAAATTTTAGAAATTGCGTCGCAAATGGGCCATTTGGAGAGGTCTCAGATCTATAAAATAGCAATTACATCTCGCCATTCAGTTGGTTTCATGTTAGTTTCATTAGTTAGACGATGACATTACAATAAACAATCTAATTTGGACTCGATTTGATTACTGGAGGATTTGGTTTAAGTATAGTCGTATGTGATAAGATAACAGTTAAACTTTTGTGATTTTATTTTTACAGCTGTATTTAAACTTGTTTAGTATTGATTATCTTTTTAAATTAAAATTAATTGGTTTAACCCTGGAAGCCCAATCATATTTTTGAGGCTATAAAGCCCAATCATACGTCAAAACGACGTACAATTATAAAAGAGCTCTATCTAAATAAACTTTACTGCAAATACTAGTTTTTTGTATGGTTTATGTAAAATACTTTCTATGTAAAAAAAAAAACATAAACTTAGAAAAAATATTGTTTATTTAAACTCTGAAATGTTCATTTCAATTAAACATACAAAAAATGGCATGAAAACTGAGATCCTTGTAATTTTTTTCTTATATACCACAAATTGTTTACAAAAATCAACTATTTATAGTTTTTTATGAAAAACTAATCAACTCTCATCAAACATAAATCACTTAAGTCAAATATAATTCAGAAAATTCGAAAAGTGCTAAAGTTAACAAAGCCCAAACATACGTCATAACGACGTGAATATTGCGATAACAACAAAATGCCGGCACTTATCAAAGCGAGACTGCTGTCTCCTGTTAGCTCTGGTCCTGTACCGAGTTGGCTCGGATGGTCACGGCGATCTAAGCAAGCGTGCGAAAGGGATCGCGAATATGTGTTGGAGTGTACGTCAAAATGACGTAGATTGGGCTTCTAGGGTTTACATATTAATAGAATTCAGACAAAATATAACTTGGTAGCTATAGATAGATAGAAAGTTTCCTGATCTATGGCCCAAAGTATCTTGATACAGAAGAAACAGGGTTGATAAAAATCATGATTTTTTAAAAAAAATCAAAAAAATCGATTTATTTGATTTAAATCAGATTTTTTTGATTTAAATCAGATTTTTTAAAAATTAAATCAAATGTTCATATTTGCATGCTATTTCTGTTTTGTGCTAATATATTTAATAACCAATATATTTAATTCATTGGAGAATTTTTGTTAAAATAAAAAATTAAATATAATGAATAAAAATTTCGAAAAAAATCAGTGCTAAATAGTGATGTTATATATAATTAAGTCTTTGTCTTAACAAGCAATAAACAGTATGATTATATTTATATTTCAAAGTGTAGTATATGATCTACAAAACCATGCTCGCTATTCATCATCAACTATATGTGACCTGTGATCGAATTCTATGCCTGAAAATACTTGTCTAAGCATGCAAATGCAGTTTTGTATGTAAGGGTATCCCAGATTCTGTTATTCAGTTCATTTTAGTTAGCAAACGTGTACACATCACATAAATAAACGCAACATAATGTCAGGAAGGAAAAGGGATAGTGTTTGGCAACATTTTATAGAAAAATCAAACAAATTGAAAGGGAAAGCTGGGAGCAGAGCAGAGCAGAGCAGAGCAGATTGCAAAGAAGAAATACAAGGTCTGGTACAAAGATTAAAAGCACACCGTGAAAAATGTCAGAAGAAACAAATGCATATGAATGAAGTTACTGAATGTAATACAGATGATACTGACACAGATTCTAATCCTACCACCATAGAAACAAGTCAACCGAAAGAGTTTTTTGATCCACAACCTAGTTCGTCTAGAATGGATACAAATACAAATATAAGCTCACCACCTGCTAAAAAAAAAAGAAATGACTGAAAATTTATTAATGAAATCATTTGTAGTGCGTACTTCTAACGAGTTAAGAAAAATCTTGATAGACAAATCGCAAAAGCTATTTATGCGACAAATAGTAGTTTCAGATGTATCGAACAACCAGAAGTGATAAAAGCAATTGAAATGTTACGGCCAGGTTATTCACCACCTTCTAGGTTCGCTGTATCTTCAACATTATTTAATGAAGTGTACATGGAAGAAAAAGAAAAATGTCTTGCAAAATTAACAAATAGTTCGGTTTGCCTTTCCTTAGATGGTTGGTCAAATGTACATAACGAACCGATAATTTGCGCTACTGTAACAACAGATTATGGATCAACCTTCCTCCTTGAAAGTATAGATACATCAGGACATGCACATACAGCCGATTATTTAACAAGTATAGCAATCAGTTTAATAAATAAGTGCAAAACTCAATATAATTGTGCAGTTTCAAGTTTCGTTACAGATAATGCAGCTAATATGAGCAAAATGAGAGAAAACATTAAAAATGAAGTAACCGATGTAAATGTGATAACCTATGGATGTTCAGCACACATTCTAAATTTACTTTCTAAGGACTTGCAGATACGAGATATTAAAGAAAATGTTGTGCATGTTGTTAAGTATTTCCGTAATAATCATTTGGCAAGTGCTAAATATAAAGCTGCCGGAGGTAAGGCGTTAATATTGCATCAAGACGTAAGATGGAATACTCTTGCAGATTGCTTGGAAATATTTACACAAGAATGGCAGAAATTGTTACAAATTTGTGAAGAGAACAAAGACCAAATTGATTCTTTAATATTCCAAAAGGTGTCTAACATTAAACTGAAACGATCGGCAGAAGATTTTTTAAAAATAATTAAACCAATTTCCGTAACTTTAGACAAATTACAAAGAACAGATGCATTTTTAGCTGATGCTGTAGAAGCATGGAAAGAACTTGAGGCTGTTTTTGATGATACTATTACATTAAATATTAAACAAATGGCTGCATTTCAAAAACGATATGCTCAAGCTTTGACACCGTATCATTTTTTGGCTTATTTATTAGACCCTAGAAAAACAAAATTTCCTTTAAAATATAATGAAAAAGACGCAGCTTTAAAAGTAGCAGCAGAAAGTACCCACACAGTGGTTTATTACCCATAATAACAAAATTTGAAGCTAAATCTGATCCATTTAAATCTGTTATGTTTAGTGAGGAAATTATTAATAATGTTACTCCAATACAGTGGTGGAAATCACAAAAAGATGTTTCCGATATTAATAAAGTGTTGCCAATATTAACACAACTAATGTGCAGTGTAACTTCTTCGGCCTCAGTTGAAAGAATTTTTTCAACATTTGGATTGGTCCATTCGACAATAAGAAATAAACTGGGAACTGAAAAGGCTGCAAAACTGGTATTTTTATTCCAACATTACAATACCAAAAATTTATAAATGTATATTATTATATATTATTTTAAATGAATTACGTTTCGTTACGTTACGTATAGGTATGTATTTAATACGTATATACATATAAGAACTGATGTTTTTTTTTTAAATACTTATATACATATGTACCATATACCTAATGTTTTTTTTTATTTGAGAAAATAAAATTTTGTTTTGTTATAAATGTTTTATTACCTACTCATATAATAAGTGATTTAAATTGATGTTTTTTTTTCACTTGATTTAAATCAATGATTTTTTTAAAAAATCACTTGATTTAAATCATGATTTAAATCATGATTTAAATCAATTGATTTAAATCTGCTCAACCCTGGAAGAAACTATATCAAAATAATATAATTTGTATCCAATCAAGAGTGTTGTAGAGTTTTTACAAATAAAATTATGGTTAAATTTGACGCTCCTTATATTTTGTAACATTTTTGCTTTACAAAAAGTTCTCCCTTAAGATTGTTTTTAGTTTTTAGTTTAACTTAGGTGAGTATATACTTCGTCCTTAACAAATATAAAAACTTCAGTAATTTATAATTGCCAAAATTTTCAGCGGTTGGCTGTGGTTGATATCATACATTTCCCTTCGAATTCCTTCCTTTACAAGTTGGCAACTTTGCTCATTACTTACTAAACTATTACAAGCTAATCTTCATTTCATATTAAATATGCAAAATATGTGTGTAATATGGTTTACGAGTTGCCTACTAAATTATTTTATGCGCCGTTATTACTTAGATAAGTGCCAATAACCTACTTTTAAATAAAAAAATAGTACTTGAAGTAAAAATAAGGATGGAAAACTTATTATGAACTCACAACTGGGACTGAGAACGGAACGAAAACGAAAATTTTTATAACAACCAAAACAGAATTGAAAAAGAAATGATTAAACTTAAAAGTTATTGAGCTAAATAATTTACTTTCTTATATTAGGTTTTCACAAAACATATCTCCATAAATATATATATACTCCTAAAAATTATCATCCCTAACAAAGTATTAAAAAAGTACAGAACGGATAAAAATGTAAGTGTTTTCCACCAATAAACTTAATATTATATTCATGAAAAGTTATCGATTTTAAATATATTTATGAAGAGGTAGGCTGAATTTTGAACTAAATGCTTGAAGCTCGCAGTGGTCAGCCTGCGTTTCTGGAAACCCATTCAAAATCGCTCAATCGCTCTTAATTTAAAACCCGCAAACCTTAAAAAAACTTTATTTTTCCTTTCATTGTATTTCAAAGGTCGTTGAAATTTAAAAACGTTAAAATATATTTCTCACAGAATAAAATTTATCGAATGCGAGGAATAAGCTGGATTTTATTGATAAAAAAAGAACTAGTACGCCGAAAATAACATAATCCACACGTTTACATTATTCAATTGTTTGTTTGTGATTTGAGATTTATTTGTCAACGTCATGTTGGTTAGAATGTGGTCAATATATATTTTTTTAAATACTGCAATTAGAGATCAAATTGCCGAAAAACCGTTGAGAGTAGAACATGCACCGTTATCACCTGACTTGGCAATGTGCGACTTCTGGTTATATATTTGAACGCAAAAGACGCATTGGAGCATTTCAATGTTGGAATGTCTGTGGAGTCTCTCCTCGTGGCGTTTGGCAGCTTTTTTAATTTCTTCCTGGATAGATTCAACCTGAAGTTTCCGGTGTAAATCGCTGTTCGGAAGACATCAAGGAGCATTAACTATGCTCCTTAAAACACGGTTTTGTAATTTTTTAAGACAGCTGTATTTGCTTTTTATGTGCAGCACCATAATTGTAGTCCATATGTCCAAACAGGCTGGAGCACCTGTTTGTATAGAAGCAGTTTATTTCGGATAGAGCTGGAAATTTCTTCCTATCAGCTAAAACATTTCTCTATACTCAGCTGTTCCGTTTTCTTTTTGACGTGTTCCTTCCATTCAAACGTCTAAGTTTAGGCCAAGATATTAAGCAGTCTTTTTGCAAGGGACTATATTATTATTTAGATACACTGGTAGGTAGTTTATTTCTTTGTTGGTGAAATCAACGTGAACAGATTTTTCTTCGTTAATTTTTATAAGCCACTGTTTTGTCTATGGATATATTTTATTAACTGCGCTTTGAAGGTTTTCTGTTGTTTCTTCTATGGTTGCTCCTGTAGTTAGAACTGCGGTGTCGTCAGCAAATGTGGCGAGTTTTACATTTTGTGTTTCTGGAATGTCATGTGTATACAGCAGGTACAATACCGGTCCAAGGACACTTCCTTGAGGTACACCTGTTCTTATAAACGTAAGTTCTGAGTATTCGTTTTCCATTTTGACCTTAAACGTTCGCTGAGATAAATATGACTCCAGGAGCTGACTATATTGATCAGGAATCATTTTCTTCAATTTCATTAGTAATCTTTTATACCAGACTTTGTTAAATGCTTTAGCAACATCGAGGAACGTTGCCGAACAAATTTTATTATTCTCTAAGAACTTCTCTCATTTATTATTCGATGAACCTGGTCTACGGTGGAGTGTTTGTCACAGGATCCAAACTGATGTGGTGGAATAAGTTGTTTTCTCTTGTTTATGATGTTCATCTTTTTTAATAGCAGCTTTTCAAAAAGCTTTGATATTATAGGTAAAGTGAAATTGGCCTACATGATGTAATCTAGCCAACGATAGACAAAGATGGGGAAACACTCAAGAACTAGGAAAACATACCTCAACATCGAAAGGTACAAGAAGGCCCAATTTAAAAGAAAGGAGATGAAATTTGCAAGGTAAAAAGTTCCGGCTGAGAAGGAGATTGGTACAGCCGTACACTATTATTTTGCAAGTATGGCGATTGGTTTGGATTTTTTAAGGAGTAGAAAGTTAAAATAGTGAAGTGTATTATTACTCAAGCAAATACTTTCAACATATTTTTAATAAGTTATTGCATTTTATTATCAATAAGTTTAGCTAAACCCTCGTATTCTGCCCCAAGAAAATCAGTCTCATGATTAAACAAAAATAGGTCTGCAATAAAATTTAATTTTGTTCGTTTACCAACCGAAATCCCGGATACAACGTATGACACAACATAACTTCGCTATAAATATCCAAACCATATTTTTTCTAGAATTAAATCGACTCCTATCCAATAAATAAGAACAGGGAAAAGAATACAATAAAACTGCGGGCGGGCTGAAATTAAAGTTAGAATTATAGCCACGATGAAATAAACGATATAGGCACAGGCTTTTGTCGTTTTGAACATAAAAGCCGAATACACAGCCTACGAACCGTTTTTACCTACTTCTCTCGACAAATTTCTTTGTAGAACATTGTTTATGGTCTGCCGAATTTTTCCTTTTCTACATGTGAATTTTCGTCATTATTTACTTCACCTATTTCATCGACTACAATGTAGAAACCACAAAAATTAATTAAATGGATTTCAATGCAGCCAAATAGGCTATTAACAAAATTAATTCTACGTAAATTGCATCAAATTTGTAACACGAAAATGATTGTTAACAAAATATGCATAATAAATTGGAGCAAAACTTTAAGTTTTGTTTATTTCGAGTTTATTTAATATACTTACTCATGAAAAAATATGTGTAAAGAAATTAAAGTTAGATTACGGTGGATAATTTCATCTAATTTCGTTTAAACTTTTACCTTGGGTCTATTAGACCCTGACTAAATTCATTTAAAGTCCTGTCAGATCGCACTTTATTTATTAAAATTACACGATGCACAGATAAGATAAACCAAAATGTTCACAGACTTAAATTTTGGTGTCTCTTAGGCCTTTAGCATGCCTTTATATGAAATCAAAAAATCCAGCCTTTTTTTTGGTAGCATTCATTTCTTGAGCTGTATAATCCTAAGGCCAAGTCCAGATTGTAAACAAATGTTTCGGAACAATATTGAACACTGTGCCTAAACAGTTGCGAAACATTGTTTCGGAACAATCTGTATAAGTTGTTCCGCGTCCAGACTTAAGTCAGTGTTTCGGTGTTTCTAAATTGATTATCATGTCCAGTGAGGCTATTGCAGGAATTTTTGCTGCCATTTTATTTATTTTACTTTAGGGCATGTGGCCTTTTTTTTCGACTTCGGCAACGGTAACATCAAATGCTTGCGCAATATTTAATAAACCACCCCTTTTTTATTTCTATTTTTGTAGTCACCACAGGTGACATCCCACAAACAAGATGAACTGTGGACTTTTTCTACAAGTTTTAAAGTTTTCTCTTGATTCCACATTGTATAAAATATAACCAACAATCACTAACCAAAACTCTGTTTGACTGAACCGTGTTTGACAAAAAACTTGTTCAATGTTCCAATGTTTCCCATTTCAACGGGAAACAAGGAACAGGGCTTTTTGTGTTTCGGAACTGTTTCACTAATGTTGCGAAACAAAAAAGCCCTGTTCCTTGTTTCCCGTTTATATGGGAAACTTTGGAACATTGAACAAGTCTGTTGTCAAACACGGTTCAGTCAAACAGAGTTTTGGTTAGAGTGATTCTTGGTTATATATTTATTACAATGTGGAATTCAGAAAAAACTTTACAACTGATGGAAAAAGTGCATAGCACATCTTGTTTGTGGAATGTCACATGTGGTGAATACAAAAATAGGAATAAAAAGAGGGATGCTTTTGGAAATATTGCGCAATCATGTGATGTAACAGTTGCTGAAGTTGAAAAGAAGGTGCACATGCTAAAATCCCAATTTCGACTGGAACACAAAAAAACTGCAAGGCACTGAGAAAAGTGGTTCTTCACCATTCTTCATTCATTGCCATAACTGGTGCCTTACATTAGTGCTTTCCGTATCCACCACCTTCTGCTTTTCTTTTCTTTATTCCTTCGGCCGTTAAGTAAAAAATATAAATTGGCAGCACAAATTCCTGCAATAGTCTCACTGGACATGATAATCAATTGAGAAACACCGAAACACTGGCTTTAGTCTGGACGCGGAACAACGTATACAGATTGTTCCGAAACAATGTTTCGCAACTGTTTAGGCACAGTGTTCAATATTGTTCCGAAACATTTGTTTACAATCTGGACTAGGCTTTAGGATTATGGCTAACGCCAAGGTGTTTCCATTTATTGAGGTGGATCGGTCCTTTCTCTCCGATTTTTCAAAGCATGTTGTTGCCTCCGTCATTTTCTTTCATTATTAGACAAAAAGATTTTCATATTTTTTGCTATAACATCTGAAATAGGAGGAATTTTGTACTTTTAAAAATTGATTGTAGCTCCTCTTATACTAAGGAATAATTCATCTATTTAAGCAAACCTGTAACTCTTATAATAAGCGAGATATCTATGCTCGAAATGTTATCTAAGGTATCTGGTTTAGACCCAAAACATGATAAAAGTGAGGTATTGCAAAATTTTCGTATTTTTCTTTGAAAATTCTCTTGGTTGGACGCCACCTTTCAACTATTGACTTGTTACTTAACACCCTAAAGATAAAATTATACTTTGATGCAACTTTTTAAGAGCGTAACGCAAACAAAGTCGTAAGAAAAGAGAAAACACCGTAAAAGAATACGTCGAATTTTGTATTTTCGACAGATTGTTATCTGAGATCATAAAATTTTCCCATTTGTCTGTTGCTGCAAGATGAGTACAGTTTTAAATTCGGTTTGGTGCTAGCATAATTCGACGCTTAAGCGGGTTTAACAAAAAAATAATTGTTCTGTAAGTGTTATTATTGTATACGTGGTCATGGGAAAGTTTTTAAAGATTAGATTAAAACTTGAGGTTTTCGCCCTACTTTTTATCGTTCCAAATTTGTATCAGTCATCAGAATGTCTGCTTTTTATGGCTTAGTTTGTCTTGTGCGGCTCAAATTACGAAAAGTGCTTCAGCGTCTGGGTCGTAAAGCACTAAACCGAATGTCGCCAATCTGTTAGCTTCTTGGTTTATCCAGCGGCGAATTCATTCGAGCATCGTAATAACTCAAGTTTTTTGACTGCTTTGTTAATAAAGAATTCAATTTACTTTATAGAAAAGTTCGCCCCCGAAAGATTAATATTAAGAATTTTTGCATCGACCTTATAATGAAGAGCTTTTGTTTTTTTTCAAAGACAAACAAATGCCTACGGTAAATTATTCGTCAATGTAATTTATTACAGATATGTAATTGTGTTTTTTTTTGCTGAGGAAGATGAAATAACAGGACCACAAATCTTGGTTTTGAAGATTGATATTATGTAATAAATTCTGAAATCTAAATTAATCGCACGAAACAAAAAAAGAATTACATCGTTTCATTTGTTTAGTGGTCGATGTTCACATGTTCTGTAAATTTTTAACTAACGTGTAACATTAACCCTCAATACATTAATTCATTAATACATACCCTACCAATTTGTAAAAATTTTAACTTCCTTAATTTCTAATAGACTTTTTAGAGTAAAACACAGGGAAGCCTATTACGGATTGAAAGAAATACAAGCAGGAGTGCCACAGGGGAGTGTCCTTGGACCTGTCTTGTATCTACTCTACACCAGTGATATACCAAAACTGAATCAAGTGAAATTAGCTAAATTCGCGGACGATACAGCATTGCTGGCAACAGGTAAAACAGTAACCCAAAAACTTCAAACAGCTAGTGATACCATACATGAATAGACCAATAAGTGGAAAATTAAACTTAATGAAACGAAATCAGTTCATATTAACTTTACCAATAAAAGATTGAGAAACTCTCCAGCAATAACAATAAATGAAACCATTGTCCCACACGCAAACACTGCAAAGTATTTTGTTATGACTCTGGATGCTAAATTAAGGTGAAAAGAACATATTAAGAAGAAAAGGAGTTTAAAATTAAAATCGCACAACACAGATGGCTTATTGATAAATATTCCAAACTGTCATTATACCACAAAATTTTGATTTACAAACAAATTATTAGACCTACAAGGTTGTATGGAATACAACTATGGGGGTGTGCAAAAATTACAAATATACTTAAGATACAAACTGTCCAAAATAAGGTGTTACATAAAATGCCTAACGCTCCCTGGTTTGTCAGAAATGCCGACCTTCATCGAGACTTGGGCATCTTAACTGTTGAAGAACAAATCAAAGGATTTGCAAAGAAGCATGAAGTCAGGCTTCAACTACACGAAAATGCAGAAGTTCTCCAGCTGCTAGACAACCAGAACCTTTGTCGAAGACTGAAGAGAACCAAACCGTTCGAACTTTCCTAATGATTTGTGTAAAAGCAGAGCATTGTGCAAGTGTTAATGTATATATTTCCCTAAGAATAACTAAAATACGTCGCTGGAATGATTTTAAGTAATTGTTAGCAACTTAGATTTAAGATTTAACAGAAACAAACGAATTGTAAGTCTTACTTCTAGACCAGTTTTAATGTTCAAACACCTAGTGTTTTAATTAAATTTAAAAAAAATTAATACATAATCTAGAAACTCTAAACCAGGAATTGGGAAAAATCGACATGAAAATAAACAGAGAAAACTAAGCACAATCTTCAAGAAACCGAATTTACTCCAATAACAAACAAATCGTCCAACATGTCATAAAAATTACCCATTTTATGCAAAACTCCAAAACACTAATCACAATTTGTTAAATTCTTTTAAGCAGGTTGTTCTACTGTAAAATATACCAAACTCGAAACAATTAATTAATATTTACTATGAACATTTTACGTTTTACATCGAATTCAGCAGAGCACAGTCGTCTGCATTATCCTAAAACGGAATAAATTGTTTTGTACAGTTCTCAGGTACAACCAGAGGCATAATGTCGGATACAATTTATTTGTTAGTTGTTGATAAGCGGAGCTGTGGAAAACAAACTATATTTTAACGACTTTAAACTGGCGAAATGAGTGTACGCCGTGCAATTGGCAGGGTATCAAGATAAACTGCTAATGATCTAGCTAAGACTAGGGCCTTTTGTTAAGGAAAGACATCTAATTATTCTTTAAAGCAATTAGGTGATGCAATTGTTAGTATAAACTCGACTAAAAGTGTTTTATCTAACCTTTTTTTGCGCCTCTTAGTCATTAAGAGCGCTGATTAAGGTTGTTGTTTCGGGTAAAAACGAAATTAGCTCTTAATATTCCTAGACATTCATTAATAATAATAATAATTTACAAGATCGTTATTACCGAAGCTGAATGAACCTTTTAAAATAGTTTTTAAATTCTTTTCAATATCGAAAAATTAATTAATTATCTCAGTTGCAATATAAAATTTTGCTTAAGGGGGCCAATAACTGCAGCAGGTATCCCTATTATAAGATTATAAGATTGCTATTATGGCGAGAGTATTGAAACTTGTCTAGCTTTTCTACAAAAGGCTTCATTCGAAATATGAGTGATTACTTATTGTTAGTTCAAATAATTAAACTGTATTCATCATTCCGTAATTAAAATACCTAATTATCAAAAACAGGATGATAAATTGTATATACTCGACCTTTCCATGTATTTATATTAAGAACCTTTTTGCAATTTCCTGCTAAATTTAGAACAAAATGTAGCAGCCAACAGAAAATCGTTTCCATTTGATTTAGTTTCCAAGAAATGAATATTTCATGCCGAACCCTCACTGATAGGTATAATTTTATTAAAATATTACATCTTTCATACCGAAAATGTGAAACGAATTTCAGAAATTTCGTTAAACATGTTTTACTTACTTAAATACTCATTTTAAGTTCGGATAAACTCAGTAAAAGCAGAAAGTTGTAATTAATAACGTTAGGTTAACAACATCGTTTTAAAAACATTATAATTGTTAAGAAGGGAGTGGTAGATATGCATTGATTAGGGGGTCTTTACCATTTTCAGAAATTAGACTATTGCAAAGCTTTTGTTAGACCTTTGGGATCATAATTTCAACACGAGACCAATGGGAGCGTCAAGAAATAGAGCCTGGTCTGGTATACGGATGGGTCAAAAACGGAGAAAGACACAGGCTGTTGAATATGGGGAGCAGCACAACTGAGATGGGGCACATTTGTTAGCCTTGGACAGTGTGCAACCATATTTCAAGCCGAGGTGTTCGCTATTCACTTATGTGCAGATACACTATTAAAAAGAGATTTTAATAATAGAAGAATCTTCATAGTGTCCGACCGCCAAGCAGCGTTAAAAGCTCTTGGCTCATCGAAAGTAAACTCAGGACTTGTTCTATACTGCATACGGGCGCTTAACGTGCTAGGAAGCACTGGTATGGTGCCCAGAGCACACTAATATACCAAAGAACAAGAAGGCAGATTGAATAGCCAAAATTGGCAGCGAGACACCTTTCTTCGGACCAGAACCCGCAGTTGGTACATCCTATGGAACAGCCGAGCGGTGTTTTAATGACATATTACTGCAGGGGTGTAATGTTCATTGGAAAAAAGTTGCAGGACAAGCCCATTCTAGGCTATCCTGTCCATGGTCTCCACAGAAAAGACAGAAGTATTGCTCAGGATAAGCAGAGTAGACATCAGAGAAGCCACAGGACACTGGGCTAAAAAAAAAACACTTCTACTTAATAGGGTTCTCAGAGAGCGATATACGCAGAGGATGTGGTGAAGAAGAGGAATCCTCTTTACGTAATATGCCAGTGTTAACGATTCACACACTATCGGAGTAGACTTCTGGGGTTGGAAAAAGCCGACAAGGAAGATTTAAGAAAAACACCCTTAAAGACAATCCTGGAGTTTTTCAAAAACACAGGACTTCTTTAAGGGGCTATCACCAGAGGGTACAGTAGACCTATAGGTCGCAGTACAGGAACCCGAAAGAGGACTACCTCCGCGGGAATAATAATTATAAAAATGAGATTTCCGAGTTGAATAGAGGGATGTAGACTGATCGATTAAATCAGCAACGAAAAAATACGAAATAACCTAGGAGTAACAGATATTTAAAAAAAAACATGGAGACGAATCAATTAAGATGACTTGGACATCTACTACGCATGCCAGAAAGTAGATACGCGAAATAGGATGGAAAATGCAGATGGAGGGAAAAAGAAATAGAGGAAGACCAAGAATAAAATGGGAAAAAGAAGTGAGGCAGAGACTAGAAGAAAAAGGAGTCAGCTGGAGGGATGTGCCACAATTAGCTAACGATAGGCAGGAGTGCGGAAACAGAAATAGAAAAGCATACTTCGACACCGAAAAGTACAAAAGGAACCGATTAAGAAGAAAGAATTCTGGCTTTACCAATTTATGATTTACAGAAAACTAGAGACTTTAATTAGCTTTTAATACACTTTTCAAGATGAAACCTAGTAAATAACTATAAACTATAAGCCAGTACTTGTAAGAAACACAATTTTGTTAATAAACTTGATTAAAGTTCTTCTTTAAAAACAAAACGCCGAAGTGTGTCATTATTTAGTATGCAAAATTTTAATTCTGACCCTATAAAACCAACACATACTTCCTAAACTCAAGAATTTTTGATCATAACCTACTTTTAAGCTTATTAATAGTAAAACTGCAGACAGTTTTCACATCAACTGCTTTTCAAGGTGCCAATTCACAAACAATATCAAGAAAAACGCAGAATCACAGCACCGCAGCTAATGAAATGCACTCTATCAAGATAAAACGTGCTTAGTTTAATTCAGCTAAAGCACTAAAGTAGCATTAAAAAGAGCTTAGCGCTCAAAAAACTAAACTAATTAAGAATGCACATGAACACACGGCCTCTTTCAGTTTCAAAGATGCTTCCATGTCTCTAAGGAGTGCGCTCATTAACTCTCAGACAGCGTGAAAAGCTACTTTCAGATAAAATCTTAAAGTTTAGTGGAATCTAGTTAAGGTATGAATGTGTTAAGGAGTGTTCCAGGAATATTTATAGCTTCGAGGACGGTTCCATGATTATAAAATTCGTTTTAAAAAGAAGATGTTAGTTACTTGAATTGTTTAAGTGATTTTTTTTTATTAAGATACATATTCTTAATTAAAATCGCTTACATTTCATTTTAAATGATCTCCTTTACAAGTGCTACACCAGTTTTAAAACCCTTGCTTCTTCATCTGTAGTAATATTACGTATATATTTGTAGTATTTAGTATTTGTATACGAAATCCTTGTGAATTTAACTGTAAGCTATATTTAATAAACTAATAATATTTGCAATAAAATTCATTAAACTGATTGTTCCTGGGGGCTCTACGTAAATGCTGTAAGATGTATATTGGAAATTTTCAAAACTCAAAATGAAATTTTCTCCCACAAGCTAAATGACCTGATTAAATTTCCTCATACATTTTACGATATAATTTCAGCTCTAAGATGTATTATACTAATAAGACTCCAATAAAGTTTGAAGCTGATAAAGTATCGCGCATAGCTAAGCTATTTAATTAAAACTTATCGCATTAAACCGTTAGAGATATTTTAAATACTTTACCGTGAATTCTTGAGTTGTTTATCGTCTACCAATATTTCACAGTTCCTTCATAAAATACATATGACCTTAACATACCTAGATATATCAAAACTGAAAGAAGTTTGCTAAAAAATGCCGTTCAAAAAGAATTTAATATCGGCGAGAGAAAGTTTGATGTTGTTAGAAACCTGCAAAAACAATTTTTTTAATTAAATATGGCAAGCAATGGACTATTCCAAAACAATAAGTGCGCTTGTATTTTATTTTCAGGTAGTTGGATTAAATTTTATGAATCCTTTTCAACGAAAACATCACTATATGTTGAGAAAAGATTCCCTATTATTGGCGCATTTTTTTGTTTAAACTGAACGCTCGGTTTATTTGAAAATAATTTTTAATTATGAAGCTCATCTGTGCAAAAAACTGTTGTATTTAAAACTGTTTCGTATCTACTCTAACCCTTTCGCAACTGTCGGGACAATATGTCCCAGGAGATTTTAAAAATTACTTAGAGTTATAATACGTCCCAAAATTACATTACAAATGCATGTTGCAGTGTTTTTAAGGTTTATGCATGGTTTATGCGTACTATTTTGCTTATATAGGCAACACGTAATACATAGAAATTAACAGACATCAAAAATTTGATCTGTGTTTGGTAAGTTTGCGTATTTATCCGTTATTTTTTGGAGTTTTTTGTGTAGACAAGTAAAAATAAAGGTGATATAGTTAGTTTTTGATTAATTGGACGTACGAGGAATATAAGGTACCTAAGTAAAAATATCGTAATTATACTGAAGTAACTAAATATAATTTATATAAAATATTTATGGGAATATATGTCCCAATAGTATTTATATACGGGACTATATATCCCAACCGTGTTATATCTGTAAAAATATTTTTATTCATTTTCAGTATGAGCTTTGTTTTTTGCTATTTTTACTGCTACTTTCGTTTTCAATAAAGGTTTGTTGTAAAAAGATTGCAATTATTTCATACTATCGGGACAAATAATCCCACGACAAACTACTATGAGACACATAATCCCACGATAAATTACTACTGGGACATATTATCCCAGGACATTTTAAAGGTCCTAATATATGTAAAAAAAAATATTTGCATTTTTATCATATTTATGACTGTATCTGTTGATACATTTGCTTTGCAATAAAATTTACAAAAAACACATATTCAGTGGTGAAAGGGCTAAATAACACAGATATTAATTAATTACCCCTTGGACAATAACCCCCGGACAATAACCCCCGGACAATAACCCCCGTACAAATAACCCCCGGGCAAATAACTCCCGCACAAATAACCCCCCGTGTAAAAGACCCCCCGAACAATTAACCCCCTGCAAAAAAAAACCTAACGACTAACTTGAAATATCGGTAGATTATAATTGCCGCAATGTAAAGTGATAAGGTTGCAAAAAAAGAAATTTAGGCAGAACAACTATTAAATCTCCTTCGGGCATGGTCTGTCAACGAACAATTTTTTACTGGTATGGCCATCATGCAGCGATTTGGTGTTAAATTAACATCATAGGATTAGGATTAAATTAGTAAACTTGTAAACATTATGGTAAAATATTTGTATTTAAATAAGTAAAGATAATACTGTTATTCTGCCTTCATTTTTTTTTTAAATTGCAGCTTTAACACTTTACACTGGGACCATTATAATTTACCGATAATTCAAGTGAGTCGTTAGAGGTTTTTTTTTTGAATGGGTGGTTAATTGCCTGTTTTTTTACTCGGCGGGTTATTTGCGCGGGGGTTATTTGTACGGGGGTTATTTGTACGGGGGGTTATTGTCCGGTGGTTAATGTCCGAGGGTTATTGACAATAACTTCAGCTGGACAATAACTTATTGTCCAGCTGAAGGCACAGCACTGCTACTGAGAATAGTTAATTTGGCCTGGAAATATAAAAAATTACCGGAAGATTGAAATTTAGCTATCATTATGCCAGTACATAAAAAGGAGACAGCATGGACTGTAATAATTACAAGGGAATATCATTACTATCTGTAGCGGGGAAGGTCTACGAACGAATTTTGGAAAACAGGCTAAAATCTCAATTAGAGAAAACAATCATGGTCAATCAGGCGGGCTTCAGAACAGGTAAAAGCACGCAGGACTGGATTTTTTGCCTAAGACGAATATCAGAAAGGATACTGAGAGGCAACAGAAGTGTATACTTCTTCTTCTTCTTTTACTAAGCCTTATGCCTCACGGCGTCGGCTTTTGGTGGTTCTCCACCCAGCTTTTCCAGATCTTTTTGTCTGCCATCATCGCTCTCAACTCCCCAACTGTTTTCCATGTTAGTTGTTGGCCTTCCTACCCGCCTTTTCCCATACCTCCTACTTTCTGTTATTTTTTTTGTCATAGATTCTGGCGGCATCCTCTGCACGTGTCCGTACCATTTTAATTGTTTTTCTTCGATATTTTGGGTTATTTGTTTTTGTTGTAGGTTATTCTGGATGTCTTTATTTTTGCACTTATCTCTTTTTGTTTTTCCCGCTATTTTTCTTAAGAATCTCATTTCTGCTGCCGTTATTCTTTTCTCATGTTTAGATGTTAGTGGCCATGTTTCACTACCATACAGCATAGTTGGAATTACGACCGTGTTGTATATTCTGGTTTTTGTTTGTGCACTAATTCTTTTTTCCCAAGGATAGTTTTGTTTAGTTGATAGTAAATTCTCGTGCTTTTTCTGGTTCTGTTTAGGATTTCTGCGTCAATTTTCCCATCTTCGCTAATTTTCGTTCCTAAGTACTCTATTGTCGAGACTTGCTCCAGTACGTCGTCTCCGCATTTGATGTTTTGCTGGTCATCATCGTTTATTTTCATTATTTTTGTTTTCCCTGTGTTTATTTCCATTCCCATTTGTTGTATCGTTTCGCTCCACTGGTTCAAGGATTTGTGTGTATACCTTTGTGCAATACATCTTCAGAAGGTATGCGATTCAATTCGTTGAAATAAAATAAGGTCTTCATTAGGAAACAGAAACATTGTCCTAGATTTGATAAAAGCAATTAAGAGTGTCTATAGCAAGACCAAAAATGTTGTAAGATCAGAAGGGGCGGATATTACGGATACATTACAAAGGGGTGAGACAAGGAAGTATTCTGAGCCCCACACTATTCATAACAGTGATGGATGACATAGCAAAGAAGGCCAGTGCATTAGCAAGAGAGATACAGGTGGGCACTAGAAAGTTGATGCCTGTCAAAATGAAGGCATTTTTATACGCGAACGACTTAAATTTAGCTGTCCCAAATGAAATAGAACTACAAAGAACGGTGAACATATGGAAAGAACATCTTGATGAATTCGGCCTAAAAATAAATAATGACAAATCAGAGATACTAGTAATACCAAGAGTGGGGGATAACATCGACATAACCATTGATGGCCACAGTTTAAACAAGACTAAAAATCTGAAATAACTGGGTTGGATTATAGACAATAAAAGAAGTATAGAACAAGAAATTAATAATAGAATAAGGACTGTAAATAATTTATTCTACCTATTGAAAAAGGTATTCTTAAACAAGAGATAAGTAAATAAACAAACAATAGTTTTAAAGTTAAAAGGGTTAAACAATTTCAATCAAAAACAACAAAACTCTCGAGTAAATAACGACATTGCATAGGCGCACGTCACACTATAGACATAGGATATAACGCTTCTTAAAGGCAGAAGAATTAGCTACAAGTAAACGTGAAAATATAAAGGATGTTGCATGAAGTACGATGGTTGGGTTTGGAATGAACAAATAATTAAAAAAATAGCAAAGACAACAAGGCAACAGTCCCGAAATTATTGTAGATATTTTTCAACAGATTTGCTGCTGCAAAATATCTCACAATTTCGTTCGTGTTTCAACTCTTTTCCGGTATTATTACCTGTCTTTTTGTTTATCGTTCGTCATTTTGTTCTGTGTTCTGTCTCTGTAAATAGCGACTTCAGATTTTGCAAAACTTTTACACTGACAAAAACCTTGGATAATGCGAAGGTAAAATTACGATGCGTGATGTAGCCCCAACACGCTTTCAGGTGTGTTTATTGACACATCAATAATTTTGACACCCAGCGATCTAGATCCTTATCAAAAAATATCCTATTATCGCTCCGTTTAGAATATAAATGATCAGCAACCCTAAACGACAAGAGTTTTATGCTTGAAACCGCTTCAAAAAAAATAAAATTAGACCCAGAGGGGATACTCTAATCTTTTATATTACTAAGACGTATCGGCTTTGGCAAAAAGTAACGTGTTTAACTTGGGAGCTCCTGTAATGGCTTTTCAATCCATCATTTCAATTTTTACGACACCTAAAATTCACATTTTCACATGTTTATGCCTCGCGGTTGACGTGTTATTTTCATCTAGCCGCATTATTCCCGAGGTTTATGGTAATGAACGTTTATATGAGGTAAACACCGTTTATTTTGTTTTCGGCTTTAGCCGAAAGTACACGTATACGTTAATTTGGCGGTAGAAACGTAATGAGCGCGGCGTTATTTGATGTTCATTTGTTTCGAACGAAATTAAAAATAAAAGCTTGTTACAATAGCAACCACAACTTTTTTAAAGTTGATTACATTGGTTGCAGTGCTTTTGTTCGAAGGAATTTTACAGAAGAAAAAAATATAGAGGATCTTTCCAAAGTTTTCTTCTGCCAAGTATTCCAATTAATATGGTGAATCTATTCCATTACTTTCAAAAGTTAAAACACAGGTTTCGGACTTAAAATGTGGTCATACCATCCCTGAGGATGCGCAACGTTTCAGTAGGCCAAAAATGGCTACTCCTGACATAATTATCTCAAAATCAGGGGTTTGGAACAGTCCAATTTTTTAATTGCTCCGCTCCAGCTCCGCTCCGACATCCAAATGCCTGCTCCTGCTCCATGCTCCAAATATTGTTTTAATAATTGTTTAAAAATAGTAAATCTTATTCGAAAAAGTATATCTTGAACATTATGTGTAAAGAAATGGGTTCAGCCCATAAATAGTATTGTTTTCAAATTAATATGGAATATTAGACCCTGCTAATTGAAATGGCAATAAAATTGTTACTTCAACATTTTTGCAATAAATTATTTGTCGGAAAGTGAATTTTTAACAAAGGTTGTAAGTTCAAAACTCCATTTAACCTTAATTAAATCATACTTTACTTAATTTTTTTATCGCTTTCTATGCCAGAAACGTAACATTTTATCCCCAAATGTAAAAAAAGTAGTACACAGAACTCGCTCTATTACAAAGGGCTAAAATTATTTAATCAATTACCAAACGAATTAAAATATTCTGTTAATCTCCATGCGTTTAAAGAAGGTTGTAAGACCCATGTAAAACTGCAATTTTAATTTAAAGTACTAGTTGTAAAGATTGATGTATAAATAGTTTCTTTTATAACTAAATAAAGCCTATTATTATTATTATTTTGCTTTATAAAATCGAAAAAAAATCTAAAAATACTTCATAAAGCCCTGGTAAAGATATGACTTAATATTTGGTTGTAATCTCCTAAGAAGATTTTAAGTTTGAATGCCCATAAAATGCTTATCAAAAGTAGAAATCGCACTCCCACGAATACACACACCTCAAGTAAATAAAAATGAAATAAGCCCAAAGCCTCGCATTTAACTTGAAATCTTTTATTCGCCTCATGGTCATGAGAATAATCCTTTAAGTTTGCGATTTTTAGCGTTAAAATATTTTTGTTTGATAATCTTATTAATACAAAAATGAATGTTAAACCGTTGATGGTAGATGCTGAAAGACATAATTTTTAACTCTCAAACAAATAATGTTTTTTTTTTGTAATTGCGCGTGTTTCTTTATTTTTATATCAGATAAGGCCTTTATAAACCGACCACGCTCAAAAAATGCGGTCGATACACTTCTTTGTATTCGTGGTAGATTCACATTGTTGACACTTAGCATTTGATTTATTATTTCAATCATATTTTTCGGGTGAATGAGTTTTGTTTCGATTTTTAGTTGTATTGCTGCTTTTGTTCTGTTCAGTTGGTGTATTGCTTAACAGGAAACCGTTTCAAAATGACAAGTGAATCAATATACAGTAAAAATATTTGTTTATTACAATTAATTAGCAAAGGAAAATAGTTTTAAAAAATATTATACATTGTGTCCAAAAGAAATGGAATATGCTAGGTACATATCTCAGTAAATATCCACTATAGGGAGAATATATAGAATAAAAGTTGTTTGGTACTTAGTTTTCCACCTTAACCCTTTCGCCACTGTCGGGACAATATGTCCCAGGAGATTTTATAAATTACTTAGAGTTATAATACGTCCCAAAATTACATTACAAATGCATGTTGCAGTGTTTTTAAGGTTTATGCATGGTTTATGCGTACTATTTTGCTTATATAGGCAACACGTAAGACATAGAAATTAACGGACATCAAAAATTTGAACTGTGTGGTAAGTTTGCGTATTTATCCGTTATTTTTTGGAGTTTTTTGTGTAGACAAGTAAAAATAAAGGTGATATAGTTAGTTTTTGATTAATTGGACGTACGAGGAATATAAGGTACCTAAGTAAAAATATCGTAATTATACTGAAGTAACTAAATATAATTTATATAAAATATTTATGGGAATATATGTCCCAATAGTATTTATAAACGGGACTATATATCCCAACCGTGTTATATCTGTAAAAATATTTTTATTCATTTTCAGTATGAGCTTTGTTTTTTGCTATTTTTACTGCTACTTTCGTTTTCAATAAAGGTTTTTTTGTAAAAAGATTGCAATTATTTCATACTATCGGGACAAATAACCCCACGACAAACTACTATGAGACACATAATCCCACGATAAATTACTACTGGGACATATTATCCCAGGACATTTCAAAGGTCCTAATATATGTAAAAAAAAAAAATTGCATTTTTATCATATTTATGACTGTATCTGTTGATAAATTTGCTTTGCAATAAAATTTACAAAAAAAACATGTTCAGTGGTGAAAGGGTTAATACAAAATTAATGTATTTTTCTTTCAAATAACAAAAGCGCAATGAAAAACAATGGAATTTTTTTAAATGACAAGACAGCTCTACATTATAGGTATTAGGTACTCATTTGATAGAGAATTTACTGGCCTTTTCGAAATTCTTGAATGTTGAAAAAAATTTGAAAGTGCTGTATCGCTCAAAATTTCCATAAAAATGTGAATTTAACGAAAACGGTTGATTTTAGAACCCATACAACCTTATGCATTCTTAAATGTTCATTTAAAGAGGTATTCAAAAGAAATGAATAAACATGTACTAGGTGTTCCATTTAAAATTGCAAAGATACGGCCCGATTCCGGTTAAACCGGAAGTCGTATTGCAACCTAAATATTTTTATCGAATCCTGAATATACGATAACTAAACTTTATTGGACAATTATTAGTAGTGTTTTAGATATTTGTTTTGTTTTCATACTTTCGCACATCTTTGTATATTGTATACAGATAGGGATTGCAATCCCGATCAAATTTTACGATCCCGGGATTTCGGGATTGAAGATGTTTTAATCCCGGGATCCCGGGATCCCGGGATTATATATAATGTAAAGTATTTGCTTAAAAACAGAAGCTAATGCAGTGTATATATATTTTTTGATTACAAATGATTTACATAATTATTGAATAATTTAGTAATTACCAATTATTTTTATTAACTTTTTATTTAATTTGTTTCCTTTATAATTTCTGTTAATTTGTTTTAATTATATCATAGGTGCAAAGATGTTAATAATAATTGGAAAATATATATATTTTCCTACCGTACCTATTATGTTTTATTATTATAGAAATAATCGAATTTAGATATAACCTTTAAATAAATGAAATTAAACTTATTATACATTAGAATACTTATTACATAAACATAAATTTGCTGAAACTGTTAAAAACTCAAACAAAGCACAACTTTAATTCACTAAAAATTTAAAAAATAGACTGTTTTATAAGTAACAAAAATAAAAGAAATTAGGATGATTATTATCTTAGTACAAGAATTTTTTTAAATTTTGTTATCATACATAAGACGGCGAGCGGCAACGTAAACAACCTTAAACTTGCAAAATTGCATCGTTCAACTTATTCACGTTGAGTAGATACCAACTATGAGCAATTTTTTTTACAATATAATGTACTTATAGTTACATTTTTAAATCCCGAAAATCCCGGGATTCTACATTTAAAATCCCGGGATTTTCGAGACCAAAAGGCGACCGGGATCCCGGGATCCCGGGATCCCGAATCCCGTGATTGCAATCCCTATATACAGATTTAAAGATTAGGGTCGGTTCTATTATAATATATAACTTAATACTCTTTTTTTAAATGGACGCGCTACATTAAAATAAACGGCCTATTTGATTATATTTAGTTTTTAAATTATTATTTTTTCATTATGTACGTTTTCATGTTATAGATGCCATCCTCTGTTGACTGTAGGGAAGACCAGGGATGAAAGTATTTTTTTTTTTAAATTTAATTTCTCGTAGAGTATAACAAACATCCAAATTGATTTAATGATAGATTGGACATTAATTTGTCTTCCTTCTAAGATATTTATTTCATTATGTTTCGTAAAGCATATGTGAGAATTTTTTTCTGTAGTAAGACAGCTGTTACTTCCAATCTCAACGTTGAGGCTAAAAGTAACAATGATCGGGTTAAGTTGTAACGGCTTAATAATTTACACAGCTCATAAGTGGTTGGTAAATATATTAGTAGATATTCCTCAATAAAAATAATATTTGATTCCAAAATACACGTTAGAAAAATGATAAAAATTTA